>JARJCV010000105.1:0-164058 GCA_029281435.1 Mycena haematopus
GCATCTACCCTTGGTAGGCCTACTCAACAAGTTTTGCCGTCCTCTCACCTGTGGCAGATGATCTTCTGCTTCGCCTTGACTTTCGCGATCCCGAGCCAGAGGTCATCGATCTCAGCCCGCAGGGAGGCGTAGTTTCCACGCTGAAGGAGAGCAAAATTGAGTGTCTGTCAGCCGACAAGGTTTTACCATCTCGTGCCTGTGCAAGATAACCTTTCTTACTCGGCCCAGGATGTGTATCTATACTACTTCCTTCTGCGATACCCCGGACGCTCTCTCGTGTTCCTATCGTCGATTGACGGGATCCGCCGCCTCATGCCGTTGACCGAACTACTCAATATCAAAGCCTTCCCGCTGCATTCGCAGCTCGAACAGCGCCAGCGGCTCAAGAACCTCGATCGGTACTGTCTCTATTCATTCGTTGCTCCGAAAGGACTCACCGCAGTTCCAGCTTCAAATCGACCCCAAATTCTGTTCTGCTCGCGACGGATATCGCTGCACGGGGTCTCGATATCCCGGCGGTGGATCATGTCATCCATTACCAGATTCCCCGTTCGGCAGATGCGTATGTGCATCGGAACGGACGGACGGCGCGCGCGATGCGCAAGGGGTTCAGCATGCTGATGTGCTCCCCCGACGAGCGCCGCGTTGTCCGTGCACTTCTTGGAAGTCTTGGCCGCCGTCAGTAGTCCTTGCCGACTTATCTGGAGCTGACCGATTGGCTGACTGGCCTGCATCTGCAGAAGAAAGCGAGATTGCAGAAATGAGCATCGAGCTCAATATGATGGATAAGCTCAAAGAGCGCGTCCAGCTGGCGCGGCAGATTGAGAGCGCGCACCACAAGGTCAAAAAGGCGAATCATGATCGCAAGTGGATGAAGGAGACGGCGGAGGCGATGGAGATTGAATTGGATTCGGACTTCATGACGTGCGTCCTTTGTTTCTCTGCTTGAAACGCTGTTCGCAATCTGACGTGACGGGAACAGCGATTCGGACGAGGAAAAGCCGGCGAACCAGAAACGCAAAGCGAAGGATCTGAAGAACGCGGGAATGAAAGCAGAGCTCAAGAGGCTACTTGCGCAACCGCTCGTTGCACGGGGTGTCTCGACCCGGTATATCACGTCAGGGAGCAGGCCCATCGTGGATGATTTGCTCGCGGGAGAATGTGAGCTATTAGGTTTCACCGTCAAGTGGAGAGTGGCTGATCAATATCTATTTCTCAGTCAATGAAGCGATGGTTGGAGTAAAGAAGACAGAGGCGGGTAATGATCTGGTCGTCGGGAAGAAAAAGAAGTCCAAGGTCATTGCCAAGGTGGCCGAGGAGGAGGAGTGGCATGGGATCGAGGCAAGCTGAACACTTCACAGTCCCCTCTGCCGGTTCGATCACAGCAATCCCATCATACATCCTTCGGCAATGATTTTGGAAGGGCAATCCATGCATATTGAATTCGGGAAGAGCACACGTCTGTAAGCAATAAGAGCAAGATAAATACTTAGGCCGGCCGCGTCCGATTCGTAAGGTTTTCAACGTTAGCGCGTCGGGAATGTGCGGGGACGATGCGAAAGTTGCGGGCGGTGCGCTGATTCTGGTAGATCCCAGTGCGCAAGTGGTTCGGGCTATGAAATGTGTGGCCGAAACCCGAGTGTGACCGACCATGTAAGTATGCATATGGCGCACAGATATAAGACGGAGAGCACGGACCCCGATTGACTCATTGAGTGCCAGTGAGGACGCGACAAAAGTCACAAGGACCTTGACTCTTTTGGGCTTCAACGATATCGCATTGTGTAAAACCAAGTCGTAGACGCGACACAGTGGTGACAGTCGTACCTGCGACTCACTGGCCATTTTTAAAAGAAGCAGCTGAGGCAGCTAGCGTTCGAATTGGACCTTGAACTGACAGAGGCGAGGGAAGATGTAAGGAAGGTGAAGAATTATGTCGAAGCCCCACATATCGTGCTATATCTCTGGCCTGATTCCGAGTCCAAAGACCACAATTTTAGCGTGAAGGAGACCGGCCTTGGCGGCCCGGAAGCTTTTGGTTGATGCCTGTGACTAGGTGAAGGTGGAAGGGGACGAGGACGGCAGCGCGCCAACCCCTCCCTCTCTGGAACCATACAACGCTCCTCACAAGATTGAAGAAAGCAAGAAAGTTGTTGGATTTGATCAGCCATCATTCCATCAGCGGACTTCCAAAGCACTTTCAACCTTGGCCGTGACACTCGTTGAGTTGAAACGGGATCCGAACACCCCAAACATCCCGCCCGAAGCTTGGATTCCGTTCGTGTCTCCCGTGGTAGGACTTCCGCCGTCCAGTCCTGGCAGTCCCCCAGGATTGCTTTTTTCAAAGCTCCGATCGGACCGATCCACTCGCCGCATTTCAATGCCACCAACAAGCCACCTCCAGGTCCCGGGTGTCTTGGATGCCGCTAAGTATCTAATCTTACATATTTGAAGATTCGTCCTAATTGAGTCGCTATCTAGTTGTCTATAACTTCAGAAAGTGCCACTAACTACGGCGTCTTCAAAAATACCGTCAATTCTCGTTTTCATCGTTCACGTTTGAAGATGTACTTAGCTCAACTGTCCGACCGACATAATCTCCATGCAGCCGTTTGAATAGTGTCAGGTTTCATTCTATCTACATTCGATCCATGCAACCTGTCGAAGGCCATCCACCACCATCTAATTCCCTGTTTTCTGCTGTGCACCGCCAGATTTAGCAAGGGACCAGTTCTTCAAGTTGGCTGATCTCATGTTTATTCAGTACGTGTTTGTTCTCTGTGGAAATTGGATGTAGTGACTAGTTCGAGGTGTTGCGAGGACCACATTTTGCTATTTATGTTCATTCTGTGTTCCTAACCGACATATAGACCTGCTGTGAAGCGTTTAGCGTGGTGGTGGTCGGTCATGGTCTCACCCTGACTCACGTCCGACCGAAACCAACGGTCGGAATCAGCGGTTTTACTTAATATGTCTTCGCTATGCGGCCGCCGACACAGGTCTAGAAGGTCTTTGGTAATTTTTTTCTCCATTGATGACGTTTAGCAGGAGTTCACCTCTTTAACAGATTCAACTCTTGCGCGATGTCCGGATACGATGAACATTTTCCACGATCGAGGAACTGGAACATCCAACACGACAATTTATATCGATGCAGCCTTCACTTTTTTGGTCAGCCATACTACCACGTTTCCTATCAAGTATTAGCGTTTCCCAAGAAAGCAATTGAGGTAAAATCAAAGAAACCTGTAGCCCTGGACGGTCAGAACCAATGTTCTTCGACCCACGCCCTCGGACTTGCCACATCCGGAATTTTGTCCTGTACTCTTGCGTCGCCCATGCTCGTTTGGCGATTTACCTGAATGAGCATAGCCCACTGGCAGCTACTTCGTCCGACGTTCTATCCTCGCGTTCAACTTACTCATTCTTGCCCAAGCCACAACACACATGCCAAGATTCCTTCCATTCCGGCGTGTTGCTACTCTTTTGCTGCCAGTGGATAATCTCATCTTACTGGTGCCCTTCCTCATCTCGTGGTCGTTGATTTGTGACTCTTTGCTTTTGTGATCGACCGCCAGTGCTGTGGATGCCGTTGTTCGGGGAGGTACGCCATAAGAACTCGGTCGAAATAAACAGTTCATTATATGAAGCTAGATCCTCGGAGTCCTGTGCCTCTGCCTAAATTATCTCTGTCGGTTATTGTTCTGCCCTGCCAGGTGCGACTAATATCACTGCCATGGCCTGCCATGACATGACTCTTGCCGCAATGCGCTTGTTCCTGATCTGCTCCTTCTGTGTCGAGGCAGACTGTTCCTGTCTATTTTCCCCTGGGGACGGCGTTCTTGTGGCTTGTCAAGACCGCCGGCTAACGCCAGCAACGGAATCAAATTATACACCCATCAGGTTTTTATGAACTCGGAGGTTTCAAGGTCGGTTTTAGATAAGCTGTCGTGTTGCTTTCTTTCACGGTCCTCGCTGTCTTACAGGCGCCGCTCCAATTGGTTGCTAAGGTCTGTAACGGGATCACTGAAAAGTGAACAGTCAGTTCATTCAATTTACAAAGCTGTGAGGGGTTAAGCTACGGAATAACATAAATATCACGGTGAGCGTCATATCCAAATTTACAGTCAAGGATAGTAGTCCTCGGAATCGAGGAGTAGTTGCATTCCACAACTTTGATACCATTGCTGTGGACAGAATGGAGCCCCGTTTCCTCTTAATTGACATAGCGCTCACTGCGTAGACTTGGACTCGACATCATGACTGTGATTGTGGTGCCGCCATCATAGAGATCTCCGACATCTAACTCCTCTCAGGTTCAAAGGCCAAACAAACCGGCAAGCTTCCGGCTCAGACGTCAAACTACGCCTGAATACAGATCTCCGAAAAAAAACCCGCGCCGTGAGATTTCGAGAGCTCGAGCCTTGAATGCAATATGTATAATCCTGGGTACGACGGTCGGACGATGCCAGTTACCGGCGCTGCGCAAACCATAATACATGTATCTGTCGTATGACTCCTGAAAACGATAACGACCGGTATTATCCTTTGTCAGAATTTCGGGCTTCAAACTCAGATATTGCACTGTGCAGGCCAGTTCCAGACCGCGCGGATCAGAGGTGGATTATTTCTCGGGATGAGACGAACCATGGAGCTGCTTGTATGCTACCTCCTTGACGGGCACCGCAATATATTAATGCACGTCTCGCACAACCCGGGCATATGTCGAAAAATTTCCAAATACCCGGAGTCCACCTGGCGTGTCTATGGACACACGGAAGACACGTTATTCATCTTAGCCGAAAGAAAGAAAGAAAATAAGATACTTCCGCTGACCCCATATATCTTTGTTCCGTGCTCGTTGATCCGTGGGCCTATGTTCATCTCGATCAGCTTGCAAACAATCATTCAATTTTGAACCACCAAATGGTCGATGTATTCAAATAAAATGGGTGGGGGTAAAGTGTACTAGTCTGGTCAAAGCTAGACGATATAAGTCACTAAATAAAAAATATTCTAAAAAGCAAGTGAGGTGTAACGAAAGTGGGATAGTATGTGCAACCAAACAAGGCAAGGTGGCAGTTGTTCTAGGTGGGAAGTAGTAATACAGTGGCAAAAGAGTGAAGCGTTCAGGTTAGATAGGATACAGTTAAGATAGCTTGTTTTTTTGTTCTTGTCCGGGAAGGAGAAGAGGTGGTGTTACAGCGGTAAGCCGTATGTGGCGCGCAATAAAAATATTGATCCAGATCCATCCGCGTGTAGAATAGGATTAAGAGGGTGGAGGAGATCTAGAAGCCAACGAGGACCATGAGAAAAGTTTCTAGGGCGGAGAATAACGAGCGGCGTACCATCGATAGGATTATATCATTTCCGACGAGGAAGCAGTTCGACAACGCGGCTGGCCTTAACGGCGGCACCCCCTTTGCCAAAATATCTCTCGGTCATGAAGGACCAGTGTAAGCTCCTGATCAACGGTTAGCATGCTACGTGTTGCGAAGGCAATATTCCTACCCGACGATCCAGTTTGCCAGTCCATCGACATAAATGTCGACATCTCTGTCGATCTTGGGTCCCCATGACGGCAACTGGGCGCGATCCTCGTTGAAGCGGTCGATCGACTGCTTGCACATCTCCCCGACAAAATCCACCGCAGACTGCAAGTCGACGCCTTGCTCATGCATCACAACAGGAATCATATTGTGCGTGTCGCCCTGCGAATAATCATGAGTAAAGGCGGACAAAGAGATATCCGAACACAGTACCTTGGACTGTTCGACATTGTACGAGAAGATATCCTGCGCCACATAAGTTAACACGAGGACTTACACATCCTGAGGGAAGTGACATACGTTGGACCACGTTACAAGGTCGTTTGCCGCTTCACCCAGACTCGCAATGAGCGGGTGCTCCATAACATCGTCTGGGATGTCGAGATTGTTTGCGTATCTAGGGGAAAAGGTCAATTATTGCGCGTCATTCGCATAGCTATAAAGACATACTCGATGAGCACGAAAGATGGCTTGCACCCTGTCAAAATACGTCAGACAAGATGAATTGTCGCACTGTACGGAACACTCACCAGATGTGTCCCGACGGAGGGCGATGTAGGATTCGAGATCAGGTATCACTCCCGCAGCACGATCCTGAGCTTGTTGGGTGACGCTCTGGAAGAAAAAATCGAAGGTCTCGATAAACTGACAATCCAAGAGTTAGTTTTAAATGTTAATACATAGGGAACAAGGCGGGCTTACTCGCTGCTGAGTCCCCGGTGACGCCGTCAGAACCATCCGCTTGTAATAACTGGAAAAAATCGGTCAGTCTTTCATGTTAATGGGCGGGGAGGATAGAGACGTACTCTCTCGTCATCTTCCCCACGCGGGCAGATGATCGGTAAGAGTGAGGGTGATAGAGCGAGTTTAGCACAACGTCCGCGGTAGTTATTGTTGACCGATCGTCCATGTCGTCCGAAAGGTTGTCGAGGTGGAAGAGGTAGGTCAAAAAGTCATTGCAGACGCGCAGCTGGGGGCAACCGGCATCGGGATAGCACATCGCCGAGAGGGTTCCGGCTTTGAGCGCGTGAAACTTATCGCGAACTTTGCCTTGTAGGTTGTCACCCTTGAAGAGCCACTTTTTGGTTTCGGTAGTGATCTGCTTGCGGTGTCGGCTAATGTGGATGGGGAATGTGCAGTGCGAGACGAGGTCAGGAATAACGAATTTTGTGGCGGGAGCCTTGGTGAGTGTAGAGGAAGACGCCATGTGGAAAAAGAAAGGGAGAGAAGGGCGAGCAACGAGAATAGAAGGAAGGGTAGAAAGCGAAAGAGAAGGAGAGGTAGAGGTGAAGAGGAACAGGGACGGAAGTAAAGACGCGTCGGATGAGAAACAGGAGTCAATTGCTGTTGGTTTATAAACCCGCGCCTGAAGTGATCGAATCTTAGATCACTCGCCCGCCACTCTTGAAAATAAACGCGCCTCGTTTCCGCATAAAGCAGTTGGTGTTCGGTGCCCAATTGGATACAAAGTGTCACACTGCCCGTGGCCCGAACAATGGATGCCTTCGAAACGCCGGTGAGGGAGTGAAGTACCCGATGTGCGAAATGCGCGCAAATGTCATCGTCGGGCCTTCAGGGCTGGAGCCTGGTTGTCGCATATATTGTCGCAAACAGCGGGGAATCGAGTCAATTCGTATCCCGGAATGACTGAATGGGTCTTTTGGCACAGAGCTGAGTCGTTTCAGGTTGCCTACCCTGCCGAGGCACTTACCGCGCGACTGAAAATTCTTGCAACAAAGTTCAAACTCCAAGATGCACAGCCAGTTCGACCGTTGATATGCCATGGTCCGTCTTGCGCAGGGGAAACCAGTCCAGTCCATGTACCTATCATAATGAGATGAGACGTGACGGTTTCTGACACGGATCGCGACGCTTGTATTTGTCTCCGTTTCCCACGACAATTTACAACGGAGGTAGCGGAGCAAAATTGAAAAGAAAATCACACCCACGCGACTCGACCCATTAGTCTGCCGTTCGCATAGTCCACTCAACTCTACTTTTTTTTGAGCTCGATTTGCGCGTTTTTCGGGTCGATCTTGGGCTCCTTTCGCATCACAGGTTAGTTTATTCGGGCCATCTGTTCTACGTTCCAACTAAGACCTCTAAGGGTCCTGTCCTAAACAGAAATCTCTAGACGCACATCATTAGCGCATGCCAGCCAGTGAATGCGGATACAGTTTTCATTGTGATCCGTGTCGTCAAATTCCAAGCAGTGGGAATGTCCGTTTTACTCTCCCTTTGTGCCTATGATAAAAGTTTTCCCGTGGCAGCTTTGAATAAAACATACTGCACATACGTATATCTCGGTGGAATGGAATGATGAGGCGACGGCAGATGTCGTGTTCATCGACGAATTGACTAGATGTTGACATGAGTCGAACTCACAGCCTAAGTGACTGGCAAGCCACAGATCGGGTCCGGGACTGGAGTCAACGTCAAAGCAGTGCGCTGAAAAAACAACGAAAAAATGAATTTTGAGAACAAATTATCAAGGGACAAATTTGGCTCGCCGCTCCTACCCTTACCGACGCAGGGGTGACTCGAGAGAGGTGCGGGGTACTTAGGCGTGCTTGGAGACCGTGAGAAACGCCGAAATCTGCGGTGAAAGTGCAGCAACTACGAGTCAGTCAACGACGTTCGAAACCAGACCACAGTTAGTCAGTTACCACACAGCTCAGACGAGACCTCAGGTAGAAAGCAGAAGGAATGGAAGAGGCAGCAGCGGGGGACACGTATCCATTCACCACAGCGCTACTACAGAGTTTTGCGAGCGGCGGAGCTCATAGCACTGCCAGAGCCCGAAATATCTTCCGTAGAATAGCGGGTGTCGCATCTGTCTGCGTATTGATTGTTACGGGTGCGTGTGCCAGTAAAGCAGTAGACCGAGGATATCAAGGAACTCAAGAGAATACCAGAGTTGGTTGTTGAACATAGTGTATCAGGTATTCAAGTTCCAGTGTCAGAGTTTGATTTTATGAAGTTGCTTCCGTCAACTTTGAAAGGCGACTCTGAGGGCTCGAAATCTCGGAAGTTTGAAGCAGACAAATGATTCGATGAGGTGCCATTTCTCTTCAGTTCGATTTTCGGGAGCTCAATGGGTCAGGGAGTCGCTGGATGGACGTGGTTTCAAGTTTGAGTCGTGTTCTTTGGACTTGTATATTTCAGAGGCCCAAGGCGTGTGGGGCGTACACAGCTCCTGTTTAGTCCATCTCTGAGCTTTTATTGCCAGGCGTCGCCTAAATCCCGCCGCTAGCTCTCTATTCATGCCACCACGACGTTCCTTTGGCCCCAATGAATCTGCAATTGACGACAGTCCCGAAACTCCAGCTCAAAATCGCGTCCGCAGCCTCATAGGACGTTTTTCGTTCGGCAACCTTAGCCAGCGTCGTCCTAGCTTCTCGTCGCGCCTGAGAAATAGTGGGGAAGATGGCGGTGCTGAACCCAGCACCCCTCGTACTGAAAGAGCGCCAATCCCGACCATGATGCATTCCGTCGGAGAGCCATACGCGACGCCGCTACCCATCTTATCCATGATTGTGCTCTCTATCGTAAGTCTTCCTAACCCCTTTGTAGCTGCCGATTCATAAATGCCCAAAAGACCATGTTGGGTGAATTTTTATCCGCCAATGTCTCGACCCCATTCGTCCTATTCATGGTCAAAGGTACACTATCGCATTGTTGCTATTCCTGAGGGCGGTCTGACAGGTGAGCAGGCTTTGGTGAATTCACGGACGACGCAGATATTGCCTTCTGGACGGGAATACTTGGTAACTTGTTAATTTCCAGTGACCCTTGCAACACCTAAACCCAAGGAAAAAGTGTCCACATTTTTCCTCACGCAATTTTTGACCGCAATCCTATGGGTACGTAATACCTTTCCCGACATTTGACGCGTCTTTATGAAATTTCTCCAGGCAACTGTCGCAGATAAGCAAGGTCGCCGTTTCGTACTCGTAGTTTCACTGTTGGGCAGTGCTGTCACATGCGTGGTCTTCGGCACCTGCACTACCCTTGAGCAAGCAATATGCGTCCGCCTTCTACAGGTACGTGATCTTCGGCTTCTGCACAACCCTCGATGATCCAAAATTTGCTCGCCAGGGTATCTTCGCAGGTGCTGTTGGTGTTGCCCGCGGTTCCGTCTCGTTCGTTACAGACCCAACCAATGAAGGCAGAGCTTATGCTATTTTGGGGTATGCGCTATTGCGTTCGAAGGTAGATAATTACTGACTGAGACAGATTTTGCTGGGGGATGGGTGGTGTTGCCGGGGCCATAGTGGGAGGCTCTTGTCTGTCTCCCTTCCCAATAGCAATTTTACCTCGCTAACCTTATCCTTAGTCGAACGACCGGCCGTCAAATGGCCTGGGGTTTTTGAAGATACGATATTCGACAAATATCCATATCTCCTGCCCTGCGCTGTTGCGGCGTCCGTAACTTTGATAGGTACCGTGCTTCTAATCATGGCAGAAGTAGCGCTGAGGCAGATTTCTCTCAGGATCAATTCTGGGCTGTTTCCTTGGTCCTGATGGTGGTCCCAGAGAAGGCAGCATTCGTCTCTTTGAAAAGCCTGATCATGATGCCCACCCTCCTATTCCCGAGGAAGAATCACGTCCCCCGACTCCAGTCTTCGATGACCACGAGCGTAACTCTTTGGCTGGCACAATCCGCAAGAAGTTCTCGGGATATTTTGCAAAGCGTGTGCCTGATGCTCCTTCGCCAAACGGGGGGTCTCCCATCCCACAGCAACCAGTAAGGCTCGACAGGACACGGACATTCTCAAGAACCAGTCGTGCGAATGGCTCTGCCTATGGATACGCTGGCAGCTACCGGAACAGGCTGGCCAGTAATGCCACTGCGAACCTGAGTGTTCGAAGAGGCAGCATGGCCAGCTCGTTGAGGAGGCGCCGAGGAAGCAATGTAGACGGTATCCGGGAATCGGCCACTGGCGACCTCAATTTCGCTCAGAGGCTGCTCATGGCGAATGAAAATGCCGTCACCAACATCGCCGATCTCTGGGTTGCAGCCGCGATGAATGTTGATAACGAGGACCCTTTCGAGAGTGATACAGAGATGGGGTCTGACGAGGAGCGAGATTCCCCTGACGTTTTCGGGGATGAAGAGATTTCTGAAACTGACCTCCTCACACCCACTCCGGGGCGCCGGAACTCAAGAGCTCCGTCCACAACTTCGCCTAATTTCCCTCGGCGTCCTTCCGCCGGCACCGCCATACGACCTCTTAGACTTGGTTCTCCCAGACGTCCTTCAATCCCTGTTCGGCAACCGTCGTTCTCTCAACCGTCGGATGGAACCCCAACATCGCGCCGGTACTCTACTGGGGTCCCAACCATTTTTGCGCATCCCGGAGTCAAAACGCCGACTGCTGTTCTCGATGCTCAGCAGCTATTGATGCGCTCAGAAGCCGAGGCCGATGGTCTCGAACCAATCATAGAGTCCAGGCGCGCATCGTTGCACAGTCCTCAACCTGATCTCGAAGCTGCTATGGAGGCTCCCCCGCCCTCGTTGTTTTCCCAGCTTCCGGTGGTAGTTATCATACAGTACGGAATGCTGGCGTTGCATACCACCTCGCATGACCAGGTGTTTCTCTCATACCTGGTCACGTACGTTTCAAGTTTTGTTTCCTTTTATTTTGGAATTGCTGAATCACGTAATAGTGACTACGATGCCGGAGGTCTTAACCTGGACGCCGGCAATTTTGCGCAGCTCAGTGAGTACAAATTTACCCTATAAACTATTCCTCTGACATGTGTCCCCGCCCAGTTGCTTTGATGTGCCTTGCCCAAATTGCATACCAATTCTATTTGTATCCGTGAGTTCTCTGCTGCATACATATAAGGAATCAGCTCATGATCTCCGTAGAAATATTGGGTATGTTTTTAGGACTCATGCATCCTGTCCCGTCTGACACATCAACATCAGCCCTCCTAGAGGCCGCTTTTCACACTTATCTATGTTCCGCATCGGATCAGCGCTCTTCGTCCCGGCCTACCTCGTCGTGATATTGTTCCGGCCCTTCGCCAGCGCCTCCGACGATGGCAATCTCGCACTAATGTCCGGTATGTTGTTCTTATCGCTTGCATTACTCGCGCCGCATCCGTGCTGAGCTTTCTCCTCGGTGCCGTAGCACTGGCCGTCACCACGTAAGGACCCTTCCGTGCTCGCAGTTCTCTCGACATCTCACCTTGTTGTAACAGCGCCTTAAGATATTGCGGCAGCACCTTTGCATACACTTCGGTGTCAATACTCTTGAACTATAGTATGCGATCCATTCCACCTTAGTATTAGGAGCTGACCTGACTGATATGTCTGTCAACTAGTGACTCCACCAAATGCTGTCGGCCTGGCCAACGGAATAGCCCAAAGTATTGTCAGTCTTGCCCGCTGCTTTGGGCCGGTAATCGGTGGTTATGTGAGTTGCACGCCGGGTCTGCTCCTTTTTCAAGTCCTGAATGCCTACACCAGCTCTGGTCCATCAGCGTGCAGGACAACCCTGGCGGATATCCGCTGGGATTCATCATTTGCGCTCTCTACAGTTTCATGATACGATAGATGCGAGCAGTGTACATGATACCAGTCGCATCCATATGTATATCTATTTTGGACAGGACTCTCTAGATACTTGCCTGATTCAACTCGGACTCGGGCATGATGAATGTTGTTTGCATGGAGTGCGGCTCGTCCCGGGCAGAACCTTTAATTGAATTCACGATCGAAGGTAGATTACAATTAGTGGCGGCGTGGCCGAAGATGAGAAGCCGCACGCGGCGGGCTATACTGCTGCGGCATTGAGTTACCCCCGGACAGCGTCCAGTAATGGGTCATTGTCTGGATCTTGCCAACGCTCATCAATGCCCCGCCTGCTAGAACAAAAAAAGGCGCACCTCTGGTATCACTAAAGGACTGACCATACATGTTACAAAACTTGACGCCTTTGAAGCGCCACCTCCTAGCCCATTTCAGAAGCCAGGCTGGTTCATCGACGAGGTTCATGAGGATGCCTATATTTCGCAAGCGGACTTCTTCCAAGCGTGGGAGATGCGTGCTGTCGATTGACAGCATGACACTTTCCAAGGGCTGGAGGTGAAATTGCTGTAAGTAACACAGTCGCCAACTTGGAAAATGGTACGCACTGTGAGAACTGCAGTGCTGAAGAAACGGGGCGGGACCAAGACGTGGTTCTCCATAAATGGCGCGATACATATACGGCGTAGAGTGGGGTGAAATGGTGGCAGGGTAACGTATTCAGTGCTCTGTGTTAGGACAAGACTATCAAGATTTGCCAAGAGGGGGAGGGTGGATGGAAGCTTCGGCGGCGTGGTCCAGTTCGTCGTGCGGAAAGTGCGGATTTTGGAACCGTGGACATGGAAGAAGCGGAGGTCCGCAGGAAAAATGTCGATCTCGAACCGCCGAAGGGAGGGAAGCGACTCTGGGTTGGACGCAAAGTAGTTCAAAAGCGGATCCCAAGTTAACGGGAGCTCGATGATAGTGTTTGTGGGATCGGGAATGAGGCCAAGATATAGTGTTTCAAGGGAAGGAAGTTCGAGAACCCCCTGGACAGGCTCGACATAGGAAAAGATCCATGTGAGGCGAATAGTTCTCAGGTTTGGTGCATGGTGGCAAAGATTAGCGAGATCGTGCCATGTTGGAGCCTCCCCTACATGCGACCATTCAATGCGTTGTAGAGACGAGGAGCAATGTTCTGCCAAGGCTTCAAGGACAGAAGTAGGGGTCTGCGTCTCTGGACGGTAGTCTGACCCGTTTTGGTTGACATATATCATGAGACTGTTTAACATTGGTTTGGGTCAGCGACAACGAGTGAGAAAAAAGTTCGCACTGCTTCGTGTGTTTCAACAAGCGGGGAATAAGGTCTGGCGAAGCTGTTAACGGCTCAGAAATCCTGAAATCAATGCGCTGAACACATCCTTCGAGAGAAGGTGATCCGTCGTGGGCGTCCTCAAATTTGTCCACAATGGCGCGCAGCTGAGGTATGGATTGAATTCTAAGGTACTCAGGAACGATTTGCGAGGTCACAGAGCGCCACGAGCGGCAAACTAAGGGGATGGTGGCACGATCCCACCATATCTCCGGTTCATCCACTGGGGATGTCTCCGTTGTATAAGGAGGTAGAAAGGAATCCTCCAGGTGGACGGAGTTTCTTCCATTGAGACGAATTACGAACTGGTGAGAGAAGTAAGGGATCGATGTAATGTTTATCGTTACTGTCGGCGCACAAATAATATGGTGTTCCACAACTCTGGAGGGAGCAGAGGCAATGACTTCGAGTAAACATCGTCGTCCTGCGGACTACGTTCTGGAGACTGTTCACCAGTGACGACGGTAGGAGGTTCTGAGGGAATTTTTCTCTTCCGAAAGGTGCTGAGAATCCAAATAAAGTCTTTCAAGATCGCCAGCGCGTCGAGGCCTTGTTTAGAACGCGTTCAAAGGAAAGTGGAAAGCAAGTGGCTAGATTGCGGATTGCGGTGGGGCTCTTGCCAAACGACAACAACGCTGATCACAAAAAAATATGAAGTCGAACTACAAGGTGCACGCCGCGTGAATTGGCACAACGGTCTCTTTCTTACCCTATTCCTTAGTTCTCCAACATATGCGGCACGGTTTACAGGCAGGGAAATATTCTCTTCACGCCGGATGGCAATTCTCTCCTCAGTCCGGTCGGAAATCGCGTTTCTGTGTTCGACCTCGTCAAGTATGATCCTTCGCTTTCCGTCGTCCGATTTCTCATTGGGTTTTAGCAACAAATCCTTCACCTTTCCGTTTGAAAATCGAAAAAATATATCGGCTCTGGCCCTTAGTCCGGATGGGAATGTCCTTATTTCAGTTGACGACGGTGAGTGCCAATTCTTCCCATGAGCTTTGGTTTTTATGGAATTAGATGGTCGCGCCCTACTTGTAAATTTCCGGCGAGGTGTAATTCTCCACCACTTCAACTTCCATAAACCGGTCAAGGATATTAAGTTCTCCCCGGACAGTAAGTAAGTGCAAGGTCTGGCGACCATCTGAAGACGCTCACTGGTACTTAGATACATTGCGGTGACGCATGGAACCCAGGTTCAGGTCTGGCGCACGCCCAACCATCTGGCTCGCGAATTCGCACCATTTAACTTACATCGGACCTACACTGGCCATCACGATGAGGTCCTCAGCATCCAGTGGTCCCACGACTCGACGTGCGATTCATTCTCGCTTGCTCTGCGCCGCACTCACTTCCCTTAGGTGTTTTATCACGACTTCTCGAGATATGACTGCTCGGCTCTTTACTTTAAATCCGGTCGAGGGGTTCCGGCCGAAAACTTTTGCTGGGCACAAAGATGCAGTGTTGGGGGCTTATTTCTCTCGAGACAGTACAACGGTATGTCCGCATCGTTCTCGATTTTCTGTTATCGAATTTCAGAACTTAGATATACACTGTCAGCCGCGACGGCGCAGTATTCACATGGAAGACCAAGGACTCTGAGTCAGACGACGACGAACCTGTGGCCTCCACTTCAAAAGGTACTGGTGCCAACATTGTTGCAAATACGCGTTGGGGCGTCCACAAGCGAAACTATTTCAATCAGACGGGCACGAAAGTCGTGTGCACCACATATCACGCCCCCTCCAATCTGCTCGTTGTCGGATTCTCCAGCGGTATATTCGGCCTCTGGGAAATGCCTGCGTTCTCCAACATCCATACCCTCAGCATCTCTCAAGAGAAGATCTCGTCGGTCGCGATCAACCCTTCTGGCGAATGGCTCGCATTTGGTGCTCGCAAGCTTGGCCAGCTCCTAGTATGGGAATGGCAGTCCGAGTCCTACATCCTCAAGCAGCAGGGCCATTTCTACGATATGAATACTTTGGCATATGCGCCTGATGGACAAACCATTGCCACCGGTGGAGATGACGGCAAAGTTAAAGTGTGGTCCACGCACTCCGGTTTTTGTTTCGTGACGTTCACTGAACACACTGCACCTATATCGTCCGTGGCGTTCGCGAAGCACGGGAGCGTTTTATTTTCGGCCTCGCTAGACGGCACGGTCCGTGCGTATGACCTTGTCCGGTATAGAAACTTTCGGACGTTTACATCGCCGTCGCCGGTTCAATTCTCCGCCCTTGCGGTTGATCCCTCAGGGGAGGTCGTTGCCGCTGGCTCGACTGACTCTTTCGAAGTCTTCATGTGGTCCGTACAAACTGGGAAGCTGCTCGACATCCTCACAGGGCATGAGGGTCCCATCAGTTCCCTCACCTTCTCGCCTTCCGGTGCGAACCAACTCGCGAGCGGCTCCTGGGACCGAACCGTGCGCGTATGGAACGTCTTCGGCCGGTCCCGTGCGGTTGAGCCGCTCACGCTGACCTCGGACGTGCTCGCTGTCACCTTCCGGCCAGACGGAAAAGAGCTCGCGGCGTCTACGCTCGACGGGCAGATTACCTTCTTCGACGTCGACAGCGGGAAGCAGAGTAATCTCATCGAAGGGCGCAAGGACGTGTCCGGCGGGCGCAAGGCAGACGACCGTATGTCGGCTGCGAACAGCACCTCCGGCAAAGCATTCAACAGTCTTGCGTACACTGCGGACGGCCGGTGTATTCTCGCGGGCGGGAACAGCAAGTACGTCGTGTTGTACGACGTGCGCGACGGCGAGGGCGTGATGGTGAAGAAGTTTCAGATTTCGGAGAACTTGTCGCTCGATGGGACGGAGGAGTTTCTGGACAGCAGGAAAGTGAACGAGGCTGGAATCAATGTTGATCTCATCGACAATCGCGGGGACGAGAGCGATTTGGAGGATAGACTCGATGTCAGTCTTCCCGGCGCAAGTAGGGGCGCGGGGGATATGTCAATACGGCGGTATCGGCAAGAGGCCCGCACGAAGTGCGTGCGCTTCTCACCGACCGGACGAGCCTGGGCGGCGGCGTCAACGGAAGGGTTACTCATCTACTCCCTCGACGACACCATCGCCTTTGACCCCTTCGACCTGTCAATCGATCTCAATCCTCAGGCTGTCCTCGACGTCCTCGCCTCCCGGGAGTACCTCAAGGCGCTAGTGATGGCGTTCCGGCTCAACGAAAAGCCGCTCATCCATCGTGTGTATGAGAGCATCCCGCGCGGTGACATCCGCCTCGTCGTGCGGCAGCTGCCAGTCATCTATGTCCCGCTGCTTCTGCGGTTCGTCGCCGAGCACCTTGCGCAGAGCCCTCATCTCGAATTCGACCTACTCTGGGCCAACACGCTTCTCATGGCCCACGGGCGGCTCCTCCGAGATCGCTCGGCGGAATATGCCAGCGTGTTTAGGGTACTGCAAAAGGCTTTGGCGGACTTTGAGCAGTCGATATCCAGATTGTGCGTCGTTTTTGGGGTGGCACGACTTGAACTTATCTTTTCCACAGATGCGACGAGAATATCTCTACGTTGTCGTACCTGCTGGATCAGTCCAAAGTCAAGCACGCTACGGGGGACGTCGAGATGTTGGCTGTATCGTAGTTCAGCCTTGATCTCGTGGTTGCCCCTGCTACAGTTCATGTAAAGTATCTTATACTAATTAGGCGGGGTGGAAGGAGCTGCAGAACTGCGCTGATGGCATCCCTCTTTGGTTTTATTCCAGCGCATTTCGCTTCCGAAGTCAAGGCTGGCATGGAATCCGTCGCACAGTAAAGCCGGCCGTGCCTGTACCTTCGCCAGCCACGCTCCAAGCTGGACCATCGCGACCAACTTGAGATGAGGGGAGTGTGCACTTCGCGGTGAAACAAACAACCACCTGACGTAACGAGCTTGGTCTCCTTCCGCTAATTACTTGTCCATCCGCTCATTTCCTCCGCTCTCCTGAGCACCGTGTCCTGGCGACTTCTGGGAGCTACTTGTTGGTTGACTACTTTGCGCTCTGCTGCTACCAGCCCGTACCTCGGGGGCTCCAGCAAGGTCCGGGCCTAGGGGAGGACCACGGAAGCCTTTAGGCGCTGACATGGTTCTATGAAGACAGCCGGTCTTAATTGCGTCACATTTTCACCGGCTCTCCATCAGGTTTAAATTAATTCTCTCCCCTCAAATGTAGTGTGCCTGATGATATGCTGTCGAATGAGTCTCCTGGGAATGCCTCAATAGTCGACGTGGACCACCATCACAAGCATCTGCAGCACGATTATGACTCGGCGGGCTGCCGGCGCTTCTCACGGCGCTTCCCAAAGCGCCAATTTCAATGTTCTCAGCTATCTATTTGGCGCTTATCCGGGTCCATCCATGACGGGCGTACATTCAGGACGTAGTGAATCTGTCTAAACTTGGTGAAGGCACGATGGAATCGCCTGGTCGTGGATGAACGTTCAACATACTGGACGCTAGACTATTTAAATGCTAGTGTGACCAAAGCGAGGCAGAGAAGGCTTAGAATTCCCTCTCATGCAGTTCCAGTTGCTATTCATCCTTCTCTTTGTCCGCGTTTTTGGCGTTCATGGGCAACAACTCTCTGCGAACTTGACTGGCGATACGCCCGTAATCGCGCAATGCGCCCAGGTCGGAATCACCTTTGGTGGTGGTTCCCCCCCATACAGCTTCTATGTATGGTCCTACTACGACCAGCAATACGTTTCGGAATCCTGGACGCCTACACCTGGCACGGCAGTCTGGACCATCGAGCAGCCGGCCAATTCACTTTTATATCTTTATATCGCAGACACCACTGGGAACTTTCTGCAGTCCCACTCTTTCCAAGTGACAGCAGCCACCTGCACCGCCACGGTCCCGGAATTCCAAAGAACTGATCAGCAGACATCGTCCTCCTCCTCCGGCACCACCTCGACTTTCAACTCAAGTGGTGTTCCGGCACCGCCCACAGCACCGACGCCCCCTAATGGTAATCTGCCTCCTGCAGTACCGTCTCAGATCAACGACTGTGGTACGGTAGCAAAATGCTCTTTCACTGCTACAGTATGTCTTTCTTTCGTGACCAGCAATTTTATCCGCTGCTGAGGTATTTGTGTGTTCAGAGTACAGCGGCCGGAACTTATCCTCAACAAACTCTGATCGGCGCAGCGTTCGTTCCCCTTCGTCAGTGTTACGTTCGGGTGTGATTTCTAACTGTTCATCTTTCAAGGTTCGATAATTGTAATTCAAACGAAACCGTAACCCAGACCTTTTCCGGTTCTGTGACCATCACGAACAACTGGAGTGTGGAAGTTGGTACCTCTTTTGGCCTGCCCAAAGCCATAGAGGTCTCCGCCTCGGTTACAACAGGGAAAGAGCAGTCAGTGACCATGTCGCAGACTTACCAGTACGATACTCCCCCCAAAGTTCGGGTATGTTGACGGTTTTTCTGTTACATAGTCCTCGGCTTGTTGACTGGTGCCAAATGTACACAGGCCGCACTTGTCGGTACTGCGAGCTTTGATGCCATTTTTGGCAATATGGCAGTGAACTATCCTAGCGGGCCGGTGTAGGTCTTATCTCTGCGTGCAGTATGGCATCTCAACTTACTACCTACTTATATAGGAATGTCCCAGACGCAGTCTTTTTCCAGTATAATGGTCAGCCCCCTACGGTTGGACTGCAGACAATTGGGTGCGACCAATCCTGGCCTATTTGGAACACGACCAGTCCGAGTAGTAGCAACACTGCTCCAGGTATGGTTCGCAGAAATGGGTGGTGCGAGCTCTACGCCGCGGGATTGGTGACTCTCTTGGGGCTGGCTGTCTTTTGAAGGTACATATTATTGTATTACAACCCGTTCTATGCTTTGGTCCAAGAGAAGATCTTACGAAAATTATGCACCTCTTATTTCCTATTTGCAATAATAATGTACAATACGAAAAGTGTTCCCATCCAGAATTGTATTTTGCTTTCTCTAGCCAGATTCTCGCAGCCACTAGGGCCTTTCGGTTTTCGACTATAGGAGCGCCGGTTGTCGGTGCTTAACTGTCGGAGTTCATTTTTTTCGGAGGGGGGGAGGGGGATGTCTGTTTTTCGCCGTCTTAATTACTGGGACTCGCTCCTCCGCCCGAAGTTATTGCACTGGACGCATTCTTTGCAAATTAATGATGTGCCTTTAAATGAGGATCCGCGCCGATGACAGTCGTGATGGCGAAGATCTATTGATCGACTGTCATCAACTCCCGCTGCCCAATAAAAGCCACCATGTAGAAACCACAACCTAAGGCTTCGTTCGGGAACGAGAAGCTGGGGCTCCAGAAGCCAGCTTCTCGCGACAAGCCAGCTTACTTATGATAAGATCAGTCACTCTCAGTCACTGTTGTGCCATTCGTGTGATTTTTGCCAACGAGCGACGCAGCCGATGCTAGAATGTTGAGCAGGATGCAAACAACAGCGAGCCCACGTCTTTGTACGTCGACAGACCACCTCCCACACACCCAATCAGAACTAGAAATATATTGCTGGAATGGCTTCATCTGTCTATTGTATACTACTGTGGTTCTGGTAAATAAAGAAGTATATTTCTTTGCTTGAGGACGAGCCCGACAGTGTCTGAGCACTGTGCGCCTTCTGTTTGTCGGGGGAAGAGCTGTGGGCGGGTAGTAACGAGGGCGGCAACCGAGAACCGAGGTTCCACGGAAAATCACGCTGTGACTTCTGACAAGCTGGCTTGTCGCGAGAAGCTGGCTTGTGGGCCCCAGCTTCTCGTTCCCGAACGAAGCCTAAACGACTGGGATATCAGTGATATTAACAGAGTGCTTGGCGTACATCTTGTGCAAAATGCTATTCACATAAGCAGCAGTCCGAGTCGAGTCCGAACCGTCCTTTCTCAGCAAAATTCAACCTTACATATGTAGTTGACTCTTGGGCCGACTCAGGATTTCGGTAGGAAGGAAGGAAGGTAGTCTTACTGCAGGTATGCGCGCTGGCTGAATACTGGCCTGGTGTCAGTCGAAAAAGGACCGACCTAGGCCGAACCGCTTATCATTCAATATGTTTGATGGCGCCGTTCTGACTGTTCTTGTCGTTTCCTATGACGGGCCATGCGTTGCAAAAATAAAACAAAATAAAAAATTGGAAAAGTCGAAAAATAAAAAATTTGGGTCAAGAAATAAAAAATTGAGCGGTCAAGAAAAAAAAAACTTTTTGGGTCAAAGCTGCAAATACCTTCAAATTGGGCCCCTAGGCTCTGGTTGAGCCCACTATGCATGTACCAGGGTGATTGGGGCATCCTGTTCACTTGTAGGGCTGGGGAAGACAGAAAACTGGCTGTTTTCAAGTCGGATCTGAGTTTGTAATACAACACAACACATATGATAGCCCATCATTCCATCAGTTCTAGCTCTCTGAGACTCCGGAAATCGATGCCGAAGAGACTGGCAGATAGCAACTGTAAACAACATAGCCACCTGTTTGGCTGGGGCTCTGAAAACTTCCTGAGTCAATTTCTGCTCTCTCTGGAAAAAAGTGGTGGCTTGGCTCAGAAACTTCCATAAAGTGCTGAAACAAGGCAATGCAGTTCTCAAGTACCTTTCTTGTCGACTATGAATATCTTCGTGAATGTGGTGATGTTATTTTTTAAAGAGCAGCTAGAACTGATGGAATGATGGGCTATCACACCGTTGTCATATCGTATTACAAATGGAATCCTGCAATAAGAAACACTTTTCTGTCCAAAAGTGAGGCTGAGACTGCCCCAATTACCCAAGTACATATATAGTATAGTCAATGAGAGTCTATGGGCCCAATTTGAAGGTATTTGCAGCTTTGACCCAAAAAGTTTTTTTTTCTTGACCACTCAATTTTTTTTTTTCTTGTCCCAAATTTTTTATTTTTCGACTTTTCCAATTTTTTATTTTGTTTTATTTTTGCAACGCATGGCCCGTCATAGTTTCCCCTGTCAGCTTGTTGTCCAGAAAAAAAAAGCTTTGGAGTAGGAGGCAAGAGGCAAGGAATGGCGGATTCCGGAATAGTGTTCCTCGGTGAAATACACTGTAACTCCAAGAATAGTAAGAACTGAGGAAGTTCTTCCAGTGTTTTACTTCCGCGCCAAGAGATCACAGATGTAAGCGGCGATTACTATTTTTCAAACCCCGATCGCCAAGTAACACGTTGTTGGCTACACGCTTTCTTCTTTCTTTCCTTCACCACCATGGATTTATTCCGCAACCGAAGCCCTGAACACTCCAAGACTCCTTCCCCCACATCCTCGCCTTCGAAGCGCAAAGCACTCTTCCGGTCGGACCGGTCCCAGAGTGGTAGTGAAAGGTTAGTCCATCCAAGGCATCCGCACGAGCGCCAGAATCGCCGCCCAAACGCACCCCGCTCGGTATCGCGAATGTCGCAAACATATTCATTCGAATGCGGAGGGCAAGAGACCAGGTAAAGCCGCGGCACATCGAATCCTCGTCAGGTGGGGATCCGCAGTCGCACCCAGACGTGCTGGAGGGCGTGACGAGTGAAGCGCGCGAGCCACTGCGTCAGACGGACATGTTCATATGCGACGGGGCGGTCAACGTTGGGCAACTGCTGAGATTTACGCGCCATTCGCTGATGGAGGTGGCCGAGCTCATTGGCGCGAATGCATTGGTGGACGAAAAGTGCGTGTTTTCAGTCCGCTCCTTTCGCGTCGGCTAACATCTACTTTTCAGGTGGAATTGCACGATATTAGGGCCCAAACCTGGCAGGACGAATGGGACTTTCAAAGTACGGGTATGTGGGCCCCTATTGCATTCTTAGCACCCGAGTAAAATGGCTACCTGCAGATATCATACACGGCCTCCGCGATACGCTCGAATCGCGCAGACCCACATCGACCCGTCGCGCTGGATAAAGTCAAAAACGTTCCTGGCCTCATGACTGTCATAAAACGGACCGTAGAACCATAGCCGACACTCCTTGCAATATGCCCCTGGCCAGAAATCAACCAACTTGTAGCACTAGTCATTGTACCATCATCTGCACGCAGTCCCGGACTCGGAGTAACTTGTTGTTTACTCGCCTTCGATTTCTGTTTCGCTGATACCATCTATGTCAAACCAGACACGATATTGTTACCCTACCATAAATACTGGCATTCGAGCCTTGTTCGAGCTCCAATTTAAAATTTGGAACTTTCAAAATAGTTCATTCAAGTAATTTCTCGTTTTCCTCCAGCCGAGCAGTTTCTTACGGCGAAATCCTATTTTCCAAAGCCGGTTTTGTGCAGAGGGCGAGGCGTTGAGTCGGACTAGCGCAGTCGCTGTCTCGGTTGCCCAGACGTTCTCGTGTGATCTCTCTGAATCCCTGTAGGCTGTAACTATCTTATCTATCGCATCACGGAATGATCCGCGTGTTTGACATAAATGATAAGAAAAGATGCGCAGAGATCACACTTGAACCCCAGTGAGAATCCCAGCGAAGCAGATCGAGCTGGAACGAGGCAAAACGAGAAATTTGATGGTTTCTCGTTTGTCTCGACGAGTGGGACATAGCTCGTTCTATCTCGATTTAGATCGAGACAGTCTAGGTAAATCGAGATAGAACGAATTCACATCGAGGCTATCGAGATACATCGAACTCGGTGCTATCCACCGTACTGCCCCTGCGCCCAGTACCCCACGTCCTACCGCCCCGCACCCTGCCGCCCTCCGCTGCTCCATAGCGCACGCTCGCCATAGCCCACAGACCCTCCTGCATGTGTTGATGTTGTCCACCTCCTCGCTACCGCGTAAGTACTCTGTACAGGAACATCAGACATCGAGCAAAGATAGAATGTATAGACTTACGACTTGTACTATCTTGAATGTAATTTGATTCGACGGCGCTCTACTTGCATCATAAGATGAATGAAGAAAGCGAGGGCCCAAGCACGCACCTGCTCACAATCCATTTGCACGAAGTTCGCTTCCGATCTTGCTGTAATATAGTTTGAATATAGTATTCTAGAACCTTTACGACGAATGTAGTGAGACACGATAAGGCTGAAATCACCCAACACATACCAGATTCGACAAACTCTACGTTATGCAGCAGCCACCTTTGATTTCTTGGCTTGGGCACTGGCGTCAGTGAACACCTGTGAGGAAGTTAGTACGGGACTTGGCGACATTGAATCAATGTACGTACCTTCAACTCGGTCGGGTTCAGACTTGTGAAGTACTTGTCAAAGACCTCCTTCGTCACTTTGCCATGGTTTTCAATG
Source organism: Mycena haematopus (assembly GCA_029281435.1). NCBI lineage: Eukaryota > Fungi > Basidiomycota > Agaricomycetes > Agaricales > Mycenaceae > Mycena > Mycena haematopus. The sequence goes on from JARJCV010000105.1 coordinate 23,661, forward strand.
TAGTTCTTCAAGCAAAGGTTTCTGTCCAGCACGAGTCAGCAAAGTCCTTGGCGAAACTATGAACCTGCCTGGCAGTAGACGTATGGGTCGGACGTAGGTATCCTGTTGCGGACGATTCTGTGGAACACTGATCAGAAGTGCGAAGTCGAAACAGATATCCTACTTGTGTTTTTGGAGCTGCCAGCAACAAAGTCCATCCTTGTCGTGGGGGCACTGGGGTTTCCTAGATGGGCTCTGTACAAACTGGCTCAGCAGCAAATCCACGCCGCGGTCAACACGCTCACAAAGGATTGGCGACCTAGAAACATGTCAGTGTTATCATAATGATTCAGATGTGCATACCGTCGAGGGACCCGGACCCGCCACAGCTACGGCTGGTGTCCCCGTCATGCGTTGCGGCTCTTCGGTATTCGCCGTAGCTGGAATGTCGAGAATGGACATAGTCAGCGATATCGTGAATGGCATCAGGTACGCAACTCACTTTGTTTATCCTGCCCATCCGTATCCGCAGTAGCATCATGTGCTCTCACAGCGGCTCGAGCGAGAATGTCCAGAGGCGATGGAGCCACAGAAGCGGATGGTGGAAGGGGAAGTTCAGCAAAAAGAGATGCCGGGATCGAGGCAGGTGCAGAAGGCGCCGGGGGCTGTGGTACGAGAGGTGGCGGTAACAAAGCAGTCGGCGGCGATAGCGGCAACAAGGCAGTCGGCAGCGGTAGCGGCAATGAGGAAGTTGGCGGTGGTAGCGGTAACGAAGCAGTCGGTGGGGGTACGCAAGATTGCGGGGAAGATGCAAGAAGAGGGAGTGTCGAAGACGATGCAGAAGGCGCTAAGGCTGATGAGGATTCAGTGGATGCCAAGACTGGCGAAGGATCGGCGGCGGGTGCAGCAGAAGTCGGGTGGCCCAATGAAGAAGCAGGCGCAGACGCACGAGCCCTCGTCGCGAGTGACTTAGGTTTGGGTCGGGATGTGTTGCTTGTAACGGCTTTGTTTGTGGACTTCGATGGTTTGCTCTTCTTGGATACTGGCTGGGGATCTGGGGAGTGGGCGCGGATCTCTTTTGGCCAACAGATTCGGCGTCCTGTGTGGCAGCCTTGATCTCATCGTCGTCGTCGTCTGTGTCGTCTGCGTCCTCCGCCTTGATGTCCTCCATCTTGATACCAGGTTTGACATATTTCTTACTCCATGCGGAGTAGATGATCGTTGCGATGCGATGAGATTTATAATCTAACTCGCACAGCTGAAGCTCGGGAAACAAACGTCGCATTTCGCTGGCATAGTAGCCACGAACTTCAGAGTCGGCGCTGCTCCATTGCTCGGGTAGTTTGCCCAGACGGTTTAGATACTTCCAGACTTTCCGTGCCTCGTTGCGCATAGTTTTTACGCGTTTACCGGAAACGGTGTGGCCGTCCTTGTCTTGGACGAACCACATCATCACGTTCTTGTTGTCCTCAGCGAGACGTTTGGAGCCACGTAGAGAAACCAAGTCAGACATCGTCGCCTTGCCGTTGGTTTTTTTGCGTGCAGCTTCTTCGGTCAAGTACTCGTCCTCAGTCCAGAACTCGATTGCTGGGTAGTCTTTTCTTTCGAGAATGCGGAGATGGTCGTTGTTGAGAGGGGATGCTAAGGGGAGTAGCTTGCTCGAGAGACCAGAGGTTGAGCTAGCAGGCAAAGAGAGTCGGTCTCCGACAGCCGTGACAAGGGTATTGAAGGCGGCGCTTGAAAAAACATCGGAATTAGTGCCTACAAATATTTGAGGCAAGGGTGGGCAAGGGACATACCTCATCGTGTCATAACGAAGCTTCAGGTCCTCGTACGCACGCTGGGCGGCCTGATTTTGGTTCCTTAAGGAAGTGACGGTGTCATAGACCTTCATATACTCAAAATTCCGATTACTTATTAAAGCCTCGTGAGATGCCTCCGCGATGGTTGGATTCCAGGAAGGAGCCAGTGCACGATTCTGTGTCGACTGGAGGAGGTTAGAAGAGAAATGAATAAGAGATTTGAGCGCATTGACTTGGGCACGTCGAGTGCCCCGGCGCGATAGATTGGTGTAAGGATCTGAGTCCTGTTTCATCTCCTCCCCGAGATTTCCGATGGTGCGCTCCATAGTCCATTGGGAATGATACGCGCCGGGTCCTATTCGCACAGTCTCAGGGGCCTCATGCAGCAAATTGTGCATGCTCTGGCGACAGAAATGGAGTCGGGAAGCCATGCGTTGATAATATATCTTTTCAAATTCTTCGTGCGCATCACAAAACATTGTGTGGAATTCAATAAGCTCGTCTTTCGAGAGTTCCCGTTGGTAGTCGAGGCGAAAGCCGCGAACAATTTTGCAGTACTGGCGGTAGTAGAGATCGGGAAGGATGCCGTATAAAAGGCCGGGTCCGAGACCGAAGAAGTACGTCAGACATTCTTGGGCCTTGTAGCCGCTATTGATTTTTTTAGCAATGTTTCGTGGGGGGCGGTCGAAGGATCCTGGGAGATACGGTGTGGCAGCTGCAACTTTCTCGCCGTGTTTCTCGAAGAGCTCGCCCGTTAACACAGCCCAAGGCCATTGAGTGACGCTATCAGCTGGATCGCAATCAATTGTTCCCATCCAGAGGCCGAGGAAGAGGTCGAAGAGGTTCAGGATGAGATGCATATTGTCGCCGGGGAAACAAGACGGAACGGGTAAGATTCTACTAAGCCCACTGAAGATGGTGGGCTTGACAATGCCTGTCTCCAGCCGGCGCTTTTGGTGCTGGCTATCATTTTTCGCTTCAATCACGGTAAACAGCGCTGCACGATACTCGTCAGGGGAGCCGGAAGGCAGATTCCTGCCCGAGATGTCAGGATGGTCGCAACCGAGAACAGCATAATTGTCGGGTTTTAACAATGCCGGGAAGTATGTTGGCGCACGGGGTTTGTGTCGACTTTTAATGGGGCAGAACAGCCGGCAGCCATATGCGCCGGTGTGCCCAACGAGACCGTCCATCATCGCCATCCCAGGTCCATCTGCCGTCGCAAGGTGGAGAAAAGGACGGCTGACAAACACACGATCCTCACTCGCATCCCAAATCTTAAGGCCCTCCTTCATGAGTGCGGCGGCATGATAAAGACTGGGGAAAAGGAATGATTCGACAACTTTTATCTTGTTCGGCCCGGGGAAAACACCGCCAGGGATGACGAACTTCTTCTTATAGCGCTGGTTGCTGTCGAGATCAAGAAACACCCAAATATATATCCAACAGTCTGACTGCTTCATTGCATAGAGTTGGGCGCCATCGATGGAGAGCAGCAGGAGGGAATCATCGTCGCTGATGAGACCTTGCTCGACGGCGTCGAGGTAGGCCTGGCCATGATAAATGTCGTCGTACTTGCCGATGTGTATGTGATTGCCGTCGGCAGTGCGCTGGGCCCGGATTTCTGCCGTGCGTTTCTGCCGGTGTCGCATACGCTTCGCACCCTCTTTGCTACGCCAGAGAGCTTGGAGTACCGGCCCAATGGGAATGGTATCGAACTGTCTCAATGGGACCTTGTTGAGACCATCACTATTTTGGAGGCGAATGGGATCATAGCGCGCGCTCCCACATTTGGGGCATTCATCGAGTTCGGCCCAGTGGGCTGTGTATGCGACGCAAGAATTTGGGCACATGTCGTGCGTAACGGGAATGACACCAGTCATTTCTTCGATGGCTGCTTTGATTCGGTGGTGGGAGAACATGTCAATATCTGGGCTGTGACGAAGTATACCCTGCCGAGTAGCCTCGTACGTGGCTTCAGATGCGTAGGTGTCGGCAAGGAATATGTCAAGAGACAAACGGAAATCTTTGTCTTCAGAAATATCAACACATTCCTCGATGGGATTTCGTAGACGATGAATGATGTCGGCATCCAGACCGCTCTCATCCAATGAAGCCCCTTCCAGAGCTTTAATAAACAACTGCGCGGTTCGGACATCTTCCACAGCAGACAAGGGTTCGTAGATGGGCCGCTCGGGTGCTGGAGGGATATTCGAGCGAGGGAGAGGGTTGATGGGGGCGTCAGATTGCTGAGGCGGAGATGCAGGTGGGGTAGGCTCGCGCGGGTCTGGCGCATCTTCATCTTCGTCACGGGGATCTGCTATGCTGCCCGGATCGGGGATATCATCCTCCTCGCGCTGCGGCGAAGCTCAATTAATGGCATCGCGAGAATTGACATCACCTACCAAATTCTCTCCAAATCCGTCAGAGTCTCCGACTGTAGGTTGAGGAGGGTCGTCGGAAAACTCCATCCTAGCAAAGCCATCGCTTCTCTGCGAGGACTGCGAGCTCGGTGCGGGATCTGACCTCGCTGGGCTAGCTAGCCGGCGCTTCTTTCGAGAGGGCGAGCCTGCGTTGCTACGGCGCTTCTGCGGAGGTAATGGGCTGGGACCGGGACCTTTGTCCATGGAAAGCCAAGTGCGGCGGCATGTTCTTCGAAGGTGCGCAAAGGAGTGCGGTATGGAGCGTGTCTGTACCATGTCGAACGAGGAACGCCCTGTCGAACAGATTTGCAGAATTTGGCACAGTCACAGTAGTATTGTTCAGACTCAGTGGAAGCCATTTCGAGAAGTATGTAGGCAGAGAAGAGCTGGGAGCAAGTGTTTCCTGGTCGCCGACGTAGGCGTCGACGAGCAGAGTTTTTTGACAGGTGGCAGTGCGGACGTTGTATGCAAGTTTCGCGCGGTGTTACGCATGTGTTGTTTCAGCCACGTCAAGCTGTCGATTTCGAATTCAACGCAGGTGCGCTAAGTGCAGCAAAGTTGACGAAGAATATTCATAACAAACTAAGTGTTGTCTCCATCTAGCTCGATTTAGCTCGATTTCTCATTTTTTCTCGCTCCAGCTCGATCTGCTTCGCTGGGATTCTCACTGGGCCTGAACCGTGACTCATTCTGATGGTTGAACACAACACTGACAAGCCTACGTCCACAACGAGCTCCGAGCTCGGTGGGCGTCGACATCTGACATCTGCACGCTCTAGCCGTACTGGAATATCTGCACATCTTCGCACCCTCATCTGGCAGTGACTCGTGAGTCACTTTGCTCGCGAATCGAGCAACTCTGGCAGGGACTCGCAGGGAATGGGAGCTGGGGATCGTAGGCAGACGGGAGACAGTCACTGGCGTGGCCACAACGGAGGGACTGTATGATATCTGATTGTGCCCTGGAGTGTTGCCTGGTACGTCCCCGAGAAGGCCGAAACTGAGTTCAAACGTTCCGCAACACTGATTCTGGTGAGCGTGCTCAACATGGATAGGGCTTGTACTCTCTATTGCTTCCCTTGCATCGTTGGCTCAAACTCCCGACGAAGTTGGGTAGATGAAACCATCCGCTTTTCTCTCAGGCCGTGTGAGCCTCACCGCCGTGATCGTCGTGGCCAGTGTTCGAGCACGCATTGCACTGGCCAAGAGAAGTTTTGGTTCCGCTCCGATTCAAGGCGTACCCCTCACTACAATGCTGTGGATCCGGCCTGTCGTCTTTGCCCCGGTAATTTGTTCCCTCTTGTGCTAAACATCTTTCGGGCTATTCTCGTGATTCCGGTGTTTTGTTTGGTGGGTATGACTGTTCTGGCTGGAAGACATGCTTCCCTTAGACATCAAAACGAGAAGAACGAGAAGCGAGTTGCCTATGCCCACCAAGGCTCAAATGCCTTCAAGTTGAAACTCGAAAGCCGATAGCATGCAAACAATCGAGCAATCGACACCGCAGCATTTCAAGTGTAGTTTCAAGTATATAAGTGGCTTCATCGAATGATTCGGGGAGCCAGACGCCGTCGGGATTGGACTCTAGTTAGGTTTCAATTTTCACTTTGCGCGCGCGACGGGGTTGGGTGACTCGGGACCGATTATCCAAGTTGGAGATTATCAACGACGACTGAATGACACGATACTTTAATCCTCCGTGTGCTCGAACGATGAGTGTGGCTTTCTCTAAGCCTTAAAGCAGCGTCGACTGTATACGTACCTCGCAAGTACCGCGTGTTAATTAATATTTTTTGAACGTATCACGTGCAACCTCAGTTCAACAGCTTCTCGGACCAATAGCTAACCATCTGAGATCTGGTTTTTAAAAGGACTCATGAGTCTGTGGGCTGTATCTCTGTTCCGCTGTGGCAGCTTGACGCTGATTTTACTCATGTCGTGCGATTTCTTTTTCACTGCGCGCAGCTTCGATCGTACAGTGCCCAGTCCTACAGCCTCGCCTCCTGTCTGCATGTGAGGGCTGCGGATCATGTTGAACCGGTGGGGAAGCCTGGGCTGCAGTAGAACCAGATCCGAATGCTGTAGCCGGCCATTTTTGGATCCCGGCGCATTACCGGAATGACAAACACAGCTTTCAAATGTCCGGCCCCTTTCAGAGGTATTTAACGCAAACAGACTGTAAGATTTTCGCACTGCTCCCATCGCTCTTAATCCCCTCACCGGCATCTTACATCATGGATGCAAATCTTGAAAAGTTTAGAGAGTTGTATTCGAAGAGGACTCGGATTCAATTCCACAGTGCGTATGACGACAGTGGAGCGTTCCGCAATGTCTTGCTAACTGGATTTATTCACTTGCAGTCGACGCTGTGACGGCCCTACCTCTACCGAAGGGTTCCTCAAAGGTCCCTACCACCTATGTCGCCGTCAAGTTCTCCGATCAGAAGTACTCATTGAAGACGAGCGTCGTCAAAGGGCAGAATCCCACCTGGCAGCAAAATCTATGTCCGTAAGTCGACGTTCGTTCGAGATTTTACCCAACTCAAGAACTCACCTGGGGATTTTCAGAATGAGGATCGAAGAAGATCCAGAGGTCGTCTTTGAAGTAAAGCACCGCTCGATCTGGCCGAAACCGACTACGTCGCGGCTCGCCGTTACAGACTCGTACCCGCTGAGCACCCTCCTGCAAATGCAAGGAGGAAATAACTTCAAAACAAGTGCGTTTCGGGTTTGATTGAATTTTGAACGCGTCTTATAACACGGCCTGTTATAGACATTCAATTACCCCTCCATGCCGCGATAGAGACGACCACAAGCGGGAAGCAAATGGCGGGGAGTTTATCATTGAACATCCGAGAGCTGGCTTCGATCGATACAGCCAAACTCTGCTGCGAAATAGCAGAAGCACGATCGAGCGGAGAGAGCTCTAGAAAATAGACAGCCCGAACGAGGTCATTTGCCCGAAATCACAGCGGCACCACCAGCATGGCATTCTTGACGTCTTTGCGCGGTTTTTTCGCGGACAATCTGTATCATACGCACATATATTGTACTTCTTTGTATTTTTGGTCTTCTGTATATATAGCACCATAATGGGTTTCTCGGGTTGAACAGTTGTGGTTGACTTTGTTAGGTCGGCAACATGTTTGAATGACCTTTAGCCTTATTTCAATATATTGTGAGCAACTTGTGAGCGCGATCCGGAGTTTCGTACTCACAGCGCACGCGTAGAATTCAACTAGAATTCATCGTGTCAGCGAGAAGCGTTCACAATGGCGTGATTTTTGCTCGGGTCTCACAATTTATAGTGTGGCGGGAAATAGGCTTCCGAAATTTACATCTGCAGATTAACCCGGTTAATTAGCCGCTAATTTACCAAGGCCTCCAGGTGGACGAAAAAGAGGGTGTAAAGTAGGGTCTAATTGACCCTGGTTGACCATAGTCCTGTGTAATGTGCGATGCTTGGACCTCGGAATACCACAAGAATACTTTTATGCGGGCTTTCTACATCGTTCTATGAGGACTGGTGAGTTTCTGAATGGATTTCACCCGATTTGACGGGAAAATGTCAGAATCAGACCAGATGTGGATGGATAACCGCAAAATCATCCCGATGGAAGCTTTCACGAGCTTTTCGCCTTCTTTAGCGTCAAAAACAGCGGAATTTTGCTTTTGAGTGCCTGTATGGGCCCGCGGAGGTCAGGGTAAATTAGCCAGGTAAAATAGACCCCGCGAGCTAGGCCAGCTGGGTAAATTACTTGGTCAGCCAGGCTCGGACCTATTTCACGCCACACACGAGTCACAAGCGTTGACCTGCGAAAAGCAAGAACTATGCACCGGAAGAAAGCGAGAAAGCGCAGCGCATTGCCACAGGTTCGACGGCGAAATGCCCCCGCTCTCCCCACGCGCCCTTGTCGAAGAGAAGTGTTTATATTCAAAATTGAAGGAAACCGAACTCAACATTTTTCTTTCGTTCATGCAAGGGGTTCCAAGGCTTCAAAGCTTCAAATGTGGGCGGCGTTTACCCCAGAAAAAAAACGGGATAGATGGAGGTTGCGGAAACGCGTGTATTGAAAATGCAAAAATGCGGGTTCATGGTCCCAAAAAGGAAAGCCTATCCGTACCGTGTGAACACTTGGTGAATGGTGCTACGTAAGGAAGGTGGTACTTATAGCCCGCGTCGCGCGCTCCTTCGTTCACTTCAGCCCCAATCACACACACCCACAGGTGAAACTGCCCCAAATCCTCAATCTCAATCTCGTCCTACGAACTGAATTTCCCGGACACGAATCTTGTTCTCTATAACGTCCATACTTCTAAAAACACGAAAAGGCGGCTTTCAAGGAAAAATAACCAGGAAATCTTCTGCGAGCGCACTAGAAAGGTTTTCCTTGGACTGGAAGACCATTCAAATTGGCTGCCCGAATCATGGGCGATCGCTTCCAAGCAATTGGGACTGCGTGGTATAATATATCTTCCTCATCGTCCTCCAAACGTCCACAACGTCCCGCACTCTAGCTCACTTGTCCGACTTTTTCATTCTGTCGTGGCGCTTTCTTCGTACAAGCCAACAACTGGTTAAGTCATCATTTTCCTTCGCAGGTTATGCAATGCCCTAAATATATTATGGTTGCAGAGCAAGCAAGTAACAAATATTCGTCTAACTTAAGGTAGTGTGATGCATGGAGCGACACACCGTAAACCTGGATCTGGGGCTCACGGCGCACGAACGGTCGGCTATGCTCGGCGCCATCCTCCCTCCTCGCTCATCTCAAGGACAGGACTGAACAGCTTCCCATCTTCGTCTTCCGCACCACGAGGCTTGTGCACACGCAGGAGGTAGAAGAAGCTGTCCTCGACGACGAGCAGACTCTTCAGCACGCCGTTGATGTTCCAGGCGATGCTTGCGACGACAAAGCCTGCGGCCGCATCAAGCACGTAGTGGTTCGCCGTCGAGACAATGGCCACAAGGATGAGTGCTGGATACGACATCCCAAGCACCCACTTGCCCGCGGTGGCTAAGCGTGAGTGCGAGTGCGACGGGAGAGTGGCAATGGTGAGTCCGATCACGAAGCTGTAGCCGAAGTGCAGAGAGGGCATGGCCGCTAACTGATTGCAGAAGCGATTTGAAGTCCACACACTACGCGACTGTCAGACGGGGGAACTCAAAGAGGGTAGATGGTTTCACCTAGCGATTTCGCCAGTGTGCACAGTATCCACAAAGTCGAAGCCGTCAGACGAAGGGAGGAGCCGAGGCGGCATGCACGGCCACAGGGTGAAGACGACAAAAGCCATCAAGTTTGAGACGGCAAGTGTACGGCGGCGGGCCTCGAACAAGGATTGGGGCGCAGCGGCATACAGCCACGCCAGGAATGTAATCGTGCCAGGAATGTGGATGAAGCTGTAGATACGATTCAAGGCGCCGAGCAAAAACGGTCGGGCAAGAACGTAAGCCTGGACTTTGGGCTCAACGAAGACGCCGAGCCTCTGCTCGAGATGGATGAGTGACAGAGCATGCTACACGCAAGCGATCAGCGGGATTGCGGTTTGCCGTTCAAGAACGTCAAACGTACCTCGCGGGAAACGGCAAGAGTGTCGTCTTTGAGGGTGACGGCGGTGAATGCACGAGCGAGCTGGTAGGTCCAGTACACCAACAGCCAGTACCAGACCTCCACCAGGAACGGGAAGCGGCGGAGGACACGCGATACCGCAGTGTTGCGCCAGACTGCAGTGTTGCGAGACTGAATGGTGCGTCCGAAGACTACTCGATCCCGATAAGCTGCGTCGGCTGTGGCCAGCAGAGGCTCTGCGGTGGGGGAGAGGGGACGCCACGCATTATTATCTCGGCGGCGGTTGAGCACGACGCCGGCCGTGAGGATGGTGAAGACGATGGCGGGTTCTGCGTATGCGCCAAAGGACATGGTGAAGGTGGGGCCTATGAAGCGTGGAACCTTCCAGTAATATCAACCAGACATTTGGTCGTGTGCCGGTATCATCATTTTTTCTTCATGTCATGCCGATTTGAATATTGATCGCGTGCCGTCGGACTCGACCAGGTTAAACCTTTCGAACAGAAACAAGGTCTCAGATATCGCTCAGATCGCCAGCCACCTATCCACAAAAAAAACCGCGTTTTCACGGCCAGTCTGCCGTCTTCACCTCTCGCCACAGGTACCTTCGGGGCCGCGATGTCAGCTCGCATCACGCAATACACGCCATACCCTCGGTGAAAATCAAAAACAAGACAACTGCCGTCGCTTCCCCTGGCTCGGCTCACCTGGAGGCGTCCGACATCACGACGGATCACGATCCGTATTTGTTTCTTTTGTCGAATTTCATGACATCATACACTGCGGCACACAACCGGCGAACAGGAGGTGAATAATGCATTTACAGCTCTCGGGATGTTGCCGCGAGGCTGTCCAACAGCTCGATATACTTTCCTCTACTTTCCGCACTTGTGTCCGGCAGCCATCGAATAAGCGTTTGAAATACCTATCTAGGACGGTAGTACCTTGAACTGGAATATGACAGCCTCCACCAAAAAATCGAGGACGTCGAATCCGTTGGGATCAAATTCTCTGGAGACGTCTCCAGAGACTTCAACGGATTTGACAGCCGGGTAGAATTGATGTGGAGCTCTCGAAGGCTGTTGCCAAATAGCGACATCTCTTGATCCCGTCTCGAAGTTCAAATGCTGGGCCGTTTTCTTCAAATTTAAGCTCCGGAAAAATGTGAGAGGAGCATACTAAATCAGAGATGGATGTCTCAAAATTTCCCGGGGTATAGCCCTATCCCTGACACGAAAAATGAAATGTGCTGTATACAGTGACTTCGTGATGCCAACAATTCTAGCTCATCCTCGGATAGTTCATAGCGTTAGATAGGCTGGATCAAAAATTCTGAAAATATTGGATAGAGGGTGAAAGTGTATGATGAATCTCTATCGTTGTGCCGAGACAAACTCGGGTTATAAGGCGCATGTTATGGGCACTTATTGTCAGCACGGCTTTCGGGCTTTGCCCATTTGGACTTGCCCAGCGGGCCGAGTGATGCAGACGGCTTTCTACCGCTACGCGAGGGCGGGTAGAATCGGATATACGTAGCCGAGATCACTTTCTACCCGATTCTCTGGAGACAGCCTGATCCCAGCCGATTCGACCTTCTGAAAAAATCCGTTCTCTGTATCTTGATTCCGTCGCTGAATGACTGCCGTTGTCAGCCAGCTCAGGACTTCCGACTCCGAGCGCAGTCCGAGCGCCAGCGCGTCAGCTGCGATGACTGACTCGGAGGAAACCGAGGAAAAACGGACAAGCGCAAGCGGATCATATAACCGGAGAGTTCCGATCATACCCGAGATCCAACAGCATTACCAATGCCTGCGCTGTAGAGGCGATAAAATTTTTACCTAAAAATATTCTTTTAATTATATTAGGACACTCGGGTTCACCCGGGACTCAATTGTCGGACTCCGACTCTCCCCTCTCCCTAAAGTTGCGGCGTCGAACACCACATAAAGAAACGCGTTTTTTTGGAGAGGATTATTTCAGCTGAGAAATCATTTTTCTTGTGTGACCAGTGGACAACAGGTGGGGACGGCCTGCTTGATGTCTGACCATTTGGCAAGTTCAAGGTTGTATGCCATTGGGCTCCATTAGGACTTCAACAACTACGGCGAAAATCCGGTTTTGCTACGCGTGCGCCACACTGAGTTGAAGAAATGTCGCGAAATCTACGCATGTATAAAATGTGCCACTATGAAAGTATTGAAGTTTGAACCACCGAAAAACAAGTACAATTGGGAGGGAACGTGCATACACCAAATATTTTGAAAACGCAACGCCTTTCTAATCAAGCTACGTATATGCTGGAGGCGGCAGATCTACATGCGGAGTAGCCAGTTGGGCTAAAACCGCGTTCTCCGCCAGGAGTGCATCTATGCGGGAGTGTAGCGTTTCTACATACTTGGACGAGCGATCCAAGGAAGTCGAAGGGGAATTTTCGTTCGGAATCCCAGAGGGAAGCGTCGAGGCACTCAGGAACTCCGTGCCAGGCGTTCGCGCGGTCCTCGAGCCCGCCGCTGGATGTGCAGGCGGTATGACCTTCAACGTGGGGCGTTGGGGCAGGGCGCCGGCTTGCTCGGTGGCGCCGCCAAAGTTAGATGACGCGCCTTGGTGTGATGCGGCTTCGTCAGACCAGTGCGGCGGCGGTGGCGGCGCGTCTGGATCAGAAAACAGGGTGTAACCGACGGGGATTGGACGCGCCGTAGTCGGAGTGGGAGAAACGTTGGGCGGCCCGTCGACTTCCCTGGTCCTGAATTCCGCGCTGTCAAAATTAGAGGATGCACCGTGATACGAGTACGAGGGCCTGTCGAACCAGTGTGGCGGCGGCGGCGGCTGCGCCTCTAAATCAAAACGCGGTTACGCTGATGAGTATCATCTCAACCTTCCCCGCAAAAAAAAAACAAACGCACCCAGAGCTGAGAGTGCCTCGCGACGGCGGCGACGCCATCGTAAAACGAAGAGGCCTAGGATGGCCAGAACGATAAGACATGGTATAAGAATCGCGAAAGTCATGCCGACGCGAGATTTGTGTGGTGAACTTGAAGCAGTGAGGGCCCCAGAGACAGGTGGAGATGGGGATGATATATTTGCTACTGCATTCAATGTAATCATCAGAATGAACATGTTGCCAGTTTGTGCGAATTGTACCTACCTGATGTGGTCGACGCGGTAGTTGTTGCAGGCTTCGAAACTTGTGAGGCACTCGACGAGGTAACAAGGGGTGCCTCCGGGGTAGTTTGAAATGAGCTTGGGCTCAAAAAGGGGATTATACCGACGTTGACGGTAGAAGTACTGCGAGCGAAAATTATTATTGGTCGGTCAGTCTTTGGCACGAACAACTTATTACCCTCCACTATCTGCGGATGCAAGACCTTGACTTTGGTTGCTTGTGCATGCTGAAGAGATTAAGGCGAAATTCCACCTCACGCAGTGGATAGCTGACATACTTCCTGGCTGAACAGTAAAGGACTTTCCAGTCACAACCGCACCCGTGGAGTCTGTGACCTGGGCAGCCACCACTGTGCCTGGGAGGCAACTTAGTGAAGAATTAAAAATAATCCCGAATACTTACCGGCGGGAACGTCGACGGTCCAGGGGAACGCTGTCTCGGTGAATGTCCCGAGATTCTCGATAAGACTCTGATCAGCGGCCACAATACTTGACGAGGGTTGAATAACGGAAGTTTAATCCAGTGGAAGTTTATTGACACACCTCTACGCAACGAATAGTCAAATTCCGAAACATTAGACAGCTAAGAAATGTGAAACGTACAAGTTTCCAGGGTGCTTCATGCAATGTCATAATCAACATGATAATGGGCGCGAAAGGTACACTTACTCTTCCCGCCCTGCCATTGCAGGAGAACCGGCTCGCAAGTCAGGGCGGCATCAGTCCTGCGATCCGCGTGCGTCAAATATTAATTGGGTTCTTGATAAATGTTTCCAGGATGCGCACGCACACTTGATCCACAATGAAGGACGCCAACGTAAACGAGAAGAAAAGCGGCAGGATTGGGACCAGGGCCCTCATGACAGCAGAATACAGGAGAGTGCAAGTCCGTTCTCGAATATAGCGTAGTGAGTGCTAGCGACCGTCAATAATGTATAGCGTGGGAGGCCCAGCCTTTTGGGCGTGCTTGATGAAATTAACAGGTTCATAGATAGATATCTCGAGAGCATAGCCTGTTAACACGGGCTTAGACAGGGATCGACGATGAGCTAGAATGAGAAAGATAAAAAATCAATACCTCCAGATGGACCGCTTTCTGAGGTTTCTTGGAGGGTGGCAGGTTGTGAGATTCAAGTTCCAAGGTTAACTGGCGGGAGGCAATCTATCTCAGTTCAACGTAAAAAAACACATGAGCCGTTCACGGCGAGGGAAACAAGCCACCAGGAACGATGACCGTAACCCGAAGATCGAAGCGATGCAGTTCAACGCAGAGCAGAGGTCAGATAGGGTCAGATGATCCGCTGGATAGAAAAACGACGATCAATTGATAGTTTCTCTCAGACGCTCCTTACGGACCCCAACTGCTCCTTAACCAGACCTACCTACAATTGAGTCTAGTTCGTACCTTGGTATAGATCCTCGACGACTGTGGGTTTTCTGAATATCGCCTTTATGAGAATTCCGATATTTCGAATATTTATCACGAGCGTGGATAGTACAGTCCTTGATCTTGAGTCGACAATGTCGTCTCCAGAATCTTTTCGGGAGGGCGGTCCCGGGGTGCAGATCGGGACAGTGGCAACACATCGTCGCAAGAGAAGGCGAGTAACGCACAGAATACACCAGTCTCGGGGATTGCTGCAGCAAAATCAAACAAGCAGTGCGAAATACGGCACCGCGAAAACAGTCGCTGACCTACACAGCACGGATTACACCCAAAGAGGTAACGTAATATAACTTGAGTGATGCCGTGGCCAACGCAAGACTAAGCCGAGCAGACACGTTCGCGCAAAGAAAAGAGGTGGACTTCTTGTTATTGAAGAAACGTGCGACTTCGACTAAAAGACACAGTTGAGCGACCAACGCGAAATCCCTCCCGGACCGCAATTAAGATTTAGTAAGGCGCAGCGGCCGCTTGGCACTACAAAATAGAAAATTAGGACTCAGCAGGGTGTAAGTTGTAAGGGGGCTACGCACAGCCTTGAGCTGCTCAAGATAGTAGGTGCAAGACTGCATGTCGGCCTTCTCGAGACACATCGTGAAGTCTACGAAATGAGAATCAAACAATGTTGGGGAATTGGAGGACCACAACCCGCACCTTTTGCAGGTATTTCACAGCTTACGCTGGACTGCTGGTGCTGCTGTTGCTGGGCCGGGGGAGCCTCAGCAGCCTGGCCTCCGCCGCCGAACAGCATGTTAGAAAGACCGTGTCCGATGGTGCTTCCGATCGCGACTGAGCCCGCGGTGGCAGCCATTTGAGCCATCATTCCGGGCTGCTTTTGAGCGCCTGCAGCAGCAGAAGGAGCATTGGCAGGAGGGGCTGGGGCACGGGCTGGGGCGTAGCCGGACGGAGCAGCTGCCGTAGTAGCACTGCGAGTCTGAGCAGGAGCAGCGCGAGAGGAAGAAGAAGAACGACCGCGAGACTGGCGCTGGAGAAGGGTGAGCATACTGTACCATATATAATAACCGACGAGGACATACAGGCATGGTGGTGGAAGAAAGCAAAGACGCGACAGATGCCGGAGCCTTGCAAAAGAAACACGGCCAAACTGCTACTAATGCTCAACCGCGCTCGCGCGCCGGTGCGCTATTATGCCTCCGTCGCGTCTAAATCCAAGAAGCAAAAGGCGGCGCCGCAAAATCCTCGCCCTGCAGCCCCGGAGGCCCCTTCAGGCAGCCTGAGAAACAGGATTATGATGTCTCACCACCGGAATTGGGAAAAAAGACAAGGTCAATCGCAGCAGCAGACGACGGCTCAGGCCGCAGAAACAACAAAACTGGACGAATCTTTGAGCGAAGAAGAGAAGCAAATGAAAATGGCCGAGCTGATAGAAACACAAAGAGAATTCATGAGGAGTCAAGGGCGCACTCCGCCTGTAATTACACTTCCACTCCTTGGTATGTTTTTTGCTCGAACGCACGCAGACTTGAAACCTCTTCTTCGGCCAGACCATATGATTCCGTACTCCGTGGGCTTCAAGGCCAGGAAGGAGTATCCTTCACTACTTGATGTGTACCGCCAGTTTCAAAGAAACAGAATAAACGACGGCAAAAACGCATTTTCGTCAGCTCTCGTCTTTTCCTTGCGTGCCCTCAATCCGCTTATGCAGTGCGTAGCATGCGTCACATCGCCGTTGCAGATTCGTTTCCGGGTATCGAGGTCGACCCGAAGCTAGGCTGGTTCCGCTCAACGTGGCTTTACGCGAGGCGCGTCTTTCAGGCTCAGTCCGTCAAATCGGACGCCTGGGTCGCCCCGATGCGCCAAGAGATTCTTAACCAATACATCGTACTGAACGAGACCATAATGAAGTGCGAAGCATTCCCCTCTCCTCGCGTACGGAATAATGTAGCTGATCGTGGGGTAGCGGGAACACCAAGCGACTGGAGGAACTCACGATGCCCCGTATACTCAAGAAGTCACCGCGCTTGCTGGCCGGAAAACATCCACCCTGTATCAATGGCGCTTCCACCGCGAAGTCACCCCGCTCCGCATCCTCTCCCTGCGCGCCGGCGACGGCGAGTTCGGCAACACATGCCCAAGAGCGGGAGCAGGGTCGCTGTACAGGCCCTCGTGCGCTTTGACACGGAACAGGCGCGTCCCCGTCCATCCATACAAGTCATACTCGCTGCTGACGTCCAGTTCATTTGTAGAGCATCGAGATGTACGACAAGGAGGGCAGAGCATTACACACCCCAGCTCCCTCGGCCGCTCCGCCACCAGCGAAGCGCGGGAAAGCGCTGCACATCGTGCCTGCTGTACCGAAGCGTGTAACCGAGTATTTGGTGGTGGACAAGGCATTTTACGACCCCGACGGCAAGTGGAAGTTCCGTGCGCGGCACTTCCGGAGCCTGGCCGGACGCAGTCAATTTAAAAGCCCAATGCTGGGGAAAAATACAAAAGTATAATATAACAATCAATAGGAGTGTCGCTCATCTTGCGCATTCGTTGCGCCGTCGACGTGCCCTTCACCTCCGCATTACTTGATTTCCTCGTCTTCATTTTCGTCCATGTGTGGGTGTACAGGCAGAAAGACAGACAGATGGTGCGGGGAAAAATCACCGTCGTGCGCTAAATGAGATGATCACGAAATAAAAAACACAAGTCAGCTTTGGATTCAATAAATGAATAGAAACGACGCACATCAACCTCTCCCGACGGACAGGACAAGCGTCAGTCCATCACACAGGACTATGCTGGGCTGTCATGGGCGGAGGGTTGAAAGACATGATCTGTTCCACGGTTAACAACTTCAATGGTCAAACTGAGAGCTGATACGCGTACCTCCTCGTAGAGTAGCTCCTTCAACTGCTCGCGGCTGATGTCGTCCTTGTGCACTAGAATCCATAGCGTTAGAATTAGTGATGCGGTAACTAACTGCGACTCACGGTCGAACTCGAAGAACTCGGGGTCGAGCGGGGGCGCGACGGGCTCATCGTCTGGGTCGTGCTGCAAATGGGGCAAAAATTTTAATACGGACGCGAAAAAAGTCGCGCCCGAAAAGACGCACATATGCTTCGAGATAAGGGTGCGCCAATGCGTCTTCGCACGTTATGCGTTTCTTGGGGTCGAAGGTCTGTATCCGCGGTCAGCTTATACTATACACAACTAGAAGGTACTCACGAGGGTCTTCGCGAGGAAGTCGAGCGCCAGCGGGTTCGCGTTCGGGAAGAGCTGCGCGAATGGGCGCCGTTTCCGGAATGGCAGTGCGCGAATGTAGTCGCGCGAGCGACGGGTGGTGATGGCGTAGAACTCGTCGAGCGTCGGCGTGCCGAGAACGTCGAGGATGAGCGTCAGCTGGTGGTGGTAGTCGCGCCCCGGGAAAAGGGGCTTGCCTGACAGCATCTCCGCGAGAATGCAGCCCACGGACCACACGTCGATCGCCTTTTTTGTCCTTTAATAATCACAATACGAAAGAACAATAGTTAGACGGACTTTTGTGTACTGCTTGAAGGTAAGCATGATTTCGGGCGCACGGTACCACCGTGTGGCGACGTATTCAGTCATGAACCCGGTCTCGGTCCCAGATGGCTCGCGGTCTTGACTGACCGTGCGAGACCAAAGTCTGCGACTTTGAGATCGCAGTTCGCATTTAGGAGGAGATTGGCAGGCTTGAGGTCACGGTGGATAACATCGGCAGAGTGAAGGGCTTTCATGGCGCGCAGGGTCTGTAAATAAAGTACTGCGCATGGTCGTCGGATAGATCTTGTGTGCGAATAACGCGGTGCATGTCCGTCTCCATCAGCTCTTGAATCACTGCATGCTGGTTAGCCTTGGCACGGCGAAAACCACCAACGGTACGCACGGTAGACCTCCTTGAAGGCATCTATCGAGGGGGGCTTGATGATATCGAGAATAGATATAATCTTTTCGAAAAAATAACTCCAGTTCACCGACTGTGCCTGGAGACCCACATTCTCGCTGACACCAGCCTCGGAGAGGAATTTGAGGAGCTTGAGCTCACGGAGAGTACGGAGGCAGAACATGGAGTGTTCAAAGGGCGCAATCTTCTTGATCGCGACCTTGCGACCACTCGGCTTATGGACGGCGGAGCAGACGATGCCATATGCACCCTCGCCGACGACGTCGAGAACCTGGTACTGGGTGCCGACGTTGAAGCGGACCTTCCTGGGTGCTGGGGCGGCTGCGGCTGCGGGCTTCTTTGCTGGGGTAGAGTCAGGCATGAGGGGAGGAACAAAGGTAGTCTGGAGGATCAGGTATATATGTCACTTTGTCAGGAACGCGTTTGTTTTGGAACAACAAAACGCGTGGGTGAATGTTGCTTGTAACCTAGCGCTTGCTATGGCGATGTCCGCTACCTTGCTCTTCCCTTCAAATCACTGTGATCTCGCCTTGATCTACAGTTCTGAGTTCTCTGACGTGTGTTTCACGGATTGTAGCCTACAGATCTCAAGCTAGGAGTATATTGCATAGCTACATAGCTATGTGCAGTCCACCGACGAGCACGCATCCTACGCAAAGACATCAGAGAAAGTGAGTCAGAGTATCAGAACACGGCACACAAGGGACATGAACAGACTTGAGTAGACACCGAGGGCGCGCTTCTGTCGAGCCATACTAGGCAATCTACCATAAACCTTGAAACTCTTCAAAGGATTCGACAATCAAGGAATAAGGGTCAATTAAAGTTACGCCAGGGCTCCAAGGCGGGGGTAAAACTTTTAGCTTGAAGTTTTTCATGCCAGATGGGTTCTCGGACTCGATGGGAAGCCCCCGAAGTGAACATACATCTTGTTAAACGGCGCGTGCGAAGTAAGAACACTCTCACCTGAATGGTTCTTGGTAGTGGCAACTAGGCGCACACCAACTAGCCCGAAGACCGCTAGCCGCTAGACGGCTACTTATGTAGAAGCTCAAGCCACGCCTTGGGACACTGCCAGACTGTGCGAGCGATAAAACTCGAGATGACCGTGATGGATGCCGAGGGGTTGAGCCTAGCCAAGATGTGTTCATCATCTATCAGAGAGCACTGGATGTAGACGTCGAGCATAGTCATACTAGGGATCCGCTGAAGCACTCTGAGGGAGTGAACATGAAGAAGACCACGTAATCACGCTTAGTCGGAGACAAACAGAGACAAATTACTCAACGCTTTGTACCTAATCTGGTAATTCTTATTGTCGGAAAGAAATCGGGTCGCCGTAATGAAGCCTCCGAAATCAATCAGACGCTTTCGTATCAGAAAACACATTCAATTGCGTCGGGAGCGTCTGCTCGGCGACAAAAATGGGTACACTACTGGCGTCCCCGATGATCAGCGCCACGGAAAGTACGTTCCCCCGCCCCATGCCCCACTCCCTCGGCAGCTGGAGCTCCAAAGGAAGCAAACGAGGTCATCTCCGGCGTCGCCTCAAGGATCGGTGTAAAGCACAACGCGCCGTCCAGAAGAGGGCTAGAGATCCGAGGTGGGCTCTGCGGCAGGACGCTCCTGAAGTCGGTGGTGGGTACGCTCTCCCTGTCGGCCGCAAACTTTTTGATGTCAGTCGGTCTCCCCCTCTCTTCACGGCGCACCGGCGGACTCGCAGCGCGTGCGAGCTTGTTTGGGCTCGTCCTGCGCTCGAATTTCTCTGGGCTGGCGGCCCGCGACGCCTTCTCAGGGCTCCGACTCCGGCTGCGCGCAACCCTCACCGGGACGCGGGTGTACTTGTCCTCCTGTACGCTCGGCCACCTGAACACGTCCGCGCCGCGCTCCCGCTGCGGTGTCTCCCCAGGCGACTCCGGCAAGATGCGAAACCCCGGCCAGTACTTGCAGTGATTGACGAGAACGCGCGCGAGAGTGCCGCCGAGGAGCCGCGCGCGAGAGGTTGGCTTGGGCGTCGGCCACGAGGAGGTCCGAGTCGTTCCGGCCGTGCGCTTGCCAGGGCCGCCGCGCCATGCGGTCCTTACTGTCTTTCTGCCCGTCGTCCCACAGGCGCTCGAGGATCCCGCGCTTGATGCTCTTATGGCGCAGGGACTCCCAAGGGACCGTGTCCGTGCTGTCTGGGCGGTCGAAGAAGAGGGAGGTGCGGCCGGAGGGCGTAGGCGAGGGTGCGCGGGAACTGCGGTAAGACTTGGTACGCGCGGCGGTAGAGACAGTGGTGGCAGATACATCGGTCTTGGTGCGGATCGTGTAATGAGCGGGTCGGACTTGCGCAGAGCCGGGGTGCAGAAAGCCTTCTTTTTCATTGCGCTCGTCGTCGTCGCTCGATCATCGCCGTGTACAGTGTCCTCCGCGTCGCACTCTTCAGCGTACTTTTCGCCTCCGACCCACTCTCCCTCTTCGGATTCCTGCTTCTCGCTGAGGCGTGGGCTGGGCGGCATGTATTCTGGTCCGACCTCAAGCATCCCGTAGCTTTTGCGCCCTCGCCGGCGCCCGTGTCCGTTTCGCGTTAGACAGCCATACACCACCACGCTGTTATTCCGCCGACGAGGAGGCCGACGACTCCGCAGATAGGCACAATGTACACAAGGTTGCTGGCCGATATCATGGAGAGCTTGGCGTGGGAGTTGGAGGGGATGGTGGTATTGGACGGCGGTAGCGCGCTGATGGATATTATGGACTCGCTCGCAGACGAGGATGCAATGGATAAAGATAGGGAGGTGACGTCGAGACTATCAGATGAAGAGATAACCGCAGAGTCTGATTCGAAGGAAAATACCAGCGCAGGAGTCGTGTCCGTCGGGGAGGCCAAAAGAGTGTCGGTGGATGGATCTGGAGAAATGTGGTGGGCTTGCTGTTGTTGTAGCACCACAGGGGGATATGGCCACCAGTAGTCGTAACTTGAAGACGAGGTCAGCGGGCTAGGTAGCAACTGTCGGGCGTCGAAGTTGATGTCGTGTTGCACATGCCGCCTTTGCGAAGCCATAGTCGATGTGGGCAAAGATTGGCTGTCCATGCTGCAAGTAAATCCAGGCGAGTCAAACAAGAGGGCGGACCGTTGTGAGAGGAAGAGACGGAAAAGCAAGTGTCAGCCACTGGACATGAAGTTGTCTACTTAAGAGTGGCTGACTCTGGCTGACTCCAGAGATCGAGCACAGCATTCTTTCCAAAACTTTGGACAAGACTTGGAAGCTTAGAAGCTTCGCCTGAGCGAAAGTGCATAAGCTTCAGTACTAGTGACTTTGAACAGAAGACCTTGTTTGAAAGCTGATTCAAAGTGGAGTCCTCCAAAGACAAGCCAGTCGACTGGGGATCCTGATAGAACGAAGTTGAGAGTGGAAAGCATGAACACCAGTGCAGGAGGAATCGGCAAGGATTGAAGGAGCCTGAGGAAAGTGACGTCACGCGTCAATCTGTTTGCGCTTGGACCACTACCACCACGACTGAGCGCTAGTACTAAGCGCAGGTACTGAGCTCTCTTGACTTAACTTTGAAAGAAACTAGCCACGATCCCAGCAGAACTGTTTACAACCGCCCACCGCAGCCTTGGCCGTCTCCTGCTTCGAGTGTTCCCTGCAGATCGATTATTATCAGTACCGCTATCTTCAAGGTGAACAGCAGCGCCTTGGCTCCTAGATGTCGCCTTTCCGCAGCAGCTCACGTCCGCACGGCCTTAGGACTCAGGGTCCAGCTGACTCCAGCACAGCCCTATCGACTCCTTATAATTTTCCTCGAGAATAGCTCGACGGTGTAAAAACCATGCCCAGCAACATCACTGTCCTCTTTCTTCTCGTGTTATTCTTCGTATGTCTTTCCGGAAGCGGTGTATACGCGTTTGGCGCGGGTAATATCCCCTCGTACGCATTTCCATTAATCACTCTAGCGATTCCAACCTTCATATTTGCAGTTTCGCGTACATGGAAGGCCGAGCATTTAGACATGGAGATATTGTGCTGGATTACCTGCATTTTACCCTCTTTTTCTAACGAGGATTTTTCCAGGAAGATGCGCTTGCCGAATTGATCAAAAAAGGAAGTGGCACCGGGTTTGCACTCGCTAGCATGCTCTCCCATGGCTCGAAATTCAAGGGTATAGACATTAAACGGGTGTACTTTGGGTATGAAAGCCTATCGAGTACTCTGGAAACTTCTGACGCGCCAACTATCAGGAATTGGTTACGTGATTATAGCCAGGCGGTCGATATTGCTACTCTCAAGAAAGTTCCTATCCAGGTACGAACGAGTGCAGCGTCTGACCATGCTCACTGAGACGACTTCCAAAGACAATCCTTAATCTGTGCATGGTCCTCGGCTTCATGGTATGTTCTTTAGAGCGCCAAAGTCGCATGTTAACAGGGTGCCAGGCACACGGATACGCCACAGCCGAATTTGAGGTCACCGAAGAACGCCTCGGTGTATATCTTCCGGTCAGTGAAGCCTCCAAAAAATTGTTGTTTCACGACTGACGTCCGTGATAAGACTGAACACATCGATAACCCCAAGGGCTACGGAGCTGGTGAAGATCCGCGTAAATACCACCCGAAACTGAGGGGACCTGTCGAGGTTTGTGAGCCATTCATGTTTTGTCGGAATCTAACGCCGGTTGCAGCCGATTGAGCTTGAAGTGGATCCTCGAACTGGAATGAAGAACTATATAGCCAACGGTAGGGTCCCCTCCACGCCACAGAACTCCCTGCTCAATGTCATATAGATTCTGGTCATTGGGACACCTCGAGGGCACTCGTCCGCCGTACCTTGGAACGGTGCATCCACCTCGGGCGCCAGCACAGAGCACAGGGTCGCAAAGAGGACGAGTACGAGGCCTACCGGCTACTTGGGCAGGCTGTTCGCTTCTTGGTTTCTTTTTGATTTTGTGCTCAGCTCTTTTCAGCTACATACCCTGGAAGACTTTTCTGCGCACTCGAACTTCTGTGAACTTGCGCTCGTCTCGTTAGGTCATCACGAGGTCTTCTTGCACGTTGGAGACCAAGTGCGCATCCAGGCGCCGAACGGGCAGTGGGTTGCGCCTCTTGTTACAGGTGGGCTCGTTTATTCGGTGGGTGCGGCATTTCACTCAATCTTGGGATGCAGGAACGTTTGGGGGGAGTGATTTCACGCACTCGTTGTTGGGAGGTTTGTTTCTTCGTATCTTTCGTGTAGCTGATTACTCACGGAATGTTAATACAGAGGCGGGAGACCACCTGGTATGTATTCTATTCGTAGACGTTCAATTATTCACTGGCATGGCTCAGAGTCAAGCCTCCGTGTCTGATCTCAACAAGGAGCTCGATAAGGCGCGCTCCACCACCCGTTCTGGGTCGGACGTAACTCCCGCATCGGTTCTGCGCGACTTTTTTTTCAAGCTCCCAGGCGGCACTGGTTCTGAAATGAGCCGTGAAGTGGAAGGCATCGAGCGTATTCGCGCCGGCCCATCACAGGGCGGGAAGCGCCCCGAGGACATGACCCCGCAGGAGCTGCATGGGATTCTTTGGCAGGTTCTCAGTTTCAGGGATTCGGGTGGGCTCGCTTCAACTTGTAGCTGCCGTGGTCTGATGCTGTTTGATGCAGTCATGAAAAAGATCTCGCATTGGATTGGTGAGCGCCCTTCTCCTTACTTATGCGCGAGACTCAAATTGGAGACAGAGGCTGTTCCTATGCTCAATTCTCTGATTGAGAAGTTCACGGAGTCGATAGAAGGCGAGTGTGATACTTCGATGTACTTGGTTTTAATTGACTTTCGACTCGATGCAGTCTTTGTCCTAACGACATTGGAGGTTAGACCACTAACCCCTCCATCGAGCTTGATTTACTCACAATTCGTGCAGCCCTTCCTTAAACCGCTTCTGAAGACTGCGACTTCCCAACTATCCACCGTTGCAGGCGAGGTAATAGACAACAACGATCAATATGAAGTCTTCAACGACCCCCGCGCAGTAAGATCAATTAGTAGTGTCTCTAGCTATAATACTGAGCACTCTTTCTAGTCGGACCCGACACACTCTTTCTTGAGCAAAGACCATTTCGTTAGCTTTCTCTACACTCTACTACGCGTTTCCCTGATATGTTCCCAGAACCTCATCTTGAACGAACCCGCCGGGCATCTTGCACGACTTGTTCTAGTGCGTTCTACCGAATATATCCTTTCAGGCTCTGAGATCTCCTCAGATCCACACCGTTACCCTAGTCATCAAAGCTTGGGACGATACCTCTGTCAACGTGCACCATCTCACTGAGGATGTTCTATCGTGCTTGTGGGTTTCTTCGCAACATCCTATACTGGACCTCGAGCTGAATTTCTTGGACATAGATTCCACCCCGACTTCCATAGCAAAAATTCCAAAATTCAGCGAGAAATGATGCAGTACATGGAGACCTGGGTCAACGGTCTTGGCGCCAGGAGAAATTCCATCTTCCAGCGTCTAACCAAGAATGCTGTTAGGAACCACGAGAACATCCGTGCTGCAGGGGAAGGAGGCACACCGGCTACGGAAGGCACGTTCGCTGCGAATCAGGCGCACAATTTCCAGCACCAGGTTGCCGGGTATGCGGCACAGCATATTCCCGGTGCCGCGCAAGCGCAGGCTCTCATGGGAGGCAGACAGAACCACGGCCAAGGCAGGGAGATACCTGGCGGCGGCGGGGCGGGGTATTCCGGTGGAGGACAGGCTGATGCGTATTATGGAGGCGGAGGCCCAAGTGCAGCGCGTCAAGAGCCTGCCTATGGATCGGGTGCGCCACCCTTCCCCGGCCAGGCGTCCTCGCCATCGTATTACCCCCCGTCTGGACCGCCACCTTCGACCAGCTCAATGCCATCATCCTTCCCTAACGCCGAACCATCCGGCTACAACCCCTCATACGCGCCGCCGTCTTTCCCAGGAGCACCGTCCTATCCCGGTAGGCCTGACGAGTATGGGTCCATGCCACAGGGTGGGTACGGAGGATTTCCAGGTGGGCCGCCTCCCGAGTTCCCCGGCGCGGCGCCCGGATTCCCTGGCGCTCCTGCGTTTCCCGGTGCAGATCCGTACACATCACCACCGCAGTTCCCTGGTGGTCCGAGCCAGTATCCGCCCCCTTCTGGGCCACCGTATGGTCAGGGCGGGTGGTAAATGTAAGTAGAGACGGAAAGCAGAACACTTGGTGCGATACCGTTGTACATAGCTGTAATTGAAGTTTTGAGTCCTTCCCCGACGGTGTTTTGTGGATTCAGCACTGCCGTGCGCACCGACAAGGTATGACCAGGTACTTGACGAAAAGATGGTTAGAAAGTTCTCAGGGGTACAAGTTAATTATTTCCCTTCAACATTGCCCAGCAAACTAACTACAAACAGCTACAAACTTGGTTCGTTCTCTCATCTTGATTTGGAGGCCCGCTTTCTTCTCGTTGTTGTCTAGACTACTGGCTTCACCGTTCAACTTCTGATTTCTGGAGATTTGGTGTACCCGAAATTCTGAAGTTCAACGACTTCCGGCTAAGGATGCGTCCAAAGACATGTCAGACTCACTCCAAGGTCGACCAGAAGAACTTGCCGTCT
This sequence comes from Mycena haematopus, assembly GCA_029281435.1. Classification (NCBI taxonomy): domain Eukaryota; kingdom Fungi; phylum Basidiomycota; class Agaricomycetes; order Agaricales; family Mycenaceae; genus Mycena; species Mycena haematopus. The sequence goes on from JARJCV010000105.1 coordinate 49,505, forward strand.
TCTTCGTCTGCCTCCTTTCCTTCTGTTGTTGGCTACATCGTCGGTATACGGTTTCACACCAAAATCATCAACGTTGAATTCCCGGCGCCTATAAGAGTATTCAATCCTCGACCTGTGATTCAATTCATTGCGAGCCTTATTTGCGCGACACTCAGCATCTTCGTAACGACCTTGACATGCTTGTAGCAATCATCCCCAGCGACAGTTGAACTTCGGCAGGCAGGACATCATAACCTTGCGTTTTGTTGCCGACTCGTTTACCCGGTACCGGCGCCATCACATCCTTGTTGAGCTGTGCACCCTGCGGCTTATCAGGTTGATCTCAACAGTTTCAACCGTCTTTCCAAGCCGGCCACTGACACTGGGAACTAAATTGCTTTTAACATTCCAGCAGTCGTCTCTCATCGGTACCCTCACGAGTCTTCGATCCATGCATCTTCCTGCCCTTCTTTGTTTCACTTACTTCGCTTGACGGATGGTCTTGTGGGTTCCAATGGGACGCTGAAATCTGCCGCCAAATCGCATTCCCAGTCATCTCTCGCGCCAATCTCCTCATGGTTGCTGATTTCCCAATGAGGACAAGAAATCCTTGATTCTCGCTCCAAGAACTTCATTCCACAGCAGAGGGTTCGCGACAATTCCATTCCACTCCTTCCTTCCATTCCATGATCTCTTGCGGTTCAGCGCCTCGTAAGGCGCTTCAGTGCTAGCGCAGACTAGCGCTAGCACTTCATTCATCTGTCAGCGGCTGTTTCTTCCACGCGATTCTGGTTCTTCATCAGTGCTTTCCACTTCTCCATATCATGCAGTTCGTGCTAGTTCGTGCTGATGAACGCGAGACGCTTTCCAAATTACCCTATGGGTCAAAATTACCCCTCCCCCGCCTGATGCAGTGATGCATCCGCCGAAACAAGTACACCTCTAAGCGAAGTCTTGGAGTTGCCCAGGATCTATTGCGCTCGTCAACAACGGATCGGACCGCTCTGTGTGCTCCTGGGATCGGGCGGTGCTCATAATGACCTGCGGTGACTCGAGTCCACGCCGCGGGACAGCTCCTTCATCAGAGCACCCTCAGCAGCATGTCGGCAAATGGACATGTGCGCACTGAATACGAAAGCGGCACCACCTGTCAAACGTCGGACGTCGGTGACGCGCACCCGAAGATCCACGCGGATTTGCGACATTGGCAGACTCCGTGACTAGGCGACGCAATCTTATCTCTCCAGCACGTTTTTGCGTTGCATGTTCATGCGGTGATGGTACTTTGGATCGCCATGCGCATGCGCCGACTGTGTATCTATCTAGTCGGCAATATAAGGATGCATGCAAATTTTCTGGACTAGTGGTCAACCTCTTCTACTACGGTCTACCTCTTTGGCAAGAAGCCGCCGGATTCCCTCTCTATTGGCCTTGCCATTCAGAATAAGCCTAAAATTTCAACTACGCAATGTCTGTCATATGACTATGCTCGACGTCTACGTCCATGACGGCTGCTCACTGATAGATGGCGGACACATATCTTGACTTGTTGGCTCAACTCCTTGGCATCCACGCATGCATCGTTATCTCGGGTCTTCGTGCTTTGGCAGTGGCCTGAGCTTCTACATGACTGTCTAGCAGCTAGCGGCTAGCCGTCTTTGCGCTAGCTAATTCCCGCCTATTTGCTACTACCAAGGCCCATTTAGGTGAGAGTATTCTTATTTCGCGTCCGCGCCGTTCCCGTGGAGGTTTACAAGATGTATGTTCGCTTCGGGGGCTTCCCATCGACTCCGAGAACCCATCTGGCATGAAAAACTTCAAGCTAAAAGTTTTACCCCGCCTTGGAGCCCTGGCTTAATTTTAACCAACCCTTCTTCCTTGATTGTCGATTCGTTTGGAGAGTTTTAAGGTTTATGGTGAGTTGCCTGGTATGGTTCGACAGAAGCCGCCCTCGGTGTCTACTGAAGTCTGTCCCTGAATGGTGAGCTCACTTGTGTGCCGTGTTCTGATAGTCTGATTCACTTTCTCTGATATCTTTGTAGGATGCTTGCTCGCCGGTCGACTGCACAGAGATATGTAGCTATGCAATATTACTCCTAGCTTGTGGCAATGAGATATTCCAACGGATCTGTAGGCTACAATCCGTGAAACACACGTCAGATTTTGTGTGACGTTGTTTCAGAGAACTGTACTGTAGTCTGTAGATCAAGGCAGCATCACAGTGATTTGATTGTAGACCCAAGGGAGCGGAGATCGCCATGGCAAGCGCTAGGTTACAAGCAATATTCCACACACGCGTTTTGTTGTTCCAAAACAAGCGCGTTCCTTACATATACCTCATCCTTCAAGAGGATCCTTTGTTCCTCCCCTCATGCCTGACTCTACCCCAGCAAAGAAGCCCGCAGCCGCAGCCGCAGCCGCCCCAGCACCCAGGAAGGTCCGCTTCAACGTCGGCACCCAGTACCAGGTTCTCGACGTCGTCGGCGAGGGTGCATATGGCATCGTCTGCTCCGCCGTCCACAAGCCGAGTGGTCGCAAGGTCGCGATCAAGAAGATCGCGCCCTTTGAGCACTCCATGTTCTGCCTCCGCACTCTCCGTGAGCTTAAGCTCCTCAAATTCCTCTCCGAGGCTGGTGTCAGCGAAAATGTGGGTCCCAGGTCCCAGGCACAGTCGGTGAACTGGAGCTTATTTTTTTCGAACAGATTATATCTATTCTCGATATCATCAAGCCCCCCTCGATAGACGCCTTCAAGGAGGTCTACCGTGCGTCCCGTTGGTGGTCCTCGCCGTGCCAAGGCTAACCAGCATGCAGTGATTCAAGAGCTGATGGAGACGGACATGCACCGTGTTATTCGCACACAAGATCTATCCGACGACCACGCGCAGTACTTTATTTACCAGACCCTGCGAGCCCTGAAAGCCCTTCACTCTGCCGATGTCATCCACCGTGACCTCAAACCCTCCAATCTCCTCCTAAATGCCAACTGCGATCTCAAGGTCTGTGACTTTGGTCTCGCACGGTCAGTGAAGACCGCCGAGCCGTCTGGGACCGAGACCGGGTTCATGACTGAATACGTCGCCACACGGTGGTACCGTGCGCCCGAAATCATGCTTACCTTCAAGCAGTACACAAAAGTCCGTCTAACTATTGTTCTTTCGTATTGTGATTATTAAAGGACAAAAAAAGGCGATCGACGTGTGGTCTGTGGGCTGCATTCTCGCGGAGATGCTGTCGGGCAAGCCCCTTTTCCCGGGGCGCGACTACCACCACCAGCTAACGCTCATCCTCGACGTGCTCGGCACGCCGACGCTCGACGAGTTCTATGCCATCACCACCCGCCGCTCGCGAGACTACATTCGCGCACTGCCATTCCGGAAACGGCGCCCATTCGCGCAGCTCTTCCCGAACGCGAACCCGCTAGCGATCGACTTCCTCACGAAGACCCTTGTGAGTACCTTCTTGTTGTGTATGGTATCCACGTGTGTGGGCTGACCGCGGATACAGACCTTCGACCCCAAGAAACGCATAACGTGCGAAGACGCGTTGGCACACCCTTATCTCGAAGCATATGTGCGTCTTTTTCGGGCCGCGGCTTTATTCGCGTCGCGTATTAAGGAATTTTGCCCCATTTGCAGCACGACCCAGACGATGAGCCCGTCGCGCCCCCGCTCGACCCCGAGTTCTTCGAGTTCGACCGTGAGTCGCAGTTAGTTACCGCATCACTAATTCTAACGCTATGGATTCTAGTGCACAAGGACGACATCAGCCGCGAGCAGTTGAAGGAGCTACTCTACGAGGAGGTACGCGTATCAGTTCTCAGTTTGACCATTGAAGATGCTAACACGTGGAACAGATCATGTCCTTCAACCCTCCGCCCATGACAGCTCCAGCATAGTCCTGTGTGATGGACTGACGCTTGTCTTGTCGAGGTGTCGGGAGAGGTTGATACGTGCGTCGTTTCTATTCATTTATTGAACCCAAAGTTGACTTATTTCCTGTATTTTTATCACTTTCGTGATCATCTCATTTAGCGCACGACGATAATCTGTTCCCCGCACCATCTGTCCGCTTTTCTGCCGGTACACACACACATCTCCATCTCCTTCTGTTGTCCTGTTCCTCTTCGCTTCTGTCGATCTCCTCGCGGAAAGCCAAGCAAGCGCATCTGGCAATGCACTCACTCACGCACGCTGTTGTCGTTGTTCGTTCACAATTATCCTCCTGCTCTCTGTACACAAGCTGGGCTCACCGAGTCACAAATCCTTCATGACCACAAAACAAACAACACACTTTATTAAACTTGACACATACATGTTGGCTTACATGCCGCTACGATTTTTTGGGATGTAGGATGTACCGTTATACATAGACGAGACGAACGACAGGAATGCAATACAATGGATCCGAGGAAGTGCAGTGTGGTTGTGTTACATGACATCTTGCTAATCATGGGTGGAATCGGAGGAATATATCGAGTCTCACTCAAGTAGCGTCGAATCGCAAAGTGCGGCAGCTTCTTCCACGATGGCTCCCAGGTAATGTGGTTTCTATACTTATAAGGCTCGCCCCTCGCCTCAGCCTTGGTAACGAGCGTTGATCTAGCGAATGCCTCCGCTCATTGGCCGTGCCGCCCGACCGAAACATTATTATGCCCGAGGACGCGGTGAATCGTGGTATCTGGACGGGCATCGGACTTCGGCATTGTGAGTTGTTTTTGTTCGTTCTTCTCCATACACATGCGGGTACAGGGTCGAACGGGGTTCCGCGGCCGCGTTTTCAATTGACTTGAGGACGTAGAAATTCGGGCAACAAAAACCGTGTGCTGGCAATGCCTATTATGTAGATATGTGTAAGTTACATCGACTTGGGCGTTGTTGGCGAGGGGCGGGATCTGGATAATTCCTGAATCAGAAATCGAGCAAGAGGTAAGTTGTCAACTTTTGAGGTAACAGCCGACCGATCCAGTTGCGGAACTACAACCGTTGATGGAGAGATTGCGGTATTCTGAGTGAAAGTCGGTCTTCCAAGAGGTTACTTTCATTGATCGCAACGCAAGTCGGGTCCGGAAGGAAAAATATCCCGTGCGGATGCCGCACTGCTCCGGTGCGTTGTCCGCCGAGTTAGCTGCGAGGCCGGATATCCCTCATGGTACGGCTTGAGCGAGAGAATAACTACCCGCTGATACTTGACGCTGTGGATCGATCCGCGCAAATACTTGATGTCCTCCGAGTAAAATCAATTGCATCAGAAGTCGGCACCAAGACTGGACCGATTATTCTGATAGCGAGCAAAGATCCAGGAATATGCAGAGCGGTAGAGGTGAAGTCATTGATGTGTCCTTCAAGTTTTGTAGTGTGGAAAACGGGGGATGTTCTGCTGGTCGATTGGAAGCAATGTGGCGTTCACGGGAATGAACGTCCATCCAGGATCTCTTGTCTTCACTGCGATTCATTCGTTGTTTCGAGATGGTCGTTAACGCCACGATCCGCAAGGATAGTTGATGTCGATGGCCTCCCTTCCAAGTACCATGCTCCACCTGTGCCACCGTGGCCGTACCGAGCCAGTACTCATCCCAATGATTGAAAGTATTGTTGGAATCAAGGATGACGCGACGAGTTGGACGAAAACAGTACTGCAGATTATGACTTGTCCGCCGAGATGCTCCGCCAGATTCAGAGTAAGCCATGATCTTAGGCAATTTCGATGATACAGGAATCCACTCACTGCACCGCTGTGCAACGAAATGCAACGAAATGGCGTCCAAAGACTCCAAGAAATCATCAAGGACGTCACTCCGAGAAGCTCTACTGGCAAAGTATGTCCAAAGTCGACCAGTGGCTATAGGCTCGATTAGCTATAGGAGCTTACACATCGTAAGATATCCAGAGTCCAGACGCCGAACGAGAAGAAAAACATCGATATCTGTGGATGATAGATCGCCGCCTTGAGGGGGGAACGCTCTGCAATTTGGTGTTTCAGTGAGCCTGTAAATTGTAAGACGATGGCTTCAGATTTTTTGAGCCAGTTGATGGTGGGCGGAAGGAAACAGCTGCTTACGCTAAACGGCTGACGAGATCGCGCTTTGCGGGTCTGTTTCTTGCCGCCATGTCCTCCTCGCATCCAGCTAAACGCCAACGGACTGAAGACGCGCCAATAACACGCTCGGAAATTTGGTACGAGGATGGCAGTCTCGTTCTGCAGACTCAGAAGACACAGTTTCGCGTTCACTGGGGCGTCCTCGCGAAACAATCATCGTTCTTTCGCCACCTGCAATCACAGCCTCTGCCGTCCGATCAGCCTACGCTCGATGGCTGTCCCATCATAGAACTTCCAGACGATGATGTCGACGATGTCGAGCATTTGCTAACTGCTGTCTATGACTCGTTTGTACCACTTGGTCTATTAAACGGGACGGATGTACTAATATTTAGACGTAGGACGTTTTTAGCGCAGATCGCAGTCCCGTTATCGTCCATTGCGGCACTCATCCGTTTGGGGCGCAAATATGATTTCCAGAATTTATTGCATTCGGCCGTGGGGCGCCTCACGTTCGAGAATCCCTCGACGCTCGAAGAATATGACGCCCGGCTGGTTGATGGTAAAAGATACGTTGCGACGCGCATCGTGGCGTACCCCGGTCTACTCTATGACATGTTGACTGTGGCCAGAGAGAACGGTATCTTGTCCGCTCTACCCTGCGCGTACTACCGAGCAGGTCACTTGCATAAACCCGTAAGGCAGCTCTTTTACTGGTGTCATCCGACAAACTGTATTAAAATCCCAGCCAGGAATCTTTGTTTGAAGGGGTCTCGAGGGAAGACGGGACGTCGTCTTCCCTCGCTCCAGTTGACCAGCAGCGGTGCATCCTTGGTCGCGAAAAGCTGATACGGGCGCAAACTCAAGACGGTTATACGCTCGAATGGCTCCGGGAATGGAACGCGGACGGCTGCACGGATCCTGCAGGCTGCAACAAGTGGCGCGCGTCCATGGTACGAAAGTATCTCAATCATCTAACCACTTGGGCTTTCACTCCCTTCATAAACGTCCGTGCCACAATCTGTGGCCCGTGCAGCAAGCAGATTGAACAATCAATGATTTCGGGACGGAAGAAATTATGGCAAGACTTACCCAGTTTCTTCGATTTGTCGCCGTGGAATGAGTTGAAGAATGGATTATGATTTTCGATGGGAGCAGGAGGAGATGCGCGGTATGCTGGGTCGTTAATTCATTGGACAACATTCCTGTTAATTTTTCGTGAAGCAATGATTATTTAGGTCTCTCACTCCGACTCTTCCGTGCCTGCAGCATAGCCACCGATGACCTCGCACATCGATAAACTCTCCTAGGCTTCATTCCGTCCGGCACCGTGTTCATTCCAGATGGCCTCAGCGAAATAATGTCCAAGCTGCCCCTCAGACATGGCTCAGTATCGCAGCTCTGGCGCGCTGTCACTCACCCTTGACAACCTCTGGTCGTCGTTTACCGACCACGACACCAAACTAGATTGTCGTCGCATCCCAATTGTTTTGAAGTGCGGCCACAACATGTTGCACATCCGTCCTTACTTGTGCCCTCCGCGTTTGAACGAGATTCCACCTTTGATAGATGCGTCGCCAGCGCTGGGCATCGAAACTTTGTATACGGCGTTCAGCGCTAGTGGACACCAAGGCTCTGCTCAGCTCTAAACTAGAGTTTCCTGCCCTGCAAACACTACGGGCCCCCAACTACTAGCGTCCCATTCTGGCTGTTAACAGCGCCACTCATTCCCCCAACGAACTGGGAAATTATTGTTGCCCACCTAGGAGGGCATTCGACTCTGCGAAGTCGCGGGCGCAATGCAAAACGCTGTCCGAGGGCGTGGCGTGGGGGTTAGACCCTTCGACGCGCTACTCACGCGGTTTTGACATTCCCACATGCGGACCACTCCCCGCCGACATCACGCGAGTCTGACGTTAAGGCTCGACGATTTCGACCTCTATCATATATTCAAGAGCGCAGACGGTACCAGGCCCATATACAGCTCGAATATGGAGCGTCTCGCTGGCGTTATTGCCAGGCGTTGGGCCCTCTCATCTGTGATATGTCCGATGTGCACGATATCAGGTTGTGCGACGAGAACGGATGAATTCAGCATCTCCAGTGCAGTCGCGTACTGATGCGGCCATCGAGGCTTGTGCAGCTTTATCAGGGAATTGGACAACTTGTAGGGCGGATACGTTCGTTCGCATCGTTCTACACTGAAGCCCGCAAAATTGAATAGCCCATTTCCGTATAATATATACCGTCAACGATGTTGGGAGAAGTGTAAGATGGATATGTACTATAATGACAGAAAGACGATCTATGCGTCCTCGTCCTCCACCTCCTCCACTCTGGCGGATCGACTCTGCGGGCGAGAAGTGCCCGAGTCTTCCACCTCTTCGATGAATGCTCCTCCTGCCCCATTCGCCTCCACTGCGGCCTTCTTGTCGCCCTTTCTTTTCTTCGACTTTTTCTTGGGGAGATCCCATTCATACAGCGGAATAAATGACTCGACCTGATGAAAATGGATTTAGCATACGCAATGAGGACTATTAGAAGCACGTACGAAGCCGACATCCGCGAATAATTTTGGAAAAATCCATATTCCAGGGCTGGCGACGACGAGGGTGATGATATAGAATATGAGCCGCACGATGGCGATGGCGAAAAATAGCCCGATGAGCCCGAGCATGGCCATGCTCAAGTAGTAAACGCCCAGCCGCATGATAGGCGGCCACAAAGGGAACATCACACCAGCGAGCATCACGCCGACCATGAGGACAGCACCAGCGTATGTCGTCCACTGCGAGCCCTCGAAGAACCACACATAATATTCTTCTGGGACAAACTTCTGCTCGGGAATGACCTGCAGGATTTTGGGAGATGATGATGAGCTGCCGGATGGTGCGCCTCGCTGCACGCGCAGGAAGAATGCAAAGGCGTTGACGGCAGAGAGAACAGTCAGAGCCTCAGCTTCTGTGGTTATCTTCTGAAGCCCCTTCTGCTTCGCGTACGCGGGTGAGAGCAGCGCCTTGACTGCAGATTTGCCTGCGTGTAACGTAAGAACAAAGGCGGGATCTGGGACTATCTTCGACCAGCGCACCCTTGAAATAATCGAATCGTTTGCCGTTCAATGCACCAACTCTGACTTTGATGCCTGCTTTCCCGCTGCGGAGGAACATGGCGACCTTTCTCAGGTCTGGGGGTGCCTTTGCTTGTTGTTCCATGTCTGCATAAAATAACGGCCAAATTCAAGTTCAGGATGAATATTGAGTAGAAATTTACTGACTGAAAGAATGTAATGCTTATGGACGCGTGTACCTGTGCCTTTGCGGACCCGACCAGCAGAGAGCTTGGGTAAAGACGCGAGGTGAGCTGGCGACGTGACGTGTCACTTCACCAATTGTGGGCACAGCCACGTCGATCCTTCCAAGCTTCGACCAGTTTCTTCGGAGTTGGATAATCTTGCCAATACACTCTTAGAACTCTCGTCCAAACGGTTCTTTCTATCTGGGTAGTGTGAGGGCAGAACGTCTGCCCAGCAACGTTCCCAATGTCTGCCGATACCGACTCGAACTCTTTTCTGGTGACTCAGTGGTGAGATCCTTTGACTCGGAGTCAGGTTGATCTTCGCTCGAACTCCATGTCAATCCGTGTTTCATGAAGCCGGCTCTCAACTTGAACAGCACCTCGGCATAACTTCGATTCACTCTTCGACGTGTCGTAGGCCACCGACTGCAGCTCCCGTTTTGAATCTGCAATTCCTGTGGCTTTCGGCCCTGTACACTGATCCTCTGGGCATTTGCGGCTCTCATAGCGCGCGCTCAAAAGACTTGGCCATTTGCAACTGTTGTCTGAGACTCAGGCTTCCAGGAATACCCAGCATATTGACCGCGACCTGACCATTATTGCGTAAAGCGGTTGCATTCATCTGGCTTGAAGCTGGCGGAGATCGAAGCGCCACGCAATGGATGGTCTGGGCACTGTTTATCTTTGCTAGGGGGAACAACAGGGGCTCGTCGCCCTGGACGCACATTACCACCAGCCTCGCTTGTAGGAGTAATTCGACTGTCTTGAGTAGGATTGATGCATTCAACAGCGGTTTTACTTGGGTTGGATAAGGACCCTTCCTCACATTGTGGCTGCACACAGATTAAAATCCGCAGAGATCCTCGTTATGTTCACAGAATGTCGCATATGCCGCGTGTTCCGCGTGTTTGAGGGTATAAAGTCAGGGATGTGTGCTCAGTAACAGTCTGTTTTCTCGATGAAGCTCATATCATCTACTCGCCTCACCACTGTGCCATTGCTGCTAGTTGCTGCTTTGACAGGGCCAGCAACGAGCCCTGCGAATACGCTCGAGAACAGGGCTGAACAATGCAAGATCGTAGCGGACGGTGCTTGATGTGGGAGGCCTCCCAACCTTTCTACCGATATCATGTATCCCTTTTAATATTTTCTGCCCAACATATTGTCTGAAATGAATTTAGACACCCACATTCTTTTGCGTCTCCATAAAGTCAGGCGAGTATGTACAAGTTCCTGCAATATGTCGGTAGGGTATCCTAATTGTCCCTGGTAGTGGTTGGGACAGGACTACCAAGACTACAGGCATGCTCTAACCACTCTTATAGGTGTACTGCTACATTGTCTGTACATTTACTTGAATCACGGAACAAACCGAGGCGAGATTGATCGAAAAAGTAAAGGACCAGAATAATCACTGTATTTCAATCGAAAATGCTCGAGAGAATAATATTTAGCTGAGTATACCGCTTTTTCTTTCTTTGTCACAAGAAGTGTCAGATTTCCACTCGCAAACTTAAAACGACTTCGAACTCTTTTCGCATCAAATCAATATTTCCCAATCTGGCATTTAGCGTTTCTTTGTTTGTATTTGTTAAGACCTCACCAAAGTTGCGAGTCAACCATCTCAACGTCAAGTCGAGTCTATAGCGGCGCCACTGGGATGGCATGCGTTGGCGCCGTAGTTATCAGTGAGTTCAAAGCGAGTTTGCGATCACAGTTCGTTCACGCTACTTATGCCCTTTCAGTCTCTTAGATTTATTTAAAAAAAATCAGAACCAAGCTTAAGGTAATGGTCCTCGTCTCTCCTGCTCCCTGCACCGCAAGCCCCCATCCTTCAAGCTTCAATCTGAAGTCAAAAGCAACATGTCCCGCTGCCACTTGTCAATAATTCGGACCCACAGTTGCACCGACTCGGAAGCATGCAACACCAACTCCAGCGCAGTCAGAACAGATCGTCCAATAAGAAAGTTGATGACTATCCAGACTCCCTGTCGCCCAATCCACAGGTTTGAAGTTGCCGCCGGCCTTGAAATACGGCGCTTCGACTGTGAGCTGCCTGATGCGATTTTTTTGACATTTCGACAGATGGATGCTGTGAACTTCATGAGCTACATACGGGCGCGGCGCCCAGACGTCAGTCACTTGTGGATTGCGACCAAGTCAACCTCGGTGGTAAATTAAATGGCTATCGATGAGTAATGGCGAGATAGGTATAAAATCGAGACGCGAAGTCTGGAACAAACCATTCGTTCTCACCCTTCGTTCTCCTCTCCTCACCCTCGTTTGGCCAGGTTGCCCGCACTCTTTTCAACTCTCGTTTGAATTCTTCAAGCCGACCGTACTTTTTTGACAAAGGTAATAGTCCATCCCACTTTTTCAACTATGTCTTGGCTCACAATCAAGTCGGTAGTTGAACACCTTTCTCTAACACACAACCATGTTCGCCAAATTCTCCGCTCTCTTCGTCGCCGCCGCACTTGTCAATGGTGTGATGTCGGCCCCCACATCCAAATCAGGCGCCCTTGGTATGAGTCTTCTTTTGCATTTGCATCCAACTCAATATTTTACAGCTGCTCGAGGCCAGTCCTTCGACAACTGGGGCGGAATCTCGTCCTTCAGCGGATTCGACAACTTCTATGGCTCCAGCGACTTCGCCCACCACAACTTCAAACAGGTGGTAGTTGACCAGGGCAGCGACCTTGTTTGCCACTCTGAACAGGTCACCATCGTTCAGCAACGCCTGGCCGTCCTTCAAGAGATGGCGAAAAAGTTTGTTGTCTCTTTCCTCATTAGACGCTGCATCTCATTTTATTTTCCAGGATCATCACTGAGCAGATCTGCGAAGTTGAGACCCAGACCGTTGTATTCCAGCAATATTACGCGTCGCTTGGTGGATTCAGCGGCGATCTCACTCGCAGCTCCGGCCGCCATGTTCGTAGAAAACCTCCCGCCTCATCTGCTACAAGACTAATGATCTTTTTTATTCAGGCTGGTTACGACAGCAGCATTGTGTCCCACTTCGGAGACTTCTACAACTCCGATGGGTCATTGAGCACCTACGACTACGGCTTCAGCGGCTCTGACATTGGATCGAGCTATTACGTGCCCTCCAGCAACTGGGACCAGGACTCCTCTCCCAGCTCCGTCGGCAGTGCCTACCAAGCTGCACAGGGCGCGTCTTATTACTGATCTATCTGATCACGAGTACTTGCTGAACGGCGGTGACGCAAGATGAACGTTAGATGTTCATGAGATTTCTGTCTTGGTACATTAGATGAAGGTTTTATATGTAATGGTCGACTCTGAATAATCCACTCGGGAGGTCCCAACTTCGGGGACCCTTTGTTTCTCATTTCTGTGTCTGAGCGTCATCGAAAGACATCTCAATCCATTTACACAATTGCAGTTGTAAGGCTAGGTGGCACCACCGTCCTTTCGCTCAACGACAGTATAGATTGGCACAGTCGGAGCCCAAAGTCGCACCTTAACCCATTTACCGAGCAGAAGTAGAGTCCTGTGGTCACGTAGTCAAATACTTGGACCTGGAAACTAGCACAGGCGCGCAGTTTTTTTAGATTTGAACCAAATTGACTGCTTTAGAAGAATAGCGTGAAGCGATACAATTTTATGAATTGATACAAATGATTTACTTCCGGCCTCCATAAAACATCGCTGGCGAAAGTGGTGTTGATGAACGGGCAGTAAGGCCCTTTCCCCGCTTCGACTCTATCTGCCACCGAGGAGCAGCCCGGACAGCTCTGGGAAGGTCCTAGGTCCCTAGTTTGGTCTCCTCGAGGCGTAGGCGGCGGACGGTTGCTCGGGATGGCATGCCGCTGCACCCAATCGTACACAAATGCCTCCTTGTGAGGAACGGGTGACGGTCCTTCTTCAGACATAGGTGTTGGCACGACCGTCTCGTCGCTGCCAGATCTTGACTCGAGGCCAACGAGAAGCGCGTCGGGGTTGCTTTCGTCGTCAGATTCAGTAATGAGTGTTTCCGGGTAGCAGCTCAGCAGAAAATCTTCAGGGATAACACCATTGTACCAGTGCATTGTCAAGTCACCGTAAACGTCGTGCCATGTCTCGGAGCCTGAGACATGGGATCGTCGTATCTTCGGCCGCGAATCGAACGTGACGAAGAACGGGTTGGCAGACGACGACACGAGGGGAAAGTCGGCGTACGGAGCGCTGAACCGCCGCGGAGCCTCTCCCGGCTGCAGGATGAAGAAATCGATATCGGTGTGTAAGGGAACAAATATGTACTGGTATTCTGGGGCCGAGAATTCCTGCGGCATTGTCAGGCGACGCGTCAAGGGGTCAATAAGGGAGATATGGCTCACGGTGAGGAAAGATTTTCGTTCAGAAACGGGCACGGTGAAATTGTGCGTTTGCAACGCACGCATGGCGATCAGTGTCTCCTCTGTCGGAACCAAGGTCCAACGGCTGCCACCACTGGGCGAAGGGCCCATTGATTTTCTAACTGGAGATGATGAATGGCAACCGCAAAGATGAAAGGGGTCGACGCACTATGGACTATACCGCGTTCGTGAGTCGGATCCATCATGCATCTCTAACCCCCACAGGTACTCCATGTCACGGTGCTAGAAAAAGTCAGTTTAAGGGTCTCAAGGAAGGATACCCACTCACGAGATGGGCTTTATCTTTGGAAAATAGAAATTTAGTCGTCAAGGGCGCGTCGAGATCTTCAAGGCAGGTGGCAATAGCGCTAAGGGGAACTGTGGCGGTCATAATGCACACTGCAGAGTTGAGAGTTGTGAGTACAGAACGATCGCGCGCTTGGGTGTGACAGGCGCGACCGTCACGCCCTAGAAAAGAATCGATATCTCTGCCTCAGAGGCGGCCATACGCTGGAAAGCAGCGAAGCCAAAGAGTCAAAGCACTATATTGTGGTAAAAGGAAAGGCGGATCGCGTTGAATTGCCGAATGATCGCGAGATGTCAATCACGTCGAGCCCAGGACGATTTTTTTTCTGAATACTGTCTGAATAACTGAATTTTTCAAGAATTTGGAGTACCGAGTGCCAGGATTTAGACAACTTATCCAACGTGAACAAGGGGAGAAAGGACGAAGAAAGCGACGTGCGTGAGAACGGCTACTTATCTCCGCGATCACCTTGATCAAAACTCCGTCGTCAAACATCTTGCTGCAGCTTGGGCTCCAGCCTTCAAGCAAGGGCTCCAGTGTCTTCTAAGTTCTCAGTGCTCACTGACATGCAGAAAGTCTGAGCAACGACACTATCCGGCAGCAGTCCGACTCGGAGGTGCGACCAATTGCATCGGAGTCCCGGACATAAGCGAACACGGTGCCCGTCCCACGTCGCACAATTCACAACACTGAACTTCAAGGAAGTACTTTTATGTACTACAGTAAACAGTATGCTTCGAGTTGATTCGAGGTCACTTTCAAAGTTTCTGGTCCCCAAACCGTCGCAGTTCATGTCAATGTGCTGGTGCTTGCCCTAGGCTCGGTCCTACCGAAAAACATGTTCGCAAATCGCCGAGAGCACTTACTCTCTTCATGATTGTAGCATCTACCAGCCCAGACTGTTTCAAATTCTATATCCGCCTTCTCCGTTTTTCGGAAAATGTCTCGGTTCCGTCAAAAAGGGGGCTGACCACCGACAGAAAGTTCAAGTTTGTGCTTCCACACTCATGTCTCCTCGATTGCACACTCCTACCTCCTTCGATGCTCGCATACCGTAAGATGTTCCTCGCGTCTCACGGCCAGAGTCTAACAATTTTCCAGCGACCTTATCATGGGTCTTGCTATCCCGTCAACCATCTTCATAGGATTAATATTGTGCGCGTATGCATGGGCTGCGTGGAATCCAGTGTCTCGAACCCATCTCAATCGTGTCAGCTTCCGGCTTCTCGTATATGCTCTCATAGCGAAGTATTTATATGTATTTCATCCTCTCGCACGTCGTTGACTGACTTACAGTATGGCATATGGGGTGGGAATGATTAATGGGGACGACGCTCAAAGCAGGCGCTGCGTGCAGTGGGGCAACTTTTTTCTCGAATGTACGTTCAGTTCAACTATTCAGGCCTTCTTCTGAAGGCATATTTCTCCGCGTTCTTCTGTAGTGCTGTCTCATGTTCGCTGGGTTCATGTTCTTCTGTATGGCGCTCAATCTTCAGTATGTGACAAATATTTCGGAGAAGCTCGTGGCTAATAAGTAAACGCAGATTGGTGCTGGTGCACGGCGCGACGGACAGAAAATGGAGAGATGGTACATTTCAGGAGCAATATTGTTGACCTTGGCCTGCAACATCCCGCCATACGCGGCCGGCGCACTTGGGTTCGTGTTTCGTCGTCCACCCTGTGACTAAAACCACTTCTCAATGTTATCATGTAGCTACTGGGATGTGAACGGGACGTGTTGGTACAATAGTCCCGATCCTAAAGTTCAGGTCGACTGGCTCGTGGGAACCCAGATATTCTGGATGTTCCTCACGTCGGCATGTGAAGCGATCTCATTTTTTACCATTTTGGGGTTCATGGTATGCTCTAGAGCTCAGATGACACAATACCCGCACCCATCTCACCGCAGATTTTCCGTCACCGTGTGTGTTCGGTCATGTCTGGATCCATTTCATCGTTCTCCCAAGCACCTCTCCCGAAACCGCCCATCGTTGTATATTGTAAGATAATTCTGCGAATCGGTAGGCCCTCACCGATTACCTGGTGATATATTTATCGCTACTGCAAAGGTCTGTATCCACTCTTCTCGTGTTTTTTCAACATTACTGGTGCTATCCTCGATCTGCATATGGCTCTGGACACGGCCAATACCGAAGTGGTACGTCTTCGTTCGATATCGTTGGAAGATTATTTGATCTCAATATCAATAGAATTGGAGATTGGGCATAGTTGGCGAGTCCCGCCTCGAAATACTGAAGCATATTATTCAAATATACCCAGATTTGTTGGTATATACCCTCCGGCCATTTATGTACGCCACGCTGGCTGCGACCGATCCTGTGCGTCGATTCAATTTCTCGTTGCGGTATCACTGACACCACAGAAGTCGTTTTTACGTGCTCTCCGCGCTCTTCGTGGTCGCCCGGAGTCCCTTACAGATCCCACTCGTACACACGTCGCTCTGGGCTGTGATACCGCCAAGACTTGGTCCTCTGGCAATACTTCTCAGAATTGCGACGTGGAAACCGCTATAAAACTAGAAGGAAACGGGGGAAAAACAGCAGATGATGAGGCAGCGCCAGAGTTTACTTGTCAGATATAGTTCTCCTTTGTCCAACACAAATGTACATACATAACTGATATCACTCTCTTTATAAAATTACTGTAGTATTTAATTCAATTCGTATGTCACGGGTCACAGGCCTTGAAATTTACGAATTTTTTCGGGCATGTCACAGGTCACCGGGGGCACATACGAACCTCTCAAACGGGTCACAAAAACGCTGAAAAAGGCCAAAAGAATTAAATTTTCGCCTACGCGCCTGGGAAGTCAGCGGTGCCGCAGCGTTTGCGCCAATTTTTTACTGGGATCCGCAAAGATGGTGGTTCCGGCCCATTCTGGATTTTCAAGGGTCGAAAATGGCAAAATTGAACATAAATGATCTGATCAGTCGTACTACTGTAATTCGTTCTAAGCAAGTTCTGAGTGTGCCCGGCAACTGGAAAGCAGATTGAGAATATGTGAGGTGCTGCCTTGAATTTGTGGCCGATTTACGAAAAAAAAATTGGTGTCACGCTTGGCCCGACCCAAGTCACACCAGGACTCATCGAATTTCGGGCCATTCAAAGATAGATCCGATATAAGGGCCGAAACCCCTGGTATCAGTGGCGCTGAAATGCGCACCAACAAGTTTGATTTCGGGGAAGATATCACGTCCGTGTGAGGGATGAGACGTGTCGGTCGTCGTAGCTTGTAGCCCGTTGGTCCTGCCTCGATTCGCGAGGTACCCGCCGCGGTGGCGAAGCTGATCGATCCCGAGTCGTCGGCTGCGGGGTTTGGGACGAGCACCATGTAAAGTCTTTCAGCCCAAACAAAGGCTCTGCGAAGGTGAACGTCGACGGCGGTTCGAGCCGTGTTTTTGTACGCGTCTGCGGGAACAGGTTCCGGCGCGGGTCAGATGCGTGTGCGAGCAAAGTTTCTCTGTTTTGGTCAAATTACAGCAGGTTACACGTTTTCTACACGACATACGCAGTCGACGGTAGCGATGAGACATCAAAGTCCAAACGAATCCCCGAAGGGTCAAGAAATCTAGGCGTTATCGAGTCTCTGCGAGTGAGCGGATACGCGTGTCTGCGATGGTGTGTTAGCGAGCGCGCGCTCTGCTAATTGCGCTACGTACGATAAAACGGCGTGCGACGGGTGGGCGCTACGAAGTCCCAGAGCGCTGACGACGGCGTCCAGGCTGCTCATTGCTGTTCTTGAAGATCTTGTCAAACTCGCGAGGTAGCTCGAAGTCTCGCCACAGACGGTCGCGTGCGCGTAGCGACGAGGGAAGCCCACGAGAGGGAGCGTCTGCAATGTTGTCGGCAGATGCCACGTAGACGATGTTAGGGGTGTGTCATATCCCGTGCCGGGGATGGAAACGGACGGACTAGATGCGGACGGAATCGCCGGATCCGGAACGGGATTAAGACGGGAATCGTCGAAGTGCCGGAGATGTGGTCTTTCTCGTGAACACTACGGTGCATGAAGGCGGGTGAGTGCACGACTACCTGGGATGCGTGACCACCGGACAGAAGGCTAGTGGACTGCCACAGACAAGAGGTGATCCGAGTAAGTAAATGGTCAAAGGCCGGAGGTGCGGGAAGGCCGGAGACCCAGAGGAATAGAAGGCGAAGGCCAAATGGAGGCCGGGGTGGAATATAAGTGTAAACGGTTCGGCGAGTTGAAACAAGCTCGAAAGCGGCCGCATCGGCCGAAGCGGCCGAGGCGGCCGAGTCGGGTGCGACCCGGGCCCGAGGAATGGCAGAGTTCACCAGAACTGGTAAACAGAGGGCCAGGGTAAGCTGTTACAAGAAATGAAGCAGCTAGTCGAAGACTGGTCCGAATAGTGAAGTCAAAAGGAATTTGGGAAGGCACAATGAAGGCGAATGTGGCCGGGTGGGTCCCAGGTCCGAGAGGAGAGTGGGCCGGACCCGAGACAGCCGGAAACGGCCGGATCCGAGGGGAATTCGGCCCAAGAGAAAAGGTCGAAGAATAAGCAACCAAGAATTAAGACGAAGTCGGAAACCAAGAGTGAACAGGATGTTCAGCACATGGCAAGTAAGCACAAGACAAGTAGGCACATAACAAGTAATTTTGAAGCTAAGCTACATGGTAGTATGTACTTAGCTTTAATACTAGAGTAGTTAATTGTGTATACAAAAGCAGTAAGAAGTCCAACAGAACAATAGAGAACAATAGGCAAATACGTATGGGGTAAATAATGCCGGGATCATAAGTAAATAACAAAAGAAACAATAAGGACGAATAGGAAGGAGGGAGACAGACAATAAGGTCGGATCAAAGGCATGGGAATAAGGCCTAGGAATATCCGAGGAAAACCCTGAAGACAGTACAAGTCGAAAGTCAGAGTACAGTAAGTAAGTAGAAAGATAATGAAAGCATAAATGAATGGCAAAGAGAGGCCGGGAAGCGGCCGGATTCCGGAGGGGAATAGGACCGGAAAAGTGCGGACCCGAGATGGGGAGTGCACCGGAAAACGCGGACCCGGGAGGGACCGAATAAATGAGTAGTAAGCCAGAAAGTGTACAACACCTAGATGGCTGGAGAACGGGGCCGTGTGAATGGACGAAGCGGCCGAAGCGGCCGCCGAGGAGCCGAAGATAAGAAGGTAATGAAGTGGGGAAGATATAAGCCCAGAAAACCTGAAGGCGAAGCAACGAGAGTGAAGCAGAACTCATGCGAGGTTAATTGAGGAGTGCCGCAAGTAAGAATGTAATGCGATCGGAAATCGAGCGGACCCGGCAAGGGACCGGTAAGCGGAGCCGGAAAGGAGGTAGACAGGATGGGAATGTCCACGGCTGAGGGCGGGCCCGAGGCGCAAGTATGAAGGGAGAATAATCACAACTGAAGTGAATATAGTTGTGCTGTAACTGGGAATGTAATGCAACCGGAAGTCGAGCGCACCCGGCAGGGCAGCGGACCCGGCGGAGAAACGGAGCCGGAAGGGAGGTAGACATGATGGGAATGTCCATGGCCGAGGGCGGGCCCGAGGCAGCAGTACAAAGGGAGAATATTGCGAGGAAGTGAATACGGCGAAGTCAAGGAAGTACGGCCTGGATGCAAACAGGCTGGGGATGAAACCCGGAAGTGAAGTGACCGGCTAGTAAGTGCGGCCAAAGGGGAAGTGACTAGAATGGTAGTGTTCCCGGGTCCGAGCGGACCCGAGGCGGGAATGCAACGGAACACTAGAATGCGAATAGGAGACGAAGCAGGAGTTCAAGTAGGCTGGAAGTGAGCGCAGAGTCTTTGAAGTTGAATACGTTCTTGACTTATCACGTAAAGGGCACGGGGACGTGACAGTACCCCTGGCTTAGTCATGTGACTGGTCAGTGGGTCTTGGGTTCGACTCCCACTGATGCTGAGCATATCATTAACAATTCAGATGCCATTTTTTGCATGTTTTGGCCAGGTCTTCAAGAAACCGGAAAATTGCTCAATTTGAGCACAGAGAATTGATGGACTTTTGATATCCATGAATCTAGGGCTACGTCGAGACCGAAAGTTAATGCCTAGAGTAGAACTCCAAACATTAATGCAACGGATTTTATGCTGGTCGTAAACCAAGCAACTGCCGACGGTTTAATTCGGAGGTTGCCAATCCCCGAATGTAACATAGCTGCAAGGTTCCTTCCAGTCCGAATTGCCCCAGATAAATCTGCGGAAGTTCGGACCTCCGACGAAAAATCCTCCGCGAATCGGACGGAAGACCTTGATATCAGTGCGAGGTATTGGATGTTCAAATGAACATGACCATGTCGGAAGATCATTCCTCTTGAGGGAGGAATGATATGAAGCCAGGTCAGTCGCCAGACTTGATGCCTAGAGAAGGCGGCGATGGAGACCTGCTTCGGATGTGCCCAATGTCGCAGTTGGAATGTTGCTCAGAAGGGAAGACCCAACATCGGAGAAGGGACACTTCCGGTGTGGTTCAAGGCCCCAGATAGTCCATTGTCGAAGCGCGGAAGGTAATCGCGGAAGACATAGAACCGTGAACTCCGTAAACGGAAGTTCAGGGAGTTCTGGTTCGTATTGTCGAATCAGCAACTGGACTAAAAGAGCGCAAGAAGTCTTCCGACAAGAGATCGCGGAAGTTATGAATCTCCGCAACCTCGGAAGTGCGCGGAAGATCGATAGTGAATTCCGGAAGCGACAAGGTAAGCGTGGATGAACCAGGAAAAAGGTAATTGGTAGCGGAGACATGAAGGAAATTCATGTCCGCTGCTGCAATAAGTTCATCCTCACCACGCAAGTCTCCTTATCAGAATATAAAGTCAATCTGACACCTTTCCGTCACAGCGTCGTACTGGTTGCCCAAGTGATTTTTGTGAGTACATAACTCATCCTGTTCCATTCCGGAAACTCAGCTCTTCACAGTTCACTCTGGAAAAAGTGATGGATTGGGGATCCTTAAAACGATCCTGAAATCAAAAGTATCAGTAACAAAATGAGTAGCCCTTGAACTGTACCTGGGACGCAAAGAATTGATGTGACTGAACCAGCAACCTAGACGGATCGTATCGGGATCCGGTTCTGAGGTCCCGAAATTTCCTGTTTTGGGAGCAACTTCTGCGCTCCAGAAACTGTTCCAGAAATGATTAGTTTCGGGAACAGTTTCGGCCCAACCGAAATGTAATGTTTCTCACTTCAGAAAACGTGAAGTTTCTAGGAACCTAAAAGCGATCCCGAAATCTTTGGTTTCAGGCGCGGATAACCGGGCCGGGCACCCGAAACCTGTAGTTTAAGGGCCGGAGGTTCGGCCCGAACCCGGCCCGGTGATCCGCGCCTGAAACCAAATGTTTCAGGATTGTCTTTAGGCACCCAAAAACTTTATGTTTTCCAGGGTGTGAAACTTTACGTTTCGGTTTGGCCAATCCTCCTCATGAAGACAACAGTTTCCGGCGCAGTTTCTGGAGCACTGATGCAGCTTATAAAACGGGAAATCTCGGGACCTCAGAACCGGATCCCGATACGATCCGTCTAGGTTGCTGGTCCAGTCATGCCAATTCTTTGGGTCCCAGGTACAGTTTAAGGGCTACTCATTTTGTTACTGATACTTCTAATTTCAGGATCGTTTTAAGGATCCCCAATCCATCACTTTTTCCAGAGTGGTTAGTACTCAAACCCAACTCGATCGGGGCTATGGTGATGGAATTTGTTACCGTGCACCGCGAGCAACTACCGAATATCTGATAATCTAATGCTCAATGCTCTGTCAGTTTACATCAATAGCTTTTTGGCCACTCTGAATGCCCGGGCTAGTCTTTGCCAAGGCGAGGCCGTAGACGTGACTGAGGAGTCCACCTTCAAGATTACTTCTCATACTCACGACCGGAGGCGGGCAGCAGGCTTCACTCCTGATGGCGGTGTCCGAATGGACTCGGCGGCGCTTGTTAGAGGCGACACCGGAAGTGCCTGTACCAAGTCTGTGGGGGACGATTTTTCGAACACTGCCAAGATTTACCACGTTTGACAACTTGTAACTCAACGCTGCGCATGAATTTTTTTTGAAAAAATCGAGTCTGGACATGTGAGGGAGGCTAATCAATTATAGTATAATTTCCTTGGAGATGTACTCTTCCATTGTGCCAGATAAATATTATCTCTGCGTCGGCTCCTTAATGTGATTGTACAAACACAGTATTCCAGAGTCCCGAGGGACCCAGACGTCAAGTGTCTTGCACCCCTACTTCATTTTGCCCGAGGCTGCTTTGACAGACGCTGCATGCGCAAGATTTAGCTCTGCGACAAGATCCTTGCCCAGCCGCCACACAATGAAGCTCGGGACAACCAGCCAGAAGCTGTAAACAATCGTAAACACAGATCGGGACATACAAGGACGAGCGCACCCGTTTGGGATGATCCAGTATTGGATCAGATCCTTGAGGGAGTTATGCCCCACGGCGCAGTAGTTGCAGTAGTACTCCTGCGCCCAGTAGAGGACGGTTTTAGCGAGCGTCAAGGCTGCTGCGGTGAATCCTATTAGTGGCGCCGGCGGCCAGGCGGTGATGTGCGCGGCATAGAGGTACGCAAGGTTCATAAGTGTCTCGACAACGTTCATGAGTGCTGGGCGACGTCAGCTTGAAAAGCGGGATTATCGAAGTCTCGACTTTACGCACATTGTGCGTTGGTGAATCCATCGCCGCGCTCCAGAGTAGCAACACCGTAGACCTACAAAGCTTGGTCAGTCCCAGACATAATGCGTTGCTGAACTGCAAACGCACAAGGTCAACCTAGGAAGAAACGGTCAGTGCTAATTGGTAAGAAAGATCAAAGGTTCACACGTTTTGGTATATACTGTACGGCGACCAGATCCAATGCAAGTCTCCTCCCTTTTCACATTTTAGCTCTTAGATTAGAATGGTGGATATAGTACCTCCATCGACCGAGGCCTACAGCGGGAACGGCGATTAGTAGTCTGTCGTTGCCTGGGAAGCAAGCGCGCACCTCATAAAACAATATCCCACATCCCATGCGATGATCTACAATATTCAGAATTTCAGGAGTAATATATAAAAAGGGAAACGACTTACGGGTGCGGTGAGTAAGAACCAGAGGGACACCCAGGTGTATGTCTTGACGGCCATGGAGGAAGGTGGTGGTTCGATGCAGAGCCTGGGATCTCCCATGTTGATGTCACATGGCCCTGTTGTCAGCGTCGCGTCCTTTTCCGGACTTTCGGCTTCTGTCCCAGTACACAAGTCCAACAGCGTGAGGAAGACCACAAGCTGGAATTTCCTACTTACGACGTCTTGTGCGATTCCGACGGCGGTCCTTTCGAGATTTCCCCACTTTATGGCCGTCATCCGGATTCGAATCACTTGAGAATTTCGTTTTCTCGATCTGGGACATATACGCCGCGGATAATATTGGGAGGCCCATGAGTGTCAAAGAGAATGGTGGTAGGGAACAGGAGGTATGAGGACTGCTTGGGCTCCAATCTTTGCATGCGTCGTCCGTGAGCCCACAACGTGTCCTTTGTCACGTCTTTGTCTTGTTTATACTCAGGTCTTCTCTTGAAGAAAGCTATGTTGTTCATGGTGCTGTCTTTGTATACTGTGGAAAATGAAACAGAACACCATACTTTCTCTTTGGCGCTCCTAATCGGAATGGTCATAAAAGCAATTTGCGGCAAACTTTGGGAGGCTCAGTTTCGTCTTTTAGAATTTAATCTTTGTCTCGAACTTACTTGGTCCGATTCGTAGGAAGATTCAAGAAATTCTCATACGCGTGGTGGTCCTATTTGAACGATTGGATCCTGGGGGAGGAGGATATATTATACTGACGCGGTTCCTAGTGAATCTATCGTAATAATCCTTCCCCGATTGCTAATTCCTTCTAGACTTCTTGAGGTCTGAATCCTCGCCGCAAACAGCCTTCCGTTTTTCTCTCGAGGATGTCCGCAATTTGCCCAGCCTGAAGAGCCGATGAAGGCCAGAATGATATATGACTTGGACGTCGCAGCATCCACTTCACCATGGAGACGCGTACGGTTTGCCATGTCAGCCAAAGCGCGACCCGTTTGTTTGGGTCTGTACGGCCCTTGGGCCGTTCATCGCTCTGATTTTTTCTATCTTTCCAACGAGCCTCCTCCTCGGTCAGAATTGACGCGGAGGTCTTCCGTCCAGTTGGACCAGTGGGTTCGTCTGTCTTGCTCTTCACATGTCATGTCGGCTCTGAGGAAACGTCCTATCTGTCTGTCTGTACTCAACGCGTTCGTCGCGTCGTTCGACGTTTCCACGTTGGACGGCGTTCTGATTTTTCTGTTTGCGCTGATCATGCCTCTTCGAGGCTAGCGCCTTCGCGAGATTATCTTGAATCAGTGGCGCTGACAAGAGCGCACGCTCCAGATTCCTTAATGTGATTGCTCACTGCCACAGCTATCGATCAGTGCTCACATCCAGACAGGAACGCTTGGAACATATATTCAGACCTCGAAAGCACTAGCACGGCCCCAGGCCACTGAGTATCCTTCGGCAACAGGAGTCGATTTGACAAACACGAAAGACTGGACTACCCAGTCGTACGTACAACTATAGGTAACTACCCACCATCAAGCCCTTGTTTTGTATCTGCTCTCGAGACACCGACTGACTTGAGCACGCTGAAAGGGTTGCTGTTGAGCCTTGGCCAACCTGGAAAACAATATCCCTGTGCATGGCATACCGGGAGCCAGGCCCGCCTTATTCCTCCCGACCCTGCGCCATACGACAGTAATTTCGCGGACACCGATCAATCGCACCATCAATGATATCAAACATATTTGTTCCCCAAATGGAGCATGAGCTCGCAGTAGGTTTTTTTTTCGTGAACGCTTTTGGGGCCCTCCACTGGCCTCTAGCTTCTGCTGGCCATCGCCAGCATGTACTCGACGGTCTTGCCTCAAGAAAGCGGTCCAGCATGAATAATTTCCCGCGTATTCCTTTCTCGCAATCAAATTGACAAAGTCACAACATTAATGCCGGACCATTTGCCCGCCCCCTGGTTCCTGAAACCCGGCACCTATAAAAGGTCCTGCCTTATTTCATTCATACGAAATCCTATCGGCATTCCCCAAGATGCGTTTCCAATCTCTAATTGTCGCCTTTGCTGCTGTGGCCACTGTCTCTGCGCACGTCAAGGTGTGTCGTCTCTCGTCTTTCTCCGTCATGCTGAAGTGTCCCGTTCCATAGCGTGTCGCACAAGATGTCTGTCGTCATTCCGCCAACGTAGAGTATTCACTGAGCGATTGCATCTAGGACGCCCCAAGCTGGGGGAGGGACATCGACTCAGCTGCGGATGCTGCAGGATGGAAGGTGCATCATCTCTTTTGTTTCGCTACTCCCATGCTAAAGAGCAGTGTTTCATAGCGCGCTGAGCAAGATGTGCGTCTTCATTCCCCCGATGTAGTGTATTTGCTCAGCGATTGGATCTAGGACGCCCCAGGCTGGAGGAGGGACATCGATACAGCTGCGGATGCCCCAGGATGGAAGGTGCATTGTCTCTCATTGTTTCGCTACTCCCATGCTCAAGGGCCGTGTTTCATAGCGCGCCGAGCAAGATGTGCGTCTTCATTCCCTCGATGTAGTGTACTTGCTCAGCGATTGGATCTAGGACGCCCCAGGCTGGAGGAGGGACATCGATACAGCTGCTGATGCTCCAGGATGGAAGGTGCATCGTCCCTCTTGTTGTGCTGCTCCCATGCTAAAGGGCCGTGTCTCGTAGCGTGTCGCGCAGACTGTGCGTCTTCATTTCGCAGACGCAGAGCATCTACTCACCAGTTCCGTATAGGGCGCCCCAGGCTGGAAGAGGGTAGAAGCTACAGGAACAGCTGACGCCCCGGGCTGGAAGAGGGCAGAAGCTACGGGAACGGCTGACGCCCCGGGTTGGAAAAGGGATCACCATCCTATGAAGAGGGCCGAGGCCAGGGCAGCGCGTAACGTGAGTGTTTCCCAGACTTCTCTCCCGCGATATTCAGCTTAATTTAAACCCAGGATGCGCGTGCTGTCGCGTCTACCGCTGACGCCCCAGGGTGGTAAACAACAAATCATCTCCGTACTGTACGTCACATCATACTTCTCTGCCCCGCAACTCAGTCTAAAATATTCAACAAACTAGGTCATGCATCCTGCTGCTCGTCGCCACGTCTAAAAGCCTGGGATTACATTCTTTTAAGGTCTAATATATGCTACCACCACCATCCTTATTCTCCAATCTATTGTAAACGTTTGGTTCTGGCAAGGAAGGATATCCTTCCGGAATACATTTCTAGTTAAACCGCTTCATCGCGAACAGGTGCATCCGCCTAAATCGGCTTCGCCTCGCTCTTAAGCTTCGCTGCGCACTTTGAACTCCGATTTTCACAGTTTGTTGGTGTTCGGCCGCTCACTAATCATGGACAAATTGACACCGACAGCGAATTGAACGCCGTACGTCTATTCTTAATTGCGAGCTTTGGAATTCGCTGGACGGATTCTGTCCGATTTGCGCGTCCTTCAGGCCTATGGGACTTATCCTCGACCACGACCATGGCGATCCAGCACTTCAGTGAGTTCTTCGCCTGGTCCTCCGCGTTGTTTTTGACTGGTGGGCCTTTTTGCTTTCCCGGAAGCGCTGGCCAAATTTCGTTCCGCAACGACTACCCAACAGAAGGAAGACGCGTATACAACAGTTTATATGCTTCTTTCTGCCGCTCTGGAAATACCTGGAATCAAAGGATTCAAAGTCGGTCCTCCAATAAATAAAAGAGGTACGAGGGGCTACGAGTTCGGTAAAGCATTACCAGCTGCTGCGGGTAACGGCGAATCACTCACCCAGCACCAGCCGTCACCGTCGAATTCCAGGACCTGAAGGCGTTTAAGTACAGCCTCTTTTCGCGTTCTCAACAGTCGCTGTGCTGAACAACGTTATAGCGACTGGATCCCCCACGCTCACCACCAGCTGTATGTCTTTTCATTCATCCCTCTGCAAGACGCTTTTCATAACCGTGCTTAGGGTCTCCGATTTTATCAACGGCTTTTCAGATGGTCTTTCTTTTCAGGTTTCGGCCGACGCAACTCTGAATTTTGACTCTTCCTTCAGGCACGCCTTTGTCGTATCAAATCGACACCACTCGAATTGCAAAATTGTAGATACTCTAATAATCCTAGAAATATCGCGTAGTCCATCGCAATTTTGAAACAAGTGTATGTCCAGCCTACATACAATCTCTATGAATCTATTTATCTATAGATATTTCTACTGGGCTTTAAGCTCCTGTTTGCATCTTTCGCAGATGCAATCGAAGTACCAGTTGGCGGATAGCTGCTTCCTTCGCTCGGTGACGCCGTCTACGGTGTCAATATAACTGATGCAAAGTTCTTCTCCCATGGTGACGTCTCTAGTCGTATAGAACAGCAATTCGCGGCCTATCCTCTTCTTACGGATATTAGGTGTACAGTCTATTTTTCGAGGATGAGGGAGGTGAAAACATGGAATAGATGAGACCTGCCGTGGTTAAAATATGCACCTTGAAAACGATGAGCAACGAGGCAGACCCGAACCAACATAAAGACCCACCTGAAACGTACATGCACCATCCCAGCATCTCGCTATCCCCTTCATCACTCGTTTCGTACAGGCCAAATACATTTCCAGGGTCACGGGCAAGGATCGCGCGCACGATATCGGAGGTCGCGAGATAGGGCGCAAGGGGAGGAAGGGAAAGTACAACGCGCCGAATGAAGGTATAAATGCCCAGATGTGAGGCGAGGGCCAAGGGACGTCCGCGATAGAACTGCAATTCGTTATCCTGAAGCTCCAAAAGGTCCGCCCACGAGTTCAATAGCGGGGCAGACTGTGCCGACTCCTGGATATAGCGCCTTACAATGGCGGACATGACGAATCGCACGGTGTCTAGTTCCATCTCTTGAAGCATGGGTTCGGACGCGGGTTGCATGTCCGTCCGCAAGGCGGCGTTCTCTGCGGCAGCCCACGCAAGATCGATGGCCTCTTGCGTTATGGGTTGGACGGGTGGAGGCGGAGGCACAACCTGGCCGACAGAGTATTTTTCCATTCTCTTCGCCAGTGCATCTATGGCTGCGTTCATCCCTTCCACCAGGTGCCCGATATTTTCGTCTCGGATCCAAGCATCCCGGCACGTTTCGCTGCAGAACCAGACACCGCTCCCCGCTTCCAGCTTAATATTCCATGCGTTGCGTCGCACGTCGAAAGAGTAGGCGAAGCAGAGACCGCAGACCTCTTTCCGAAAAAATGCGGTAGATTACGGACGCGTACGGAGAAGGACAAGTGTGAAGCAGAGTGTCTGTCGGGATGTCTTGGATGGCGAAAAGGCCTCTGCCGCCGTACCAGGTGGATTGTCTGCGAAATGGAATGCGATCCATTTCTTATAGAAGTGAAAGCATCTCTAATGAATGTAAAGTGCAAGTAAAGTGCCAGTAAGACGAATCGACGATGGGGACGGAAGATATCCGCTTGAGAAGATAACAAGCACAAATGAAACCAAAGAGACTGACGATCACGACTGGAACAGTTGCTCATCTGTCCTGCAGAAATAAAAAAATCTGAAACGATTCCAAGACTCTAAGTCTGCAGGCCGAATAGATTGGGAAATGCCTTGCTGTGATTGTATCTTTCTTGGAGGACTTGAAGCGACGAGTCGCTTTCGCTGTCCGCTTCGTTCCCGTCCAATACATACATTTTCAGCTGTCCACACGTTCCGACTGGTCTACTTCGTACAAGACTTCCGTTCGGATGACATATTTCGCCCCGCTGGTAACCCCGCTACCCTGCAATGTGGGACCATTCCGTCAGCCGGAAACTAGCATATCACAGTCAGCGCACCTCATGTAGCAAACTCCCCCGTGCAGCGCCGTGCGGGAACACGCACACCGTACCGGTGCGCGGTTTGACCGGCCGCGCCTCGAGAATACCGTGCTCTGCGGAAGGCAGAAAGAACGTCGTGCACCCGCCGTCAAAGTCCTCGTTGAGGTAGATGAGAAACGTCAAACGCGAGTAGACGGTGGGGTCCGAGTCGTAGACGTATGACGGCGGAGTCGTCGTCTCAGCCAGCGCTGACGCGGGCCACGCGCCGTCGATCTGCCCCCAAAAGTTATTATCTACCCATGAAGGGAAAGGACAAGAGACGTACGTGCGGACGATACAGCGCCCCTGGCCGGTAACGATAAAGTCGGAATCGCCGGTTGATACCCTTGACTGCGCCGCCGTGAACGGTTTGCGGTAAAAGGGCGACAACGCGGCTGTACATCGTGGAGATGAAATCTGTGTCGGCAAGCCAGATGAAGTTGTGCGCCAGTACGGAGGCAAGCTGGGTTGCTGAGCCGGCGGTGGGTTCGTCTGGAAACATTCCGACCGTCTCGGCAGCATCGATGAGCGCCTGACATTCTGAGGGCTCGAGGACGTCGTTGACGATGAATGCCCCTACAGTAGTTTAGACTGAAGTACACATCACAGAGAAAAAAGCTTCACCTGGGACGCCGGGAACATCGAAACGCTGGGGCTGGCGCGCACGGTCTGCAGGGGGCAAAAGAGGGAAAGTGTTTGGAGGGGAGTAGTACACGATGGCTGGGTGCTTATTCGGAGGGCGACGATCTGGTCCAAGGGTGGTATGGAGAGGTTTGAGAACTGCTGCCGCTGCCGCTGCCGCTGCGCTGGCCGTCCCACATTCGACAGAAGGCGATGCCTCTGCCGGTGATTGTGTGAATGGAGGATACCATCGCAGTCGGCTGCCTGGTTTCAAGGTTCCCTCGCTTTCAGAAGTCGGGGCAACAAACCCGGGCTGAGTCGTTCGAAGGATGGCGCCGAGAACCTCCCACACGCGGTTCTCTTCCTCCTGCGACATGGTTGGCACTAGGACGGCGTCGCATTCGCGAACCCACCGTTGTAATGCACCGAGTTTTGGTAAATGACTACGGATCTCCATCTCCGAGAGCAACACCAGTGCATCGACATGCCGCTGGTCCACAAGAGCGGAGGATATGCGGGACGTCAGGGAGCTGCCTTAGGGAGCATTAGGATCAAACGGTCTGCTAGGACGGCCAAATGAACGTAGACACACCTGTATGCGATACTTCCGTGGCGACACGCCAATAATCATGCACAGCGGTCCGAAACGCCTTGAGCGATTTTGAGGATATCAGCTCTGGGTGCTTTGCCAGTGTGCACAGAGTATCGGTCGTCGTTTCAAGCTCGTCCACAAAGAAGAGGTTCCCAATTTCAGCGGCATTGTCACAAGGAGATCGCTCAGTCAAGGCTTCAGTGGGCGTTGCGACGTCCTTTTTGAACTTTTTCAGCGCCAAAGTCTGTGAAGATTGGTCGCCGTTTTGCTTTCGTTTCTTCCCGGCTTTAGCCATGGGTACGTGGAAGTTTCAAACCGACGGAGACTCCTCCAGTGTACGGTATAAAGGACACCCTGTCGCGAGATAACCACAGACCAGGTCAAAGCAGGTCAAGATGAGAGGCTAGCTGTCTTGCGTGGCTGTGCCATACGATCATATCCTGAAAAGGACTGCCAGTATATTTTTCTTGACCCATGCTCTTCTCATAACGCGACAATCCTGTTCTAGACTTCGACCCTCAACCGAATTGTAAAGTATTACCTGGAGATGTCCTCCGAGTCCTACCCGATATACACCAGTCTCAACGTGCCTGTGGTCGCGTCCGTCCCGTCTAGCACCGCGTTCCAATGGTCTGCGGATGGCCAGGCGTGTTTCTTGACTAAAACAGCGCTCTATATTATGGTAAGGAGCTCGCGACCCGAAACACACGCCAACCAATCATTAGACCCCGGACCATGGTCTAAATTTCGAGCCCTCGACTGCCATCAGCGCCGCTCCGGACCAAGACGGCGTGAAATCCCTCGCGTGGTATCGGACGTTGATCCAATTTGATAGAGCAGTCGAGTATTTGTGGCCAGAACAATCTCAAGGTAATTTGATTGCGTGGAAGCGCGTTTTTCTTCTCATCCTC
Organism: Mycena haematopus; assembly: GCA_029281435.1. Taxonomy (NCBI): domain Eukaryota; kingdom Fungi; phylum Basidiomycota; class Agaricomycetes; order Agaricales; family Mycenaceae; genus Mycena; species Mycena haematopus. The sequence continues at coordinate 80,510 of JARJCV010000105.1, forward strand.
GGTGTAGATTGGGGCGCCATCGTTCTCGGTTCCGTGGATATTGCATTGTGGGCGGTGACGTTGTCCCCGAGTAATATTTCGGCACATGCTGGGTTGGTTTGCTGCTTGAAATCAGAGTTAACCTTACAGTCCTTTCTTGAAGCTGCATAGTGGCGGCGCTTAGCTCCAGCATGGATTTGACTCTCTGGACGGCGGGAAGGAATGGGTTAAAGGGAGAGTGGATAAAGGCAGGTCCATCTTCCTGTTCACCGCAGCGCTGTTGAACGTTCAACCAGATCTTTGATGTCACTCCCTTTCTACTGGATCATTTTTCGGAGGCAAATAATACAGTTCGGGCACTCAAGTCCCAGGTAATCAGTACGTGCACATATTGTATTCATCTCGAGTCGAAAAGTCCAACAACAAAAGGTATACAATGGTCTCAACAGGCAGACTTTGGTCTTACTCCTACGCCTCTCGATAACGGTTCGCTCCTCGTCGCTGGAACCAGAGCTGGCATGCTTTTGTTCCTCCGGTTGGTGTCGACCGACTGTTTGTTACCCATCTCTCACTAACATATGTTGGTTAGCTATCGCGATTCAGACGTTGAACTCGTCCACACGGCATCGATCTCTGACCGGTGGGTTGTATGCCTCAGGATTTCGTCATGGGCCGTAGTCGGCTCCAGAAAATGCGAAGCGCACGTTGCATATGCGACGGACGACGGTGTAGTCGGCGTGATAAAAGTTAGGCAAACGCTGGAAGACGCCCCGAACACGTCTCCTTTCGGCCTCAACCTTTCCATGCGCGTGACCATCGAAAACTCTCCCTATGAGATATGTAGCGCAGACCAACGTCCGTGCGGTGCGTTCGAATGGGTTGAGTGCCCGGGAAATGTGAGTTATTTGATAGTTCATTTTAGCTGAACGATTCTGAGATGCAACCCACCCAGCTGATCTTGGTATATCACAAACCTGGCGTCATCTATCTCTGGCGCTCCCCAAATTCGACCGACGGCTGGTCAGGTCTGCGAGCACTCCCGATCGTCCGCCAACCAAACCTGTCCACAGGCATGTCTCCCTTCCATCCCTTGTCCGGCATGCAATACATCCGAAGACGAGACGCACTGCTGATTTGTCTGTACGACGGCTCATTCCACGTCGTCCACAACGTCTCGTCCGACCCGTCGTGGACGCCGACAAGCCTCGATGACCCAGTTTCTACGCAGAAGCTCTCGATCACGGCGCGTTCGATATTTACTCGGGTTGAGCCTGGCGTTGTGGATCCGCAGTTGGAGAATAGGATAAGTGCGATGATGTCTTACGATGGATCCGCCACAGTAACTTGGGTTCACGAGTGCTTATATTTGTTTCTTTTCACCTACCGTTTTGCGCTGATGTTGAATCCTACAGAGCCGGCAGACCTGCCGATTTTAGCTACAAACATGATTCGAAACATAGCAGCATTTTCCTCGTCGCGCGCATGTGGGACGATACGGACGATGAGATATTGTTGCAAGACCTGGTCGACGTCTTGCAAAATTCCCGCTTCTGCAAGTTTATTTATCTCGCCTGCAATCTTTAAAAATGTCCCAACTTACTTTGACTACACTCCACAGCATCGGGATTCGCACCTGCACATATCCTCCGCTCTATCTTCTTTCGCTTGCATCCGACAAAACTCAACCAGCTGCACTCCCGAATTCTGGACATTCTCAGACCGAACTTTGCCGATCACTCGACTAGCATCAACATAGCACCGTGGACGGGCGAGCTGATTCCGGAAATGCGCAGTGAGTTCAGGAGCAGCCTCGCCCGCCATCTGTACGGATGGGACGTCATGCTGCTACTTCGCATGCGTCTGGCTCTTGCTGATTTCGCCTGGGTACGCAAAAATAGTTTTACGCATCCTTTGCCGTGTTGACAAGGATATCATATGTATTGTTCTCAGAAAGGCTCCGACAGCCCAGAAAAGCAAAACATGTGTGGTGCGATTGCGCAAACTCTCCTTGATACTATTTCGCACCGCGTTTTGCGCGTGATAATGCGGCACCTCATGGCGGCCGTCCAGTGCCTCGGGCGTACGTTTACTGTTTTTTCTTCTTACCCAATATCCAACCGACCAAAACCAATCTATCTATCTATCTAGGGAATGACATCCCTTTTGCGCTGCGTCTGATCGTGCAATCCCTCCTGCCTGGATGTCCTAGCGACCTCACCGCAGAAGGCACCGAACTTAGCAACGCGCTCCAAACCACCGTTCTACAAAACGTCGTCCTCGCAGGCGACTCTAATTTATTCATGGGTCTCAACGAGTCGTGTCCTGCGTGCAAAGCCGAGGTTCCGCTGCAGGAAATAACGCGTGCCGTCTGCCCACGCGGGCACACATGGCGTGCGTACTACTTTTCTTTCTTTCTTTCTTTTGCTCCTTGGCGTTCACACTTACCGTCCCCGCACCGCAGCCCGCTGCTCCATCACAACGTTCATACTCTCGACACCCTTCGTGCGGACGTGCATGGGCTGCAGCCGCAAGGCGTTCCTGCCGCTGTCGAGCCGGGATTCGGCCACGACGGCAAACTGGCTGCCCGAGGCGGGCCGGGGGTGGGTGGTCGAGGAACTCCTCGAGGCGGTCCATCGGTGTCTGTTCTGCGGAAATGGCTTCGTTAGCGTGCTCTGACCACTGGAAGGAAGAAAACGTACAGTATTCGGTTTGTTCTACTTATAGCGTTGATTCAAATTTATCCTTTTCCTTCACCGCCATTCAATTCGCCACACGGTAAGTATCACTGTATCAGCACATCTTCCCTTTCCTGTAGAAAATCCAGTTCCATGCGGCCGAAGCTTGGCACTACAGGAAAGCCAAGCCAGCAACTAAACGAAATGCCATGCGGCCTATCTAATCAACAGTGACGAGGAGGACGACTGCCAAGTGGGGCACTGCTTGTACTACTAGCCTTGTGCCTCGCTTGAATCTGTCACAGCTTTTCTTGTTTCAAACTTTCATGGTTGATCTCGTTGCTCGAGCTTCACATTTTGTTCACGTTTCATAAATTCGTATCCTTTTCCTCAGGGCAGCTCCATAATATATATACGACCCATGAGCGGAAAGAATCCTTGTTTATGGGCATAGAGCGGAATTTCAGGGCATGAAGAGAAAATTTCTGAAAAACAGATCTGCAGAGTGAGAATCAACCGAGGGGGGCGTCATAGCAACCGGCTGAGGACGCGGGCCAACTTTAGGATCAGTGATGCCAAGGTTGGACGAACAGTATAAAGTGAATGATCCCGAGAGCGTTTCTGTATTCCTGTTCTTCCGGCTGTGCCACATTTTTCTTTCGTTTTCGCCCATTACTCCTTCAACGAACTTGACGTTCCTGCCATTTCTTTTCACTTTCCATACACGAAAATGCACTTCTCCGTTGTTGCCCTCGTCCTCGCCACCGGTGCGCTCGCCGCCCCCCTCGCTGTCCGTGATGCTTGCGATGTCACAAGTGCGCCTAGTGTTTTGTATTTGTTCTTGACCTGTATTCACCCATGTGTGTTTAGCCTGTGTCCTCGACCTTGCTCCCTCTGTCGTCTCGTGCGCCTCTGCAGCTGCACAGCTCGTCGCTGGTGCGATATTTTCTCCCGCGCCCTTTACTTGCCGTTAATTCATCGACGCATTCGCAGACCCTGTCTCCGACGCAAGCTGCCTCATCGCCGCCGGCAAGGACGTCGTCGACCTCCCCGCGTCGTGCAGCGGCTGCGCCCAACAGCTCGGAATCACCCTTCCCGACACCTCTGGCATCGTCGGCAGCGTCGAATCCGGGCTCGAGTCCGCCGGTTCGTCCGTCGTCAGCGGCATCGAGAGCATCTTCCGCCGCGGGCTCCTCTCCGACATATTCGGGCCGAAGATCACCGTCGCGTCGGGGTCCAAGCCCGCTACAGTAGGGCCCCTGCAGGTCACCTTCAGTGATCCCACGGGGGCCGTTAGCGCCGCACGCCAGAAGGCCTCGTTGAAGTTGCTTAGCAAGGCTGTCTCAACCGCGAACCAGAAGGCGTTCCCTTTCTGCTCCATCGCGTGAGTCCAGTCCCACTCAAGTATTGTTTTCTTTTCCTGCATGTTGACTGTGATATAGATTCGGCTCATCCGGCAGCGCCGCTACCTTCCGCTGCTTCAGCGCCGCCACCAAGAAGATCGGCCAGCAGGGTCCCGCGGGTGCCATAAATCCCGCATAAGCGATACGCACGCGACGACTGTTCAGTTTATTGTATGGTAGTAATGTCGGAGTAATTATAATGATAATTCATGGGCGAACGAACAGATGCGTTGTGTGAGCGAGCATGAGAAGCACCGCCGTACCTTTTAGCTTACTTCCTGCCATCTATTCTAACTTCTGTGCGCGTTGTTTGGCTTTTCAACCAGCTACCACGGCCCATGAGTCGCCCTTGAACGCAATGCTCTGCACTTGTAATCAACTTACTGGGATTATAATTTGAAGACCATTTGGGGCAGTAGAGTCTTTTCAAGTTGCATGGATATCGAACATGAAAGTTTAAAATGCATGTTGCTGATAAATAAACCGGAATCCGTATATGGGTTATCTTCGGGTATCGCCGAGGTGCTTATTCCGCTCCGCTTTCATCACCTCCATCGACTCGTTTCTTTCACTTCATCTCTTCTCTCCGAACCATGTCCTGGCAAGGTGAGTATCTGGTCCTACTACCCTAAGCTAGGCGCCCATCCCTCGCCCACAGCATACGTCGACACCAATCTGGTAGGCAGCGGCAAGATCTCCAAGGCAGCCATTCTTGGAAAGGCGGGCGGTGTATGGGCGAGCAGCGCGGGCTACAGCGTGCGTCTACACACCTCATATACGGCCCACCGACTCTCCAGCTCACTCACGACTCCCCAGCTGTCGGCCGAAGAGCAGAAAGCAATCATTGGCGCGTTTAGCAACCTCGAACAGGTGCAGAGCCACGGCCTGCACCTCGCCGGCGTAAAATTCTTCGCTACGAAAGCAGACGACCGGAGTATATACGGGAAGAAGGGGGTGCGCCACCTCCTTACTCTACGACGCTCGTGCGCGCGCTTACCGCCCATTTGCACATATAGGCCGATGGGTGTGTCGTCGTCCCGACGGTGCAAGGGATCCTAGTCGCGGAATACGCTGCGCCGATTCAGGCCCCCGAAGCCGTTAAAGTGGTAGAGGAATTGGCGGACTACCTGATCGGCGTCCAATATTAGAGATGATGAGGTGGTAGCAAAGAGTATTCAAGTTTGTATCTTACCATGGTTCCGACGTTGTTGAATAGCATGGACCCGCTTTCGTTCTCTCAAATTTGAGCCCATTTTCCATAGCACTGTCTCACACTGTCTCCCTGAGCAGCTCTGAGGGCTGTGTACTTATGCTTACAAATCGTGACTTCTTTTGGTTGGTGCTCTTTCAAGCACTTTCCCTACGCAACAGTTGAAGACGCCAACAACCTCACTGGAACCCTCATGAGTCCCGCTGAGCTCGAACTTACCGCGACCATCACGTATGAAGGCGCTAAGGCTCGAATTGCGACGGCTGAGGAAGCAGTTCCTATTCTCCGACTAGGCAACCCGCTCGCTCGTGCAACAAGCAATCCATTGATACATTGTGCAGATCTCACCGCTCTAGGAATCCCCCACCCTAAGAAAACCAACGTCAGCGTCGTATATCCCGGCGTAGTCCGCTTTTTTTGGATTGCCTCGCCTCATTCCGTGCGTCCGTCAAATGCAAACTTGTAGTGTTGCCAAGCATTGATTAAAACAATTCACAAGGTGATTCGCTATAAGTTAATAGATAGAATACGACCAAATTACGACCTTGACGCCCACCGCCTCCTGCTCAATGAGCTCTCGATGTATTCTTCCCCTAAACCGAGTTGGCGCAATTGCTCATGGCTCCACAGTCGGTCGATGACGTTGCAAGAGTCCCCTGCGCCGTTGGACACGTAACCCCGTTCTCTTGTGAATATCTAAACATTTCCTAATAGCGTGAACGCAGACCACAAAATACTTTCGGGGGTCCCTCTAGCTTGATTGCGACATCGATGGCCGGGAGAGGCCAGGAATGGCATCAAAGTCGATCAGCAAATGCACCTAGTGGCTTCGATTCATCCTATGGCCGTTCCGTTGGCCAAGTCAGTCTTGTTATTATCTTTGAAAGCTCATTGTTAATACGTGCTAATCCTGGATCTAGCCAAACTCCGACTCCAGATATTTGGAACGGAAAACCTCTGCAGATTCCCCAACCAAGCATCAACAGTTCGGGCAGCTACAAAGTCCCGTCAAAATCAAAACTGAGCCAGTGGTGGACACAATCCCACCGGTAATAAAGCTCTCTACTCTCATCGAACTTCAGTCTCATTATGTTTAGAGTCGACGACCTTACTATGAAGAGGACAGAATGGTTGGTCTTCTTTTCCACGATTATCTAAATCCGCCGAACTCTTGTTCATCTATCTTCTACAGCAACTCGACACCCCTCCTCGGTCCAGCGAATCGAAGAAACCCTTGAACCGGAACCGATATAAATCGATTCCGAACTTCGACCATCCTCCTGAAGTTCAGGCCCTGCAGCGCGAGCTGCGGGACATTCGGCGCCAACTGAATGCTGACATCGTACAGGAGCGCACCATCGTCGAGAACCTCCGCGAACTCGGCACGGAGGTGGATTCAGATACCTCGGAAACCGACTTCGGTGCGCACCTCCCTTCCCTCCCCTCATACATTGGTTCGCCTGGGCTGAATGAGCGTGTTTTGCAGTGACGAAGGTGCGGCTCGAGTTGTTCGAGGCTGAATTACAGGAAGAGAGGGCAAGGAGGAGGAGGCTCGAGGAAATTATTGAGGATATCCGTAGGGAGCGACGGGAGCCTTTTGTTGTTCCCGCTCTTCTCGATGCCTTTATCGAGATTTCGAAACTGACGAATGAGGCCTTGGAGGAGGGTTGATCTTCCTCTATTTATTTTATTTTTCTATCCAACTGATTATCTTGGCGGACCCTGCTCTTCGTTCCATCCCGGTCGAACCTAAATCGAAGGAGGTACGTACGTATTGAACAGGTCCGGCGTCCGATCAGTTTGCACGCACGCAGCCAGTGAGTCACGCTTCGATTTCTTCCAGAACCACAAAAAGCTTCGAGCTCAGTCATGCAAATAGTCCTAGAATTTCTCCTCAAACATTCCCCGAAGAAAAGCGCCGTCTACGCGCAGCTCGATGATACAGAGCTCCACATTCGTTTGAAGCCCCAACTTAGCGCGCTGAAGATGCTCCTTCCCAGCCCCAGCAGCGTGCGATTCGTGGTGGGAGAGGGCGTTCACTTCTCCTGGGTTACAGAAGAAGGCTCGGTAACAACTCTTTTAGCCAAGGATGGGCGTTTGGCTAATCTGGGGCGCGTCGTCTGCGTAGCCCCATCATCAATACATGGTGCGCACATTCGACATGAGGAGCAAAGCCGTTATGCAGACCCACTCTATGTGCGTTTTGTCTCCAGTCAGTTGAACGATCATCTGTTATTTACCTTTGGCAGCGAGAGCATTGAGATGAGCGTGAAGCCTGCACCAGGTTCCGCAGTTCAAGTTCAAGCGCACATTGGTGGCCAACTGCCGTCCCTGCCGCTCCTCCTACCCGCTGCTTCTCGCAGAGACGATTTCAACTCCAACGTCTACGTCGATGACAACGGAATGCAGGATCAGGCGCAGCAGTTCTTAGACACATTGAAATTACGCCCCTTTATCAAGACAGAGGCGACAGACCCACGAATCTCGGTCAGTACCTGACATTTTATGTGCGAAATAAAAATGTATGCGCTCACAGTTCCAGTTCTGGCGCACCAGCTCGATCGCGTCGTCGACCCGATCTTCACATAACGAAATCCTAGAGAGCGCTGTCGGAGAAAATGTGGTATGCAAACCCAAGGACGAGTTTTTCTTTTTTTTTAGTCTCATGGTATGGATAGCATGTTGTCGAAGAGGCGGGCGTCCCGTATGTTGCCGGTGCTTCGCGCGCTTCGTCGCCTGAGAGTGACAATATGATAATAGTGAGCGTTCAACTGATTCAACGGTTTCAACCTAACATTGGAATTGACATACACCTCAGTCTTCGTCGCCAGAGCGTTCGCCAATCCCCGGGCTCATGACCCTTCCGGTACGTTTTCGTGTTTTTAAAAAAGGCTCGCGAATAACTACTAGATTTTAAGATTGTCGAATACTCCAATCCGGATAAACCGGTTGATGTTCAGCACGCTCCTGGAGAAAGAGACAGGCCGGCCATACAGCAGTTATCCCTGGCACTGGAGGATGTTCGCAAGAAAATTAAAACCAACCTTCTCAAAGAGCAGGCCATCTTCCTGGCACTCAAGAACCTCAATGTCGACACCTCTGAGCTCATAGATCCCTCTTTCGATCATTCGTCCCTCGAGAATAACTTCAGTGAGACTCCACATGATCGCATTTCCCTGAAAATCGAGCTCACATCGATAAAAGTCGCGAAAGTGAAGGTGGAGATGCTCAAGGCTGATCTGGAAAATATGGTGGCGAGATGCGAGGCCGTCGGGCAGTCTGTCAAGCAAATAGCAAAAGAGCGGAGACCGCCGTTCACGAATCCCGCATTGATGGATGCGTTCGTGGGCGTTTCTCGGTTGAGTACACAAGTTCTGTATAGTGATAAGTAGCCTCGCTCGGCTGAGCCGAGTTCCCTGTCGTTCACACTGGGTTGCAACCGCCGATTGGTTGAAATTTTGGATGCCGCCGACCGGTGGCTGCGCCCGACAATCATCCGTGATCCCAACAATTGACGGGCGGTACACTTGAATTTTTACGTACTTTCCCGGGTCTACCCGGGCCCAGCGGTTTTCAAGCAATTCCACCTTACAGACTCGCACTCCGGTTGTCAGCTCGATGGCATGGGCATGATGCGCTATGCACCACTGTGGTTATGCGCTACCGTCTAGATCGTCGCCGTCCACTGGAGACTCTCAGGATTCATCAAGTTCAGGAGAAGGCAGCGATGGTTTGATGATCCTACCGTATCGCTTGCCAAGTGGATGCCGGTCACCGTGTTTGGACCGTGTGCAGGTATAAAAACAAACAAGTTGTTTGGGATCGCCTTCTCTCAAAGTACTTCTGGCCCCATGGCTCTCTGGAACTACACCATCCCTGACGCCAGTCCAATTCTCTCTTATCGTGAGTTCATAGTTTTTCTGTCTCTCTTCGCATCTTACCGCTTTGCTTGCAATGCAGACCCTTATGGTACGCCGGGTTAATGTTGAAGAAAATCCATCTAACAAGTTGAAGCTGACGGTTTCGGCCTAAGTAATGGCTGGCAAACATATTACACCGTATCTGGTTTCAATACGCAGCCAGGAGAGGGTTCAGAAGGTGTTTCATCTCACCTTACGATGCTCCCTGGCGCTGAAGTATCCCTCCAATTTTACGGTGGGAGATTTCGATATCTCCTCATTCAAGTTGGTTATTGATTTTAAACTCTCCAGGTAGTGCAGTTTATCTGTACGGCACTGTAAATGCATCATACGAAGTAATCCTCGATGAGAATGTCCTGTTGTTTGAAGGCGCAACTGGTGTGTTGTACTCAAACCAAAACTTGATCGAAGAAAGTCATTCTGGTACGTCGTGTACGCAGTCTTGATCGTGGAAGCGAGTTGAAGTTTTCGCAGTAACCCTGAAGGTAAACCCTGCCAATACAACTCCGTTGATGGCATTCACAAGTGCAACTGTAACTACTTCAGAGTTCGTTCATCTTTTTTTGAAGTGCTTTCTTTATGTTGATACTATGAACACCCAGCCAGGAAATTCCAACGCCAGTGTTTCATGATAACTCTGACAGTGCTTTGTCGTATTTTGGCAACTGGACTAGTAACACGGTGCAGGGGATTCCCAATTCCTCCGTCACTGCACCATTCCATCAGACACTTAACGCGGGAGCCAGTGTCATGATGAATTTTTCCAGCGCAGTAGCTATAGAGCTCTACGCGTCAACAAATTTTGGTCATGGACTCTACTCCGTGGTAAGTCGGTTCAACTCCCTGTTTTAAATCTTAACTTAGCTTTGCTAGTCGCTTGACAATGAAGCGCCTCAAATTTACAACGGAAGTACTTTTTGGCTAGTGACGGATACCGTCGTTTTCGTTCAAGCGGGTCTCGACCCCGGCAGGACGCATACTCTCAACGTAACTAATCTGAGTGGAGGCGCCAAATTCACATTATCCTCCGTTGTTACTTATGAGGTTGATGTCAGTCAGACCGGACCTAGCCAACCTTCAAATTCAAGTACAGGGCCAGGTGGATCGTAAGTACCTTTTGCTGGGTGAAAGACGCCCGATCGAATCTAACTTATTTCAAGTCAAGGGGCCTCGTCACACTCCGGGTCCGTTAAAGTCGCGGAGATTGTGGGCCCCGTTGTCGGCGTTTTAATACTTGGCCTGCTGTCGGTGGTCCTCTGGCTTCGATCTCGTAAACCTCGTCCCAATGATGAAACCTCCATTACACCCTTGGTTTTACCTGGGCCTCCAAGCAATAGACTCGGTCAAACTGGAGTACAACCTCTCCGCAAAGGCCATCTGGGTTCACTGCCGCCAACGTTGCCAGTGTCTCCGACTACCCAGTATACTCCAGCATCCGCGGTCTCACCTAATACCAGCCCGACGGATGTCAACCAGATAATAGAACTAATTGCTCAGCGCATTGACCGCCGGGGAGGTCAAGGTCCGGAAGGTGCCTTACCACCAGAATACCATGTACATTCACGTTAGAAATAATACATTGTGAGACAGTTGTAAAAATTACCCTCTTTATAAAATTAAGCCTGTCCGTGTGTCTAAAGCTTTGAGAAATTTTGGTTTAGCGCCCAATGTAGCGCCAGATCCACTTCTTCAGGCGAAGTGGTGGGCCACGAAGCGGCCCACTGCGCTCTTGTACTATTGAAATTAAATTGAACCTATTTAGACTGGGATTTATTTGGTCTGAAACTTGTACGAACTTGACGTTCAAGGTGTCTTCGTTGATGGCTCGTTCCTGTTGCCTGTAAATTGCAGTGCTTCGTTTATTAGCCAAGATATTTTTTCAACGTGGGTACGGGATGTCCAATACATGTACTGTGAAATCAAAGTGTAGCAATGAGAACAGATACAAGGGCCACGATCAGCGCTGAGAAGGGTGATCCCATCGAGCGCAGGGCGTTTGCTATCGAAAAGCTTAGTGAAGAACACCAAAATCATACGAAAATAACCTACAGCCGGTTGGGGAACCTGGACCTCCAGGAGAATCTGCGGCGGTTGAGAGGGAAGGAAAGGTTGGAGATGGAAGCGGTGTTGATGTGACAGCAGACGTCAACTTGGCACTGGTACTTTTAGATTGAGACTTTGACGCACTTGTGGAGGTTGTCGATGCTGAGGGAAGAGGGGCACCTGGGAGGACTGCGGAAGTGGTGGGGATCGGTGGAGACCCACTGCTACTGCCTCCTGAACCCGAGGCCAGTGCGGCAAACCCAACAGACATCGGAGACTGGCGGAACACAGAATACACGTTTTTCTGAAGGCATGTCAGTACACCTTACTACCTTCCAAAAATGAACCACGCGCCAAAAACGTGTCTCCGACGACCCAGGAAGGCCCCGTTCCACTGTTGCCGAGGGAGATATCGAAAATAGCGCCAATACACATCGAGCTGCCCTCTTCTACGACTCCGAGATTCATATCTTGCGAACTGATAGGCCATGCCTGGCCGCCAAATGAGAGGGTTACACTGACTTCAGTCGAACAAGCTATATGTATCATCGGTAAAGTTTCATACAAAGAGTAGACTTGCGACCCACGGAACTGGAAGAATCCTTCTCCGCCCTGTTCTTGCACAGGACCGGCTCCAGGAACCGCTGCCCAAATGGCGGCGACGCCGTCTGAGGGTCCACCGATAGCGGTCGTCCCTGTATCAATAGCGCTAATAGCATCTCCAGAAGGGATGGTCACAGAGTTCCCTTGCACCGTCACCGCTGGTTAAGTATCAAAGATCAACAGAATTGTTCGTAGAGCGACAAAATCAAAATGCTTACCTGACAGAGACAACTGCCAAAACGTCGGCGTCGAAGAATCGGCGAGGTCATGGAACTCGATGTTGCCGGTGAACAACGAGGAGTTGGTACCTCCCAGCGTGAACGTTCCCCCTGGTTCATCTTCCGAGCTTTGAGAACGCAGCAACTGGAAAGCCATCTCAGGCGAAGTGAGCTGATTGTTAGACGCGAGGGCCTGCCAGAAAGGCACCGCGTCAGTGTCCGCGAGAGCCTGAAAGGCGAGTCCCATAAGCCCTGAAACATCTCCGTCTATCAGGTTCTGGTCAAGGGCTTCCACCGTAACTAGACCACGTTATTTCTTTCGTAGGACATTGTGTAGATGATTTCTTACGGAAAGCTTGAGAAGACACGGTAAAAGACCCCATGCTGACTGTGTCAGTTCCTATGAATCCTTCGACGGATCCTGAACCGTAAGAAATAACAGTGGGCCTGGTGCTTGTTTGTTGGGAAAATGTTGATGACTTTGAAGAGTCAAAAAGTGGCGCGATGGAGCACGAGTCACAGGAAGTGTCCAAAACGAATAAGTCGGACGATCCTGTGAGGACTGGAGCATGAGGCACAGGAAGGGTCCAAAACGAATAAGTCACATAACTGTATCGAGGATTACGTTGAAAGTCTGTGCGCTTTTAAAAATCTGTCAGCCGAAAAACAGTCAGTAAGGGCGGGGAATACGGACGGTGTGCCTATTTGGACAGTAGAGAAGTAACTCGAATCCCCTTCCTACGCAAAATAATTCAATGCACGACTTGGACAGCATAGGATTTGATACCAACCTGATTTGTGACAGCGAAGTTGGTGCTGGACCTCCGACTGGGATGTAAGCGCATTGAAGGCGCGCTTCTACTGGGGGGGAAGCCATAGCGAACGCGAGCGCTGTCTGCGGCAGCGAAGTGGTCCTTAGCGGTGCGTACGCGGCCAGATCGCCGAGTGATGGGCATGTGGATGGGCTCGCATACACAGAGTGCTGGGAGGAGTAGAAAGACGATTGAGCTCAGTGAGACCATGGTGGTCGAGTGCAAAGGTGTGTCCGCAGCGAGGGTGGGTACAAAATGACGTGGAAACCGCCGTTTAAGGCTCGTTTATGATGGTGTGAACATTGTTGCAAAGATGTAAGCTTTCTAATTTCGAACTTTGATGTCGTCTATGTATATATATTCTTACTCACCCAATTGCAACGCTTATAATTCTGTCAATCAACTCCGCAGTTATGAAGTAGGCTCTCACAGAATTAGAATCTGGTCCAAGTTCCAACCAGCCGCAAGCGGACGACTTGGAACGCTTCCGCTGCCTGAGTATCGTTCGGTTAGAGCCAAAACTCAAGGACCAGCGCCACCAATGCTCTTCCAGTCTCCCGCCAAGTTCACGGATGATTCCCGATCGTCCGGTTGAGCGAGATACCGGGCGGCGGGTTATGGCGGGTTCAAAGAGCTTCGGAGATCCGTTGACCGAGGATGAAGTGAGTTATGACAAGCCATACACGTCCGATAAAGGTGATCAGGGAACATCTCAACCCTGCTGGCATTAGGAGAGGGTAAAATGCAACTTCAAGTAAAATGATTGAGGGCTCGGGGGTCATGGCATTGGAACCAGAAAGCCGACTCGGATGAGGAAACGGCGAATCAAAAGCAGTGTAAACAGCGCTAGCGCAACTCTATATGTTTCTATTCTCCGCAGAATATTGTTATGGAACTGGAGAGACTTGAACAGCCATCGGGATGAAAAATCGCAACTGAGACCATATCAATCGGAATCGTGACTGACAGTTGGTAGTAACCTTTGGCGGGAGCTCTCACAGTTGAAAATTAGCCCTTGACCATAGATTGATTAAGTAATGATTAGTACACGGCTCTAATACGAGTTGTAACTTGAGTCTTGCCTTGAGTCCTTGGCGCACTTGGGGATGAATCATGATAATATGAGCCGGAGTCATGATGTGGCCGACACATAGTGCTACCTCGAGAATGCCACGAGCGAGGCATGAGCAATCAAAGTATTTCTCGAGCTCAGTGGAGATTCAGGACAAGGAAGACAAATCTGTTTGTTCGAGTTGTCCATCAATTCATCAACCTTGGCGCCTTGGCGAGGGCACAAATGACTCCCACGCCGTCGCATGCTTCTTCTCACTCACCATTACTTAACTTGTTCGAACCGCGTCGGAAGCCCGTAGCAAACTGCACGGGCCCTACTCAAGTGTTTTTGGAAGCACAGGAATAATCTTGATTCTTACCCACGATGACCCACGCTAATTCGGGAAGGGACTTTCTCGGAGTCGGTTTTGGGAGAGGAGAGATTCAGTGAGATGAAATAAAACCAGCAGACGTGACTGAATTCTTGGAGATCAATGCGTAAAACACAATCCAGGCATTCAAGGATGGAAGCCTTTAACTTCACTTATCCTAGTGCAGCTAGGTGCAGCTATTCACACCACCGACTCTTTCGCAGGGCCCTTTCTTGGCCTCATAGACTCGCGCTGTCTCTGTCGTTCGAATTCCATGTGCGCCTACGCACGTTCCTCTCAATGTACGGCGTCGAAGCCGTCGAAGCGCAACGAGCACGCATTATAAGAGGTACAGGGCGGTTGCTTTCCGTACGACCCTCTTCATCCCTTCATGAAGGCCAATTCCACCTTGCTGGGCCTTCTGGCCACTGCGACCTCCATCCTCGATAATGCCTCCTTGTTTGGGAGCCGCGCCACGACCCCAGCGGTCACCGCACCTCCCTTTGGCTTCAAAGCGGGTTCCGCTGAATCCGTCGCGAATCTCAAAGACAAAATCAAGCACGTTGTATGGGTTCTTCTTGAGAACCGTTCTTTCGACAATATCCTTGGTGGTGTCAAACGTCCTGGTCTCGATAATCACGCCAATAACGGTGATGTTTGCAATCCCGTGAACGTTTCCGTTCCGAATGGTGCCACCCTCTGTACCAGACTCAGGGATTTCGATTCGGTGGCCAACGATCCAGACCATTCGGTTACAGGGAACAATTTCGAATTTTATGGACAGTTCGCTCCCGACGATGCCGCCATTCAAAGCGGTACACTCACTGCGACCAACCAGGGTTTCGTTGAGAAGCAAGTTATCTCTTACGGGCCCGCCTTGACTGCCGATGTTGCAGCGGCTCAGGTCATGGGATATTATTCGGAGCAGGAGATTCCCACTCTGCTCGACATAGTCGACGAGTTCACGACTTTCAATTACTGGTTCTCGTGTATTCCCGGGGTACGCTCCTTCTCTTTTCGCAGGCTGTTGATTACTGACTTTCGATCAATGTTCAGCCCACCAATCCAAACCGTGCATGTGCCCTTTCTGGCACCTCAGACGGGCACGGCAGAAATGACAATGACTTCGAAATTTCTGCCATCGATGTTAACAGCATCTTCGAGACCGCCAGCTCGAAGAACATTAGTTGGCTCAACTATGACGGTACGAACGGCGCGTTCGCCCCCGACGCCCTCTTCTACTCCTGGACGGCAGCCAATGCAAAGTCCAACGTCGTTCCCATCGAAAACTTCTTCCAGGATGCCTACCTGGGCACCCTCCCCCAGCTCTCTTACCTCAATCCGTCTTGCTGTGATGGGAATACGAATTCCATGCATCCCTCCGGGAATGTCTCGTTCGGCCAAGTCTTCGTGAAGCAGATTTACGACGCCGTGAGACAGGGCCCGCACTGGAGCGACACCCTCCTCCTCGTCACGTACGACGAAAGCGGTGGATTTCACGACCACGTCCCTTCCCCGCTCGCTGTCCAAACCGACAACAAAACATATACAGAGACGGCACATGACGGCGAAGTCTACACCTTCCATTTCGATCGCCTCGGTGGCCGCATGCCTACCTGGTTGATCTCCTCTTTCACTCCCAAGGGCCATGTCGAGAACATGGGCACGAATCCCGCGACGGGCGCGGTGGAGGCGTATAGCGCAACTTCGGTACTAAAGACGCTTGGATTGTTGTGGGACTTCGAGGATTTCACACCCCGGGTCAGCAACTCGCCCTCGTTCGACCATTTGATTGGTCCTACGATGCGGCAAGACGCACCTTTGATTTTGACCCCGCCCACACCGTTCCCCAATGCTACGTGAGTTTTTCTTTTGGTTTGTAGCCGGTGCAATATATTTTGGTTTCGCGTACGAGCGGATTCACTTCCAAGAAAGTTGTCCTGCCATCGTTCTGGGATAATTCTATTTGGCAACCCGGCTTCTTTGGCAACCCCCTGGCAGCCCCAAAGATTTTGGGGGGGTTGCCAAATAGAATCCGGCCGCCTAAACTCTGATAAGATCGCCAATCAAATTCGATAATCGACGGCAATAGAGCGTTCAACGTTCAACCCTCTAGTTCTGGGAGCTCGGGCATTGAGAAGACAAGAGTACTCGAGTATAGTAAAGAAGGTCACAGCCAGTGCTTATAAAATATTCAAGGAACATGGCACACAATCCTAGTAGTACAAAGCCTTTGTTTTAGTGCATAGAACAATTTCTTATCCTAAGACCATCTTCATTTAACAGCCTAAGCAGAGTGTGGGGTGAGTCGGAGGGCCTTCAGACAAGCCACACAAAAGTCAACCAAGTGTCTTTGCACAGCGGAAGTCTACCTGTCAATGGCACATAATCCTAGGAGTACAAAACTTTCATTTTCATGTATAGATCATACTCAGATTAGCTTCATTCAACAGCCTGAGCAGAGTGTGAGGTGAGTTGGCTGGCCTAGGATTAATGATGTTCAGAAAGGCCTGGCAGACTGGCAGTTGAAGATCGCCGAAGATTAGATAGGCCAGCCGAAAGATTATCGCTTATCGGGGGCTGCCAAATAGAAAAACCTAATTGGCAACCCCAAACATGCTGGCAACCGGGTTGCCAAATAGAATTATCCTTCGTTCTGTACTTGAAATTCAAGTTCACTTCCATTCCTTGACATTACACGGGTTCTGAATCACGTGTTCCGCGACATCTACCCCACGTCTAGCAAGACTCAGACAGTCGGGAAGCCGATCGTTGGCGCCGGGCGCGCCGTGAACGTTGACGTCTGAACTCCTCACCTCAGGCTTCACGATGCTGACCGTTGGCTGACCGCGGCGAATGCATGGGAACCCCTTGGCCAGTACGTGATGAGCTTACGGCTACTTTCGATTCTTAAAGTTCGCGAGGTGACAGTCATCTCCGTGGTTCTTGTTCGTTAGAAGCAACGGATTCGTAAATGGGCCGGCATAGAATTGGAGTGGCTGGTGGAATTGCACGGCAGCTGGAACGAATGCCTTGTGCAATGCAGCCTTGAACGGAGTGCACTGAATGCGAACTGACCACCAGCTCTTTCGCAGGAGTCTTTCTTATGTTCATTGCCGCTGTTGTTGTCGGGCCGTCTGTGTTCCATGTGCGCTCACGCACGTTGTCTTAGTCTGGCGTCGAAGCGCTTAAATGGCAGCACCGCGACTATAAAAGCTAAAGAGAGGCCACTTCAAGTTTCCGTACGGCCCTCTTCATCCCTTCATGAAGGCCAATTCCACCTTGCTGGGCCTTCTGGCCACTGCGACCTCCATCCTCGATAATGCCTCCTTGTTTGGGAGCCGCGCCACGACCCCAGCGGCCACTGCACCTCCCTTCGGCTACAAAGCCGGTTCCCCCCAATCCGTCGCGAATCTCAAAGCAAAAATCAAGCATGTCGTATGGGTCATTCTCGAGAACCGTTCATTCGACAACATCCTTGGTGGTGTTAAACGTCCTGGTCTCGATAATCCCGCCAATAACGGCGATGTTTGCAATCCCGTAAACGTTTCCGATCCGACTGGTGCTACCCTCTGCACCAGACTCAGGGATTTCGATTCGGTGGTCAACGATCCGGACCATTCGGTTACAGGGAACAATTTTGAATTTTATGGACAGTTCGCCCCCGACGATGCCGCCATTCAAAGCGGTACTATTACTGCGACGAACAAGGGATTCGTCGACAAGCAGTTGATTTCGTTCCCCAGCATTACTCCCGAAGTGGCAGCGGCTCAGGTTATGGGATACTATTCGGAGCAGGAGATTCCCACTCTGCTCGACGTAGTTGACGAGTTCACGACTTTCAATTACTGGTTCTCGTGTATTCCTGGCGTACGTTCCATGCCCTCTCTTTAGGCTCCTGATTGACAGAGTTCTGATTTCCAGCCCACAAACCCAAATCGTGCTTGTGCCCTTTCAGGCACCTCAGATGGGCACGGGTCCAACGACAACGATTTCAATATTGCCAATATAAACGTTAATAGTATCTTTGAGACCGCCAGCTCAAAGAACATCAGTTGGCTCAACTATGACGGTACAAACGGCGCGTTCGCCCCCGACTCCCTTTTCTACTCCTGGACAGCAGCCAATGCAAAGTCGAGCGTCGTTCCCATCGAGAACTTCTTCCAGGACGCCTACCTGGGCACCCTCCCCCAGCTCTCTTACCTCAATCCGTCTTGTTGTGATGGGAATACGAATTCCATGCATCCCTCCGGGAATGTCTCGTTCGGCCAAGTCTTCGTGAAGCAGATTTACGACGCCGTGAGACAGGGCCCGCACTGGAGCGACACCCTCCTCCTCGTCACGTACGACGAAAGCGGTGGATTTCACGACCACGTCCCTTCCCCGCTCGCTGTCCAAACCGACAACAAAACATATACAGAGACGGCACATGACGGCGAAGTCTACACCTTCCATTTCGATCGCCTCGGTGGCCGCATGCCTACCTGGTTGATCTCCTCTTTCACTCCCAAGGGCCATGTCGAGAACATGGGCACGAATCCCGCGACGGGCGCGGTGGAGGCGTATAGCGCAACTTCGGTACTAAAGACGCTTGGGTTGTTGTGGGACTTCGAGGATTTCACACCCCGGGTCAGCAACTCGCCTTCGTTTGATCATCTAATTGGTCCTACGATGCGGCAAGACGCCCCTTTGATTTTGACCCCACCCAAACCGTTCCCCAATGATACGTAGTCAGCATTTGTCGGATTTTATGTAGGCGTAAATCTGTTTCAGTACAGACCAATGAACAAACCATTAACCAAATGCCTTTTTGCGAAATATAGATACCGAGTACTACAAACGTAGAGTAAATGAAATGAGTGTAACAGATATGCGAGAAAAATACATCCATCCGTCCATCTATTGATGCGCGAAGAATCGAGAAAAGGAATGGCTCAACGAATATTTCTTGAAGGTCCATCTCTCTCCTCACCGAGAAGCCTGCGCCAGAATCCAGTCATCAAAACCACCATCTCCGTCCACCTCTTCGTCGACGACTTCCTCCCTGTAACCGTCACCGTTCGGTCCCTCCCCATCTCCGGTAACTTTTTCCTTCTCATAGTCGTACCCAGAGAAATTCATCACACTGGACAGACGTCAGAAGCGCAGAAGAATGATTCGAAAACCACACGTACTAAATACTTCCGTCCGCGCAACCGACGACGACCTCTTCGTGGGACAGTGCCATGGACATGGGATTCTTCTCTGGCGTCGCGAGGCCGGTGAACTTGGAGGGAAGCGAACCCTTTAAGCCTCTGGTGTCGCCATACGGCGGCAGTGAAAAAGAACCCCAAACACCGCCGAGGGGTGTCGCGGCGAGATCAATATCAACAGGTGTAACGGTGCGGGTCGCGTCCGCCTTTTGCCCTCCCTCGCCTTCCTTGTCTTCGTGGGTTGACGTGAAAATCTGGAGCGAATGATAAGGAACGAGAAGTGACAAGGAACAAAGAACACACCCGTCGATCCGCTCCCGCGCGCGAGCTAAACCGTGTAGCAGTAACGACACGCCTCTTGCGAGGATCCACGGCACCGACAGCCACGTCCGGCGTCTCCACCACACCCACAATCTTAGGCGGCGCCGTCAAGATAGCCGCGCGCCCGTAGCGCACAGGGAAAAACACGCCGGCAGCGGGACCGGTCCCCGAGACAGACGACGCCGGCGTGCGAGTGCGCACCCCGGACGCGGGGGTCCCCGTGCGCGTGCTTGGGGTCGTCGGCGTGCGGCTGCCGCTAGCCGTGCTACCAAGACTGAGGCGGCCCTTCGAGGAGGAAGTGCTGAGACTCAGGTTCGGTGTCCCGCCTGGGCCTGTACTGGAGCTGAGCCGCGACGTTGACATCGATAGATTGGTGCTCGTGCTACTGCTCATGCTTGCACTCAGTCGGCGCTCACTCGGGGGCGGGAGGAGCGACGCCCGGCGCTGCGGGTTACCCCCGCGCGTCGAGGGTGTGGGGGTTGCGCGCGCGGCGGCAGTGAACACCGAAGACGAGGTGGACGCGGTAGAGAGCTCGTTCTCGTTTCCGTTTCCGATCCCAATGCTGCTGGTGGTGCTGACAGTCGAGCTTAAGCGCTTGCGTTGGCTCGGACTCTGTGGTAGGAGTGACGGGCGGCGCGAGGGCGTCGGGAGGCTACCACGGGGTGAGGCCACCGATGCGATTTCTCGGGGAGACGTCTTGGGCGCGCCCCCACGCGGCGACACGCTAGGTGCAGCTCCACGCGGCGATGCTCCAGGTGCACCTCCACGCGACGATGAACCAGGTGAACCCCCACGCGGCGACCCCCGCAAAGGACCTCCAGTGGAAATGCCTCCGCGCGTAGACGTCGTTCGTATGCGTGGCTTGGTGGAAAGAAGGGACGTTGGCGATGTCATCGTCGCGGCGTCCTCCTTGTTCTCCTTCTCCGGGCCCTTCTTCGTCGATGAAGATGCTATCACGGGCAGAGCCTCGGCCTCGCCTTCGCCTTCCTGCCACTGCAGATGCAGAATGACAGACTTGGTTGCGCACTGTGTCGGGTTCGGGGTGATCAACAACGGTATGGCATCGACAAAGAGACGAGAAGCTTACGGTCATCTGCGTACCCTTGGCCGCGAACCATCTGTGGACGAAGATGATTGATCAACCTTTGTAGGAGGAAGAAACTGAGGAACACACTGTAGCATATTATCCGGCGCCCGTCCCACGTGCCAAAGCTTGGCCGAAAGAACGGGGTCTCCGCCGCCGAGCTCAGCGAGTCGGAACTGCGATATCATTTCGCGTCGTTCTGAGAACGAGACGAAAGGTAGGAGTGAGCCACTGAAGTAAAGGGATAAGCATGGACGTACGGATCGAGAACACACGAACGACGCCGTCGATGGTGACACTGACAACGCGCTCGCCCTCGGAGCGGTCGGCACCTAAAGGGGGATGTCTGGTTAATACAAGTTCAGAGAGCAGAAAGAAAGAAGAGAGTTTTGGCAGTGCCAAGATACAAAAACGCGGATAATAGATGGGGTCGAAGATGAGCTAGGACGCACCCTGTACGATCTGAACACCGACATTGACAGTTGTCTGCTGGCCGAACCTCACAATCTTACTCCCAGCACGCCAGTCCCAACATACAAGCGCCTACACACACCGTGAGCCCCGGTTTGGACAGAGGGAGAAGGCGGAAGACAAAGACGGCCGCTCTGATGAGGAAACCCACCTTATCTGCACCCGCGCTGACGAGATTCTTCGAGCTGACAGCAACGGCGCGGATGCCGTTGAGGTGGCCGGCGAGCTGTTGCAGAGGTGTGTAGGTGATGGCAGAGAAGAGGTGCACGCGGCTGTACCAGAGTGTCAGCATGGAACGATATGTACGAGATATGCAGCGCACCCAACGTCGTGGAATCCCACCACAAATACCTCTGTGTGAGTGGCATTAATGAAAAGGACAACGCGAAAAGGGGAATACCCCACCTTCGCCTGCTAGGTAGTCCAGGCAACTAACAGGTTTACCGACTTCGAGGCAGCGCAGCAGCTCGCCTGTGGGGACGTCCCAGAAACGAATGGTCCCGTCATAGGAGCCACTGATGAGACGACGCGCACGGAGCAGGAGAGTCGTAGTAAATGTGGTGTGTGCAGGCGTAAGAAAGCGGAGTGCTTGCGGGGTGCCGTTGCGGAAGTTCCCCTCGCGGCGCGCCAGCGCACGGTAAAGCGGAAGCCAGCCTGAAGGGGACTCAGGCGGAGTAGGCGGGTGTGGGTCCCCGCGCGTTAGGCGCAGGCAATGGTTTTTCCAAAGATCTGGAAGTCGCGTAAGTGCAGCCCAACGGCGGTTGACCAGGGCGCAACGAAGGAGAAGGTGGGGTATAGGAATGAGGATAAGGACACGGAGGGCAAGTGGGGGTGCGAGCGCCCCGACAATGTCATGCGACAGTTTGGAGTACTTCTGGAGAGTAAGAATCTGCAAGGGGATGTCTCCCGGAAGCGATGCATCGAGAAGGGTGCGGAGGAGGCGACTACGCTCAGCACGCGGGAGACGGCGGATAGTCGACGCAGAAAAGCCAGGGATGGGCTCTTCCTCGTTGAGATCGTCGTCTGGAAGCATATATCCACTCCAGTAGCCTTTTTTGCAGGAACATTCCTCGGAAGAGATGGCGACCGGCGCCGGCTGAGCACGTAGCATCTGTAGCTCGGCCTGTAGCGCGTGCAGCTGAGCGGCCGATGAGGCATGGGCACGCTCCAACAACCGCTTGAGGGAGAGACACTTGCGGGAATGCAAGGCTCGCACGGCTTCAAGGGCCTCGTTAAACTGCTCTCGTCAATTAGCATACCATAGATGGACGAGGGGTGACTTACCTCCTCGTCAACCTCGCCGTCAAAATCACTACGATCCTCGTCCCAGAAAACATCAGCGGGCTCTTCACGAGGAAATGGTTCCAATGGGGCAGATATAACGCGTCGCGGGGTTCGCTGGGCTGATTGCGGGGTCCCCGCCGCAGAACGAGGACCAGACCGCTTTGGTGTTGTCATCACAGACATTGAATACCAGTAAAGCGCGTGTATTTGTAAGTCAGCACACGGAAAACGATATGGCAGCCCGTTATCCGTGCTGCGCTAATGGTATGAGTGGTCTGACGCATTGGATGGTCAAGACACGCTTTCCCAGCGAGATAAATAGTCGTACCAAGATGCTTCCCGCAAGCACTAGAACCGGCCACCAGAGTCGAAACCTTTTAGCGTATGCAATACCTGAAAATCTGGTACCGCTGTCCAAGTTTTGCGAAGCCTTGGGACGTGGATGGAAAGACCAAGGAAAGACAGCGAGCACGCGGGAGTCACACACTCACGTGAAGCAGTCACGCCCTCCTGTCACTCATCTCTTCAAACTCCTGTCCACAACAAATTTGAAACACTCTGCATTGTCTGCTCGCCGACTACTTGGCATTCAAAAACTCTCCAAGATCAATCAAGTTGGCCCGCTTCTAGCACTATGAGTTTGCCATCTTACGCCGCACTACCTGGACGACGAAGACCTCTGACCCTGGACCCATGCTTTGAAATTCTCTGCGGCAGCTTCGCAATACTCGGGGCCACATTACAGCGATATCAAGCGGTGGATAAACTGGATTCTCAGCTGCTCGGAGACTCTGGGCCACGGCGACCTTTCAGGCAGCGCAGTTTTGTTCTGGCTATGTATGGATCAAACGACGTGGTCAATACCTTCGCAAGAAAGAACGTTTCCGCTGGGGTCAAAATCCTTAACAACGCCACAGTGCTATTGATGTCGATACGGTCCATCGCGACGGCAAGGCAAGGAGGAGGAGTAGCAAGTGCGTCGAGCTGGCCCCAATGGGTGGCCACTTCATTTTGTCGCTCACTACATCCCATGAAAAGTTGTGAGCTGCTGCCGTGGTAGCGTAGCCGCCTCGGATTTCATTCCTTCTGCAGAACTTCGTCTCCAAGCAAACTCCAACACCCAATTTGCGCCAATCGAAACGCGAAATCTGTACGTCCACTTTCCGCGTCGATGGTCTTGCTCGGTAACCCCAAAATTTCAACCGACGTCCGTCACGGTACTTCTTCTAGATTCCCCGTCGATGACTCCATGGTGTAACAATCTCAAAATTTTCAATTTTAACGAAGGTGTTGTCGGACGATCCTGTCTTCGACCATGGCTCTCGAAAATTGAAACAACTTTACGACAGTCTCACCGTGCGTAATGCTGGGCCCACGTAATTCTGGGCCCGACATTGCAGCGATGTTCAGTGATAACCCGGGCAGCGACACTCACTGCCGCGCCGTGATTTTTGCCCAAACATATTCTTTGCAAGGACGTTTCGGTTGAACCAGAACGAGACGCTGTGTTCACATCCCCATGCGGTCGTGGCTGTCTATTTTTTTTTAGAAGCTTGACTCGGGGATTTTTCACATGATTCATCTGGAAACTTGGAGCCCTCCGATGTGGCCCAGACATGCGCGGCCGCCCACAGGCTTCTCACGTTGCACAGCTCAATAATTTTTCGAATGCTTCCTTTGCGGCGCGTTCCATCGGATGCGCACGATGGGATCTCAGTGACAAGTCACTCGATGTGCTTCCCTGCGGAATCTCCGTCAAGATCTCTTTTTAAAAATGTTTATTGTGCCTATTACACACGGAGACAGATCGGAGCTCGGCCAACAGGTTCTTTCCTCGTGCTCTGCCTTGGGCATGTAGATATTAATTCCCGACCACCTGGAACTTGACCGCCCAATTTCCAGTTCAATCGGAGGACGCTGCAGACAATGCCCCTCACCGATGATACTGTTGTCCACTTCAGGCAACGCTGGCGATCTGGAAGCTTGCTGGTCTTCGCTGCGCAAATACCAAATAATAACTGCATCGCCGCTGCCAGCGTCAAACATGGCCAACAATCAAATATGAAACTGGCTTCCCTGGAAGCTCAGCCTTGGCCCCTTCGGATGTTATACCACGATGCTGCCGCGCTTTCCACGCTTTTGGAAGATTTCACGAAGGACTGGGCGCCGGCGGTCGGGTTCTAGCGCAATTCCCACCAAGCTTGTAGATGTTTTCGTTCTTGCACCTCCTGAATGAGAGCTCCCAACGCTCTGCCAAACATTCATCACGTCGCGGGAGTGTCGATGCGGATTCTTTAGATGCTCCATGACAGCACTCGGCGGTCTGGACCCGTATGTCCCTCCGCACTGGTTATGGTCTTTGCACAAATGGGTACAACGTATGCAATTTCATTATGGGTTTGGGTGATCAGTAACTCGACCGCTTTACACAGAGGTGCGAACTCCCCTTTCCATTTCCAGATCCAAGAAGCCAATCCGAGTCTCCGCTGATTAACTTGACGCGCCGCCCTAGAACAGTAGAACTCACCAAGCCTTACGTGATATGCTGTAACCCACCGACGAGAATAGCGATAAGGTCCGTTCACCTTGTACCGAGATCGACAACAACAATAAATCCAGAACGCAAGACATTTTTGGGGACACAACTCATACATCTCAAGTAAATGAACGCAAAGTTGCAAACCCTGTGGCGCGAGTGAACGACACGAGGGCCGGCTCCATAGGGATGACACCAGGAAATGGAGGATACAACTCTTAATCGCCGGGGAAAATCTCCGCGTCCAATTTATCTGAAACTAACATCCGATATGGACACTCACTCACACGACTTTCTGTGTATGGAATTTAGCCTGGACAATGGTTCTATATGTGCTGTACGTACATGTAGAATTATTGACGCGATTGGCGCGGCTTCAAAATCATGCGAAGGATCGACGGCGACGATCTTCGAGGTTCGGGCGTTGTATTCATGTCTTGAGGCTGCTCCGAGGAATTTTTTTCAGTTTCCTGCGATTTGAGTTTTCGCAAGTTTGTGCGCGGTTTGCACAAAACATCGCGTGGCCGCAGTTCGAGTTCAGGTATTGCCTCGGTCACGCTGATTCTATATAGAGATTGCCCAACCTTTTGGATAACGAATGCTTGAACAGCTGTTACCAAATGGGTCTCGGTTGTACAATGTTGATCTGAAGGCCTAAAGGGGAATGTATGCAAGTTTGTGAGTATCCAACAGACACGTATGGATTTTGTGGTACGGGGCTCGAGAACAACCGTCTAGCGAAAGTTCACGTGGTTCCAGATTTGCAGTACGTGGCTCCTGGGAGGAAGTTCTCAACCATCAACTTGGAGTCATGGATCATTTTGAAACTCCGACCAAGATCGTACCCGCTTTTAGAAGTCTTTATACTTTGGTGCTTGGGAACTCTACAGCCGCGACGTTAATCACGGTCCTTCGGGTTACGGGATACGCTGGTCAGGGCCATGTCAGTAGCCTTCCTGTCATATGAACGTAGGTCTAATTCGGTGTCAGAGACCATAATAAATCCTCATTGGTGCCGGTTGCTGCCCACCTCAGAGCTTTCTCATCTAATAGGCGCCCCATACTAATTTCCATCCCAGTAATAGGAGTGGCAAGGTATTTCCCAGCACCAACGACTTGACGGCTTCGTATTTGATCGAAAACCCACTATCACTGAACGAATGTGCAGCTCAATAATAATAATAAATCTATTTTGATAGACAGGGACGATGGAAGTAACTTATCGGCTATGCGCAGCCTGAGACCGACGCCTTGTGTTTCCATATCAGCTCTGTGCAGACCGACGCTGTCAAATAAACTCATCGGAGCAATGCTCTGGCCCCCTCATCTGGATGAATCCGTGGAACTACTGGAGTGACCCGCTTATTGCCCGCCGCTTTCCTTGCATATCGTACCATTGAAGACCGGTCCTTTAGACAAAGATGCAAGAGCGCGAGAAGAAAAAAAGGTAATTCAGCAATAATCCAGCGCTTGATTGGGCGCCAAGTTTAACGCCCATGATCCAACGAATGCCTGACCAGCCAAAAGGAGACTTTAAAAGGCTTCAGACAGACATGGATAATTTCGGCAAGTGTGCAGGTGCGCCGGCTCTTTCACTGCTCGGATTAGTCGTTTCTGGAGCTGTCAAATGAGTCGGTGTGACCTGTGCGAACGGAGATATATCAGAAGCACACCACGAGAATTTAAGAGCTGCCTACTGACGGAGAAGTGAGTGTCGTGTACTCGACTTCTTCCTGAACTTCCCTCTGCGAGGTTGCTATGCTTCTCCCGTCTGAGCGGGGTAGTGCCATAGTGCTGTGATCAGGTACCACCGCTGACATGGAGGATACGGTTCACTGTACTACGGCCCGAGGGCGGACAAGCCTTTACGCTGTTGGAAGCCTCTCGATCTCAATAGCACACCCCGCCTTTGTTTCGAAACAACAGGCACAACAAAAAGCCCAAAACAAACGGAAGGACAAATCTGGCTTGTAGGTCACAACTGAGCAAATACGACAGATGGTGAATAGTAAATGCCACGAGCAAGATCTCGGAGTCACCCGGCACGTTTCCCACAACACTCGCCTGGCGTCGCCGCGTTGAACTCGGCGTACTTTGGCACGCGAGTTGAGCCTTGCCGGATATTGCTGAAAGTTGCGGTGCGGAAATACCCCGGTTCGACGATATGGACGCGGAGGTGCGGTGCCGACTCGTGGAACCATTCGATTCATCCTTCCGAATGGGGCGGACGCATTGTTTGGTGTTCATGCGAGTCGTTCTTCCTTCCAAATCGGGCTCATGTTTTACACCAACCGAGAAATATAAAATCAACGAGCGAGAGACGTGGTAGGAGAACCGCGAGATGCCTCCTACCGATCCAACCTTTTCACCGACCTCTTACTGGCTCAATCTCTTCCCGGACCCTGCTACTCGAGCGGTCCTCCTCATGGTGTCCATCCTAATCCCCGTCTTCTGTATCGTTCAGTTCGCGCTCCCAAGTCGCCGTGTCAGGTCCATGGACAAGGCCTTCAATAATCTAAAAAAACTGTATGAAGCGTTGGACGGTCATCTGTTGAATTTCCAACTCGAGCCTGATTTAACCATTTCCGAAGAATTTCTTGCGTACGCGATATTCTGCCTTCCGCTTCACGCTCCTTTCTCACTTTTCTGAAGTCTCGATAACCGGGCTAGACGACTGCGGATCGAAACGTTGGATTTGAGCATCCCTGCCTTCTGGTGGTGGAATGAACTCAAGGCCATATTCAACGGACATTGTGTGGCAATCGTGAAGTGTACCTGGGAGATTGGGCTCTTGAAGAAAAGGATTCAGGTGGGTCTTCTTCATCGCTTGTTATCTTCCTTCCCTCGATCGCTCACCTGGCAATAGTTAATTTATGAGAAGCGAACGGATGATATTAACATGGCGTCCGCCGCTGAACTTTCCCCAGCCCAGCAACTGTGGCTACGCCGGCAGCGTACGCTTGATTCAGAGACTTAAAATTCCCATTCCCTTTTCTTCGTCACACCGTTACTCTCCTTGCTATTCCCCGTGCTTTGACAATTCTCCGTCTTCTTGCCTGATCATTTGGATATATTACCCATTCTTCCCATCTAGTCTCTTAGACTGTCACTTTTACATGTCGCGGCTTTGTGGATTGCATGCTAGCTGTCGCCGGTTTTTTTTTTGTTGACTCCGTTTTATTTGCCCCCGGCCGCGTGCGGCATGGTGGGTATACTTCTACACGATGTGAATCTAAACTATGGCTGTCGTCGGTTTTGTTGTCTGCAAAAACTAGTCGTAAATCTCAAGTAAATTTCAGATGATGATCACACCTCATGTTGATGGACCAAGAAAAAACAGTACGTGAGGCTGGTGAAATGATCGAGGGAGAGTCCCCTCAGTAAAGATACCACGCTGTACTGTCCGAATGCCAACATAATTCACACCGGTTCGAGTGTAAATGCTGCACTGCACCTAAGTAATTTAATTGATACGGCTGTACACCAGCGTAGGATGATCAATACTCTTACAATGAAATATTTTTGGGGGGCGACAGGAGGCTCACACTCGATGCGACTTGAAATAAGTGATTTGTCTCGTCCAGCTCGTACTTTCGCTGTTGAAAGACGTCCGAGATTCGGAGAACAAAAATGATACCGGTCCGAGTCGCGTACTTACTGCGGCTGGGTTCGAAGTAACCAGTTTGACCCCGGATAAGCTTTTTACCCCCATTTACAAATCCCCGTCGAATTCAACCAAGTTCAACCTCCTATCCCCGGATAGACGGAAATGCGACCAATGCGAACAGACAATTTTCGTTAGTACCTAACGTCTATAGTCAAACAAATTGTTTGGTTCTAATATAGTTTTTTCTTCTTCGGAAGATTCTGCTTCCTGAGCCTCAGGAACTTTCCTCTTCAATGAATCCACACGTGATCAATTCGCGTTGAGGAATCGACCAAGCAGGAGCAAACAACGCGTGCCACAAGCTCGACCAGAAATCACAAGCTAAAAGCAAGCTAATTAGCGAATACAACCGTGGAAAGACAGATGATAGTTACGCGGTGACTCCGACGGTCTCAATAGGAAGACCGAACATTGTGAGGCCCGTGAATATGAAGATGGCCGCGCTGGCGAAGACAGGCCTACAGAAATAAGACAAGTTAAACGACGACGAGATAACAGAGACAGGGAATCCTACCCATTAGGAGTCTTTCCGGCGTTGCTGTAGACGGCGATAACTTGGAATACAAGTTAGCTTGGAAGAAAATGATTTGCCCAATGCATCAGACTGACTGGGAGCGAAGAGGCCGGTCACACGGCTCGCCGCAGCACAAAAGGCATCGCCTGTCCCACGACGAGGAGTGGGGAAGATTTCGGGTGCATATCCGTACAGCACCTATCGAAATGAGTTGAAGAGTCTGACTGAAATGGAAATGGCTCAACGCACACCGTAGAAGGCGTTCTCCCAGAAGCTCGCAATTGAAACCAGCGCGTTGACCTGCACCGATGTTTTCGCCTGACTAAATAATGAAATGCACGTGATAAGTGGGAGACGTATGGTGAGAGGATGGATGATATGGATGATGCACGAACGTGAGGGCAAACAGGAAGACGCCAGACATGATTGTGAAGAATCTGCGTAAAACCACGCTTAGCTTTTGCAGTAAAACAAGTGAGAGTTCTACTAACGCCATGGAGAATTTCCGGCCGGTGCGAGACCACTGAACCATGACGGCGGCGAGGATAGATCCTCCGACACCGCAGACCGCCTGGTACGTGTACGCGGCTTTGCGAGTACGAAAGAGAGATGATAAATCTGAAATTCAGGGACATGTGAGTGGCTTACAATAGGTTGCGTCGATTCCAGTGTTGCCCGTGTCCGATTCGCGAGAAGACAGATAACTTCCCCTTGAAAATTGGGTTAGCAAACAAGATATTATGATGCGCTGCTGAAATCGCCGACTCACAGAAACGCGTTAAAGAGCGGGTAGGCTAGGCCCAGAGCACCATCTACGTAGATGTTGTCGTTGAGTTATTTCCGAGAACAACAGGAAGTGGGCTCACAAATGAAAATGATGAGGCTGGATGAGTACGCAAGGCGCGGAGTAGCGAATAGCCCTTTGACATTCTCGCCGCTGAGGTCGTCGCTGGAAAATGTGATTCAATAAACCGGACATATACGCAGAATCAACGCACACTCACAAGCTGTTGCGAATGAGGCCCCAGGTGGTGAAATGTGTCACGGCGAGATTCGTCTCAGAGTGATCCGGGTCCAAGTACGGGGATGCAGCACGATGGAGGTCCTGGAGGGTTAATTTCGAAGTCGTTCCATTCTTCTTGGCGATACGATGGATGACATCTACAGCATCCTGGTCCCGACCAATGCCTGTGGAGATTTAGAGGGAGGACTGCTGCGCAGAAAGCGATACTAACCGACGAGGAATTTTGGGGACTCATCCATAGGGAAGACGAAAATCCGGAGTATGCCCAAGAATACCATCATTGCACCAAGAGTATAGTACGAGTCTGAAATGCGAAGACCATGAGTAGATCAACGAAATCAACCATGTCGGAAACTCACACCGCCAACCGTTGTTATTCGTATTGTCGCATTGGTACAAGCTGCCGTCTTGAAGGACTAGCTTGCCGACTAAAGTCGTGTCGCAGGAGTACCTAAGTTGATCAACGAATGTTCTCGTGCCAGATAGTATATTAACGCACTTGGCCAAGAAAACCCATGAAATCAGGGAGCCTACTACCTGCCCAACTGCCCACCAAAGTGAGAGTAACGTAAGGAGGTATTGATGTTTTCCGGGGAGGAATTCCAAGAACAATGCGCCATCTACGGGCAGATTGCCTAGATTTCCAAGGGGTATGATCCAAACCGTCGTGAAATAAATTTTGTGAAATCTGTACCTCCGACACCAAAGCCTGATGCCTATCATCAGCGTTACTTCGTTAATTATGAAAGTTCAACATACCAATGCAAGCAAGCAAAGCTTGAAAGCAGCCTGCGTTTAGTCATGCAGTGACAAAAGTTCAACTTGTACACACCACACAGCGTGATAAAATTTGGTGAAGCGCCGGCACTAGTGGACGTGAATACGGGAAATAAACCAAACACGAAGAAGGATACGCACGCAACTCCAAAAATTCCAGAGAGGAAGAGAGTCGCATTCCACGCCGTTCGTCGACCGATCACGTCGCATGTCATGCCCCAGAAAGTCGCCTAAACCTTGGACGTAAGTGAATGATGTGCGGGAGGTGAGAAAAAATAATTACACCAACGATCAATCCACAATAAAGAGCAAAAGTAGCCATACGGATGTTACTCGAATAGTCCGGGAAGTTGTGCTGAGAAAGATGGTTAGATGTAGGAAGTCAACTAGCGAATAAAGTGAACGAACCTGATTAGCAATAGCAGGCATTAAAATGGCGATAGCTTGAAGCCATATATCTTCGTGTGCGTCAATACAGAACAGATGAAGATACAACAAGGACCCTGCTCACTGTCTGCGAACCAACTGATTTGGGTGAGGAGCGCATTACAATAAACTCAAGACAATAAACCAGAAGGCACTGACCCGAACCCTGAGGTACAATTTTCAGAGGGTAAAATAAGTAAAGTAAAGGTAAACAGCGCACCAGCACTGAAAAACAACTCCCACTACACGCAATCAGTCACACGATCACCCAGCGCCGTTGAGTCGCCGCGTTTAGCACGTGAAATAAAAATTTCAGGCGGCGTACGACCGCCACTCCATTGACAACATCTTGTAACGAGACCCACCTGGTACCTGCGTCGAGTATCAGTCGCGAGCTGGCAGGAGAGAGCACCAGGGACGTACCGACCCAACCCGCACTCTGCGATGGCCTCATTGAGAACTCGGACCCTGCGGGAAATCAGCATATCTCCTTCTTTTGTCAACATACGACTCACTTGGCCAGGAAAATGGGTTTTATACC
Organism: Mycena haematopus; assembly: GCA_029281435.1. Taxonomy (NCBI): domain Eukaryota; kingdom Fungi; phylum Basidiomycota; class Agaricomycetes; order Agaricales; family Mycenaceae; genus Mycena; species Mycena haematopus. The sequence continues at coordinate 112,634 of JARJCV010000105.1, forward strand.
CTCCTCGTGTGCTTTGTCCAGCAGCAATTGGTCACTGCGGTCATCAGCAATTTTTTCGGCAGCACCCTCGAGGACTTTTTCGTGATCGTGGTCGCTCATCGTCGGTCAAGATGAGAGCGGAGGACAAGAGGCGGTCGAAGATAGGTAGACATCAATCTGCGTGGATATCAACATCGGCCCGACGCCACCACGCACGTTGCCAAGATCAAAAACGGTACATACTGTACATTGTGACATTGGGTCGGTCCGCAAGGAATTCAAGATGCTCCAAGCCCACAACAGCGTGGTCGTTACTGGTTGCTAAAAACTCCTTCAGTCCTCCTTGGCTCCACTCCCACTGTTGCCTTTACGATAAAGCAAGTCTTCTGACTCGGACCCAAAGTTTACTTCATCCCGTGGTCCGACATCGATGAGCCGACGCTGTCTGCAACTCACAATACCCTCGATAAGCACGCATTTCAATGCGTCTTGGACGACGTATAACCTCATGGAGAGCGGCTGCAGAGCGGCTGAAATGATATAATCATCTTGAAGAAAGATCGTGAAGCGCGGCGCATCGATCCCATTTTTTAGCCGAGCGCACGATTGTATCACAAGTACCACAATAGCGCACAATGCGGATGCATTTCAATTTCAAGCCACTTGCTATGTACCAGAGACATTTTGTATACGTACATGTAGACCGCAATCTGGAAGCAGAAATCTTGAGTTTTTGAGAAATTTTCAAATTCTCTGGGTGCATGCCGGGATTTCCAGATTCGGATATGTACTGATTCGCGCTGTCTCGGTAACCCAGACAAGACAGCGATTGGCGGATTGATACTCGTCTGTGACGTCACGGGCGTAAGTCTCTCTCATTGTCAAGGCTTTGGTGACCAACTACTTATGGGCGTATGGTGTAGTGGTATCACTCATGCTTTGCATAGTTACCTCGTAGGTAATGATCTTGTATGCGGTCCAGGGTTCAAACCCCTGTGCGTCCAGCTTTATTTTTGCGTGTGCCTCTCGTACTTTTTTCCCTGCCGAATTACCATTAATGCGATTCACGTCGTCCAACCCTTTTTATTCTCTTCAAGATCTGAAGGGCGGCGCGAGAGGGCGAAAATTAGATGACGAATTGGACACTTCCCACACTTGCCTACTGCATTGGGCGCTAACTTTGCCGCAAGGTTGGCGCAAGGAGTAACCTGCACCTTCATCAATAGTGCAGCTTGTCGGATCAAAGGCAGTCTATCGTATAGTCGACATGAGTACTGATAGCATATTGATAACAAGGATACAACGGGCCTGGATAGCTTAAATTAATCACTCTAACCTGGACGAGGAGTGGCAGGTGTTTCCTCGTCACAAGCGAGGGAAGTGTGAGGAAGAACTGCGCTCTCGTCGTCGCCGCCGCTCGAGGTTACCGGAACCTCGCCAGAGCTAGCCTCTACTGGCTTCATGGCGTCCGCTTCGTCCCTGCGCTCAAAAGCGCGCTCCATATCGGGCACATCAGCGAGCCATTCATGCAGGACCAGATCGCCGGCGCTCATGCGCTCGTCCGGATCCAGCTGAAGCATGGGGAGAAGGAATTCAGAGATGGCGTCCGCGTCCGGTTGCGGGAAAAGATACTTGTCGTGCAGAACCGCTGACAGTGGCCATGGCCGTAGGTTTGGGATATGGAGAAGTTTGCCTGGTGTGGACGCGAGTAAGCTGAACTGCGAAAGACAAAGGCAGAGCTGACTTGCCATTCGGGTCGAAAAACTCGCCGCTCCACCGCCCGGCCTTTCGCACATGGTCGGGGAGGTCCCCGAGCAGCTCGATTATCTGAGCCATATGATCGTCGTCCTTGGTGTACTTCGGCTTACCGCCAGCGCCTCTCGGCGCAGGAGCTGGATCGAAGAGGTAATCCCCGCCAGTTAGGAGCTCGAACAGCTGTGATCAAAAGATTTAGGCTCATGCTCCAGCAGAACTCAGATTGGACACACCACGCAGGCGATACTCCATATATCTGCACTGGTCCCCCATGTCGTAGACCCAATGATGACTTCGGGACATCGATATTGTCGAGTTTGTATGTCGTTTGTGAAATGGTGGTTTGTCCAAGTAGCTGAGGAGAGGCTTAGAGACACGGCCATGTCAAAGTAGGAGGTAACACCGACCGTTTCCTAGATCTGCAATCTTCACCGTAATCATCTCGTATTCGACCTCCGCCTCTACCACTTCTTCTACCCATCCCTCTTCACCTTCTGCCTTCTCACCTCGACCGCCAAGATCAAGCGTCAGAGGTGGATGGGGAGGGGCAGGAACGGGGGCCGGAGTCGTGGATGCTGGTGCAGATCGCGATATAGACAGCGAGGACATCCCCAAATCGCTGTCGCCCACACTTTTCTCCTTTCCCTTAGTTCTTGTCTCGTCGGGGGAGATCTTAAGCATTCCAAGGCCCCATGTCTCCCCTGGGAGCTTCGACCGCCCACTACTGGCGCTGCTCAATGAAGAGAGGCTGATAGAACTTCCGCTTGGACTTGTACTTGGCAAGGGCTGGCTTCCCGTTATATTAACGTTGATGTTATGATGCCGTGGCCCCGGAGTCAGATTCCCTCCGCGACCGGAAGACGCCGGGACGCCTTTGAGCATCGTCGGAGGTGGCACCTGATGCGAAGTGGAAAGAGAGGAGGATGACGAGGAAGACGGTAGGGCGAGTTCGGCCTGGATCACGGCCTCGACGTCTGGGATATATATGAGGACGTTCTCAGGCTTGAGATCTACCATGTGCGAGGTAAGATACAGGTAGAGGATCAATTGCGGAGTACTCACCTGTGTGTATAACCCCGCAACATCGATGCATGTAGTCCAATCCTAGCAGTACCTGTTTGGCGATCTGCTTTACTAACGGGATGGGAACGCCTTTATGCTGGGTTATGCTGCATCGTATTAGTAGTCGGTAGGAGCGTGTATGGACGTACCTGGTTCCTCTTAATCAAACCAAGAAGATTCTCGCCCAAAACCTCAAACACCATGCATACGTGTGTCCCATTTGGTCCCTGGTGTCTGAAGTGGTCGAGGAAAGAGATGACGTGAGATTTCCCTGGATGCGAAACTGAGGTGCTGGGATCCGAAGATGTCACTAGGCGCTGCAGAAGCTTTATCTCATCCACTGCTGTCTCGGTGTACCGGGGGGCAGATTTAACAATTTTGAGCGCAACATGCCTCTGCAACCTGGACACATAAGTCAGTGTGTTCAAAAACGCGCGAGAGAGACCCACTTCTCGTCGCGTGCCAGCCATACAGTCGAAAAGTGCCCCCATCCAAGTTTTCGGACGACGACGTAGCGGTTATTGGAGAAGGAATCCCCTATTGAGACAGGGTGGTAGCCGCCAAGTTTGTATTCCTGCCAGTCTTCCTCGTCTTCAGCCATAGGGGCGGACAGGAAGCAAGGTGTTATCTTCGAATACACCTTATCTCTTCTCCGCTTATGCAGCCGCCCGATTCAACCATCAAACACGCACGGATGATCCAATCTTCCCTTTCCCGTGAAATGCGGTGGACGACGAGATATTTGGGACATACCGAGGAAAAACCGAAGTCGAGCGCACAGTCTAAGCGCGATTTAGAGTCCGTTCCCGGTCTGTGAGGTGCAATCGGCAGGAACGGCATCAAGGTCTTCGAATGCAGCGAGGAGTGATCGGTGATCCGCGTCTTTGTGGGCCGATCAAACTCCCCACATGAAAGTTCGACCAATAGGCGGCCGAGGATATCTCAGCACCATAAACTAAAAAAAAGGTGAACTCCACGCTGGAACAAGTAGAACCCAAATGATGCCTACATATACCTGTTTAGAACTTACGTTGACTTGAATTTTTTCCGAGTCGGTTTCGGGTATGTCAGACGGGATGCATCATGAGAAATTGAACTTGAACCTGCTGGAACTTATCGATCCACCGTTGAATGGGCTCGAACATGGAAAAGTCGGAAAGTTGGTTAATTCTAACCCACCTACCTTGTCAGCTGTACTGATCTATTTGATTTGATTTTGAACCACTCTCCGACCACAGACATTGAATTCAACTCACCCATTCTGTTACCAAACCATAGCAAAATTTGCGTGGCGACGATTGGACGAGGAAGATAAGCAACGATTGCAATCGGGAGCTGGCTGTCACAGAATTTTCTCGAGCCGGGTCAGGCAAGGGCGCAGAAATTTTGTCGGCAATCGGTCCAGTACGACTTGGTTAAACCTGGAGCTAGATGTTCATCACGACGCAAGGTGCCTTAGGGAGGACGTCAAGAAATGACTCGAGTTCTGAATCTCAGGTTGGATGTTCTAACGTGAATGTTGTGCCTCGGCCTTGAGAACTGTCTGGGAATGAAGGTGCATTCGAGGAGGAGGATAGACAGCCTCGTCCTGGCGTGGTGGTGGCGGCGTGGATTTGGGGGACCGGAGGGGAGGAGGGGCCTTTGTCTTGGACGCGCTCGGATCCCGTTTGTTATGCCGATTTTTGTCTACCACAATCCGAGCTCGGAGTCTCCGACGCGTGTGTGGCCCGATACATCGGGAGAGTTCGAGGGTGCGCTGCGAATCAAGGAATAATGAAAAGGCCATTGAATAAGGAAAACAGCACTAAAGCCGGCGTACCTAGCGACCTAGGCTGAGGAAAAGACGAAGCAAAACAAGACGAATAACGCATTCCTTGAGTGGTCAATTCGGAGTTTAATCCAGGATGAATGAGAGTGTGCAGCGATAGCAATCTGCCTGAAACTTTAGAGCTTGCTGTGGAGCAGTTTGCATCTAAAGAAAGAGTGCGCTGGGGAGAGTGAAGGACTCGGAAGAAGAGGCAACTTTTAGCCAAGTTTGCGCGACCATCAGTGCACCATTTGCCGCGGCGATCACATGTCGTGATGCGTCCCGTTCGGGAAGCAATGCATCACTCGGCGCCTCGGCACATCATCAACTTTCTGCCGCGCCGCCGTTGTGTCCATTTGAAAATCGCTCTCAAGTCTATTAAATTCCAAAGAGGTACATGACAAAACCAGTATAGGTACACAACTCGGGACGTTGAATACAAATGCACCAGGCAGGGAGAATATAGACTGTAGGTTGTGTGGCGTGCTTCACGGTGGACGCACGTTTGACTGGTACAGGTCGTATTAAGAGAGCACGGATGGTGCAGGTGGGTGTGTGAGGCTCAGAGGCGCTATAGTGGGCAAGGGCACACAAGTAAATTGAGCCCTGTTGCAAGTCAAGTAGTGGGCGTGAGGGAGAGAGGAGTTTGTTTGGTGCGGGTTTGCTCCCAAGGGATCTCGGCAGAGAGCCACTGCCGGCGTGCCGAAGAGTTGGTGCTCAAGTGCGGACTTGCGGTTCAGTAGTCCGACGTCGCTCTGTTTCGCAGAGCCAGCTGCCACTGCTGGAGGGAGCCCAGCTTTCCAATGGCCTCCACCCTCCAAACGCCACTACACCGAATACAAATATAACCTGGTCCAAAACACTACTTATGGTGACTAACTTCTTTGTAAGCCTCTACGAAACTAAACCTGAATGTACATTTCCCTGGCGCCGAGCTTGGCCTTCTCTTCCTCTCCGAGTCCAAGGGGTGATATCTCACCCTCCGTGCTGTCCGCGACACTACCTGGGATAGAGACTGGGGTGTGTCGGAATTTGTACCACGCAACAAGCGTCGCGATAGTTGCGCCGAGCGCGAAAAATACTGCGGGCCACAGTGTTTTTGCTGTGATACTGACTGTTCCCATTAGCAGGGACGTGGGGATCTTTTGAATTGCCACTCACTGTAGGACACGTCGCGGTATGGCAACAAGATACCCAAGCGGTCGAGTGTGGGCTGTATCGTCGCCATGGGGAGCTCCTCACCTCCCTGGTGAACCCTAACTGTACTGCTCCTGGAAAAGACGAACTTCGTGTGGAAGGCCCCAGCAACAGCGAGGCCAATGATGCTGATCAAAAAGGCTGCGGCCTGGTACGGAAGAGATACACTCGACAGAGTCGTTCGTGGAAGGCCCATTTTGCGCAGCACTAGCGGCGGGATGACTTGGAAAATATCGTGCACCATGATAATGACGATATGGGAGGCCGTGAACGTCACCAGACTGGTAAAAATGAATAGAAGAATGGAAGTCGTCTTCACGTCTGTTACTTCTGGTAAGCCTCAAGCGTTAAACAGCAAATCCTCGTTCACTGGCCCTGATATTCGAGCACGGCCGACGAGACACCAGGCGGAAGATTGTGGTTCAACAGCTTTTGTACACCGTGATGTCTGTGCCATAGTACGTCTAAATATTTCTGGGTGTAGAGCCATGTGGGTGCTTACTTTGTCCAGATCTTTACACACAGCGCGCTCACGACAATCGAGAGCACGAAGGCCAAAAAAGCGAAGACGACGCGCACCGCACCCAGCGGCAGGTCAGAGTGCACGAGCCGCCGGACAATGTTACGAGTGCGAGTGGCCATGCAAGTGAATGGTACGAGGCACACTGTGGGACCATGTCGAGCGTGGTATTATAAGCATCTGTGTCTCAGAGTCTAAGACTCCGTGGAGCATGTTAAGGTCGCACGACCGGTGTCTTCCGAACCGCAGCCGTGAGATTCTGAGCCTCGAAAGGGGGGAAGTAGCCGAGGGGACGTTCACTGACATGAAGTCCTCGACTCGGAGGCAGTCTGAGGCAGTGAATCTGCCCGAAATGGGAACCAAAAGACACCACTACGGCAAAGACATCAAACACGAAGCTCTGTCTTCTCACGGAGGGATACGATCACAGTGCTACATCTGTTGTAGTACCCATAGGGTATTAAAATTCCCTGGCGCTGCTCTGTCGAGAATAGATCAAGATATTCTCGTCCTCGTGGATTGGAGAGCCTAATATTAAAGCGGAATGGGATCCTTCTCTTCCTCTGCCAGTGTGAGCGCGGATGAATTCACGCTCTCCGTGGCGCCATCCTCGATAATAGGAATCGCTGGGGTTCGGAATTTGTACCACGCAACAAGCGTGACGATATTTGTACCGAGCATGAAGAATATCGTGGCCCACGGTAGTTCTGCAGAGATGCGGACTGTTCCAATTAGCAGGTGCGTGCGGAGCTTTCAAACTCGCACTAACTGTAGTACACGTCGCGGTACGGCAGTGCGATCCCTAGGCGGTCAAGAGTGGCTTGTATGGTTGTCGCGGGGAGCTCCGCAGCCCCTTGATGGACCATGACTGACCCGCTCCTGAAAAAGACAAACTGCGTGTGGAAAGCTCCGGCCACGATGAGGCAGGTGTTGCAGAATAGCAGCGGCGCGGCTTGATATGGAAGGGTAACACTCGACAGCGGTTGCTGCGGAAGCTTGATTCGGCGTAGGACGAACGACGGAATGATCTTGAAAATATCGTGCAAAATGATAATGGCGATATGGGATGCCGTGAACGTCACCAGATGGTTAAAGACGAACAGCAGGATGGAGGTCGTCCTCACATCTACAACGTTTCTGGTCAGCCTAGCCATACAATCAAGTTTCCCTTCACTGACCCTGGTATTCGAGCACAGCGGAGACACCAAGCGGAAGGTTCTTGTTCAGGAGTTCTTCTGAAGTATGATGTCTGGTCCACAGCACCTCAAAACATGTAGGTGCAGATATTTATCGGTGCTTACTTCGTCCAAACCTTCAAACATAGTCCACCCGCGACAATCGAGAACACAAAGGTCAAAATCGCGAAGACGAGGCGCACTGTGCCGAGCGGGAGGCCATGGTGCACAAGTTTGCGGACGATATTATGAGCGCGAGCGTCCATACAGACGGATGGTACGATCTCAGTGCGACAGAGTTCAGGGTGGCATTAAAAGCATTTGTGTGTACGCCAACCGTCCTTGTCGACTCGGGCGAGGTCTTCTGGCCGAGAGTCTTCTGCACATTCCTGAGATTTGGAGGTGCGGGCCGTGGGGCGAGATAACCAAAAGAGGGAGTTCTGGGTCCATGGATACAATTTGAGCGCCATTCGCGAAGTTCTTGGCAGGAAAGCAAAGGAAACCAGAGACGCCGGAACGCCACCTTCTTTTCATGTGATACCCCGTTGTAGGCCATCATCTGCGAGTTCCTTGTTTTGATGGATGCTACCTATATCGAGGACGTCCAGAACTAGTAAAAATTGGCAGGTATGCTCCAAAGGGACGACGAGAGGAGTCAGTCAACTCGAATGATAAGCTCTCTTTACATCAAGACAACTTGAGTCTTTGGAGGACAAGCCACGAACACAGTTCACTTTGAAATACGTTGAATACTAAGACTCGAAGTTCTACTTTTCGTGCGCCATGTACATTACTCTAGCCCATGTTACAAAATCAAATAGACTTTTGTAAGCTGAGAGCTCTGCAATTGGACATGTGAAACCCTGACTACGTGTTACAGCTTTCACTTTCCATTACTCTCACTTGCAAAATCTCATGGCGTGAATGTGTATGCTGTCTGACAAAGATCTAAGTTGTTCCTGTCTTGAGCTTGTTTCGAGGTCCTCATTTTCCACTAACTACTTCTCTGTCTTTCCTTTAGTTCTACCGCGGCGTGTCGAAAGATAGCGACCGTGAGCTCGGCTACGGGGTTATGGAGGAGTCCAGGGACAATAGTATACAAGGTGCCTGTGTACTTCGATAATTCCTGGGCCCCGGCGTTCCTAAGCGGGACCGTGCCGTGTAATCTACCTACCTACCTACCTACCTGCGAGACACTGTCCTCTGGGCCTGATATTCCAAGTATCAGCAATCGACGTCGACCACAATTTAGTTTTTCTCTTCCTCTCCAAGCGCGAAGGTCTTCTCAGCCTCACACTCCACTACGCTAGGAATGGGTGTGTACCAGATTTTGCACCACGCAACAGCGCATCGCGACATTTGCCCGGGGACACAAACCAGGGATATCGCAAGCTACAGTACGTTCTGCAAAGTCCATTAGCATGTGCGTCGAGATTTCCAGTATCACTAACTGTAGTCGTCCACGAGGCGTAGTGGACCGCAACTCTACTCCTCCCCTAAAACTGCGCGCTAGTAAGCCATCACTCCGCCTCAATAACACTCAGCACCCCGACGGTAAGAGAGCCTACTATTAGCGTGTACATTAGTACAATCTCTGGGGCCTACGCGGATACAGTATCGTAAGTTAAGTTATGTTGTGTACCTATCATACGACCGTCAGAACGGAGCTCAAGGGCAGCGGGCGCACTCACAAACTCCTCCTTCCTTCCTGCTTTCACCGACTCTCTCCTTCCTGCCGTTCACCGGCTCGCACGCGCACTCACCACACCGTTCACCGACCCGCACTCACACCCGCCACGCGCGCCCCAACCCGCCCCAGCCTCTCCTCAAGTACCGCTATCTCCTCCATCAGCGCTGCATGCCTATCCTCCAGCGCGTCAAACGTCGTGTCCTCCCAACTCGGGCTGGGCGCGCTCCGCGTGCTGTGGTGGGGCTCGCTCCGCCTGCTATAGTCATGTTGAGGCACGCTCAACGACGCCCCGCTCCCCGAAGCTGCACCCCCGCCCAACACGCCACTGCGCGACGTATACTGCGTGCCCGTAAAGGTGGGCGTCCCGCTCCGCCTCGACAGCATTGACATCGCGCTCCCGGGGCGCGGCGACGGGCTCGGGCTCGGCGGGCCCTCGCTCTCCGTCTCCGTGTCCGACCCCTTGAACGCGTGCACAGGGCGCAGCTGCCCTTGGGACGACTCGCCGAAGCCTGGGGCGACCACGGGCGGGAGCGGGCGTCGTGTGCTCGTGCTTGTGCTTGCGCGTCGTGTGCTTGTACTTGTGGGTCGTGTGCTTATGCTCGTGCTCGTGCTTGCGCGTCGTTGGGAGAGCGCAGGCAGCACGGCGGGCAGAACGCGCGGCTTCCTTCCACTCGCCAACACCCTCTTCCGCGCGCTCATCCCTACGCAATCTGCGAGCTGCTTCATCGCCTCGCGGTCCGAGACGGGGCGGCGCGCGGTGCTGGTGCTAGTGCTGCGCGGTGGGCGGGCAGGCGTGAGGAAGGGGTGGGAGTGAAAGCCGGGGGCAGGGGCGGGGGTAGCGGTGGGTGGTCGTACGGCACTGAGCAGCCGCGGGTTGGGCGTCGCGACAGGAACACCCAGCCTTGCCGGACGCGGAGTCGCCATGGCGTCCAAGTCTCGCGTTACATCCAACGAAGATCGATCCCCGAGCGACGCGTCGGGGAAGGCATCGTCCGGCGGGCCCCACGAGAACCCGATAAACGCATCGTGCGGCGGGGCGAGACTGCTCCTGCCACTACTACTGCCCGCTGTTGAGCGTCGTGGTGTTTGGTGCGGCGCCGAAGCTGGGGAAGCCCCGCCCATGCTCATAGGCGAAGACTGGAAGAGCGCGGAAAACGCGAAGCCTTGGGAATGTTCGTCCTCGTCCATAGAAGGAAGGCCCAGTGAGGACTCGGCATATGTAAATTGGGGGAGGTGCAGAGCGGGCGGGGCGGTCTCTGAATAAATGGAGTAAATAAGCAATGCACTTGGAAGCGGGCGAGGCAAACAAACGCACGGGTATCGAGCGTCGTCCAGTTGACCTCCACAAACGCGGGGTGGTCGTGGATCTCGTGGATGCCTCCGCGTCCGAGACGGCGGTCGGCGTGCGTGAGGAACCTTCAAGGTGGTCAGCGTCTGGGTAGAAACACGGATGTAAAGTGATTCGGCTTCGGGGTGTAGGCGTCACCCCATAGTTCGGCCAAGCAGTGGATTGCTGCTTTAGAACCAGAAGGTGGTCTGACGCAGGTTTTGGGGTACCACAACGCAAGAACACCCCGCCGAAACCCGAAACCAAAAACCCACCTCCGAAGCAAATCCTGAAACAAAGCCGACACCTGCACGGTCCCATCGAAACGTAGGCTCTTCTGTATCCAAATCATACTCGTCAGTAAAATACTCCACCGTCGAATCAAGGCAAGCAGGGGAAGTGATGAAACGGCAAGCAGGGGAAGCGCTCAAACGACAAGCAAAAAACCAAACGCACCTCATGCTCGACAATGCGCAAATACGTCTTCCGTATGTCCGTAGCAAAGAACGGCGCGACGCCATACACCATCTCGTACAGCATCGCGCCCGCGCTCCACCAGTCCACCTCGAAGCCGTAGCCTACTTCCTCCTCCTCCCCCGCCCCATCCTTGTCGTTGGAGCTGGAGCCGTCCCTGGAGGAATTGGAGGAAGAGAACTCCAACTCAAGCTCCACAAGCGCCTGCTCATGCGCCTGCAAAATCTCCGGCGCGATATAGTCGCACGTCCCGCACGGCACGAGGCAGTTTCGTTTGGGCACGCGGCTTGCGGGACCCACGAGCGGCGCGGCGGAGCCAAAGTCGATGAGGAGGAGGTGCGCGGACGGCGTGAGGACGAAGTTGTGTGGTTTGATGTCCCTGTTCCCATTTCAATTAGAACTCGGTAGAATAAAAGTGGGGGGACGCCCACCGATGTACAAACCCCTGCCCATGGCACCAGTGCACGGCGCTGACGACCTGCGGCGCCCACCAGGCCATGTCCGCTTCCGCGACGCGTCCCCCGAGCGGACTCGACTCGAGGACGTCCCAGAGCGAGCCGCCCTCGCCGTGCGTCATCACGAGGCTCAGGTGCGTCGGGGTCTGGAACGCACAGAGGAGGTGCGGCGCCCAGACGGAGTTGGTCCGGCGCGCGGCGAGGAGGATGTCGCGCTCGAGTTGCGGGGAGCATTGCTGTTAGCCCCTATTAGTATGAGGCGTACAAAAAAAAAGGAAAGGAGGACACACCTCCCGTACTCGGAGCGCAAAGCGGCGCTCGACAGACTTGCGGACGTACATCCGGCCGTCGAGGTGGCATTTCACGACGTCGATCTGCCACGCATCATGTCAGAAAATACGACCACAACGAAGTGCAGCAGGACGCACCAGACCAAACTGGCCGCGCTCCAGCGTGCCAACGAGCTGGAGGTCCGCGTCCTGGAAACGCAGCGCGTCGATCTCGGCCGTCTTGGCTGGGCCATGTTCAGTTCAGATTGGCATTATTATTCAGCTGTAGAGGCCGGAACACCGACCAGTCTTGCCAATGACGCTCTGGCCATGGAGGATGCGGTCAAGCGCGCGGCCGGCCTCGTCCTCGTCGGTAGTGGTCTTCAACAGCGCACGCAGGCGAGCTTTCCGCTTGAGCCAAGGTGTAGACATGCATCAGGTCGCCAGAGGGTTATGGTGTCAAGTAAATTGTATGGAATCGGTACAGGGCTAGAAAGGAATTGGGCTGGGCGATATCGAGCTGTACAAGGCGAGTACAGTATATTCAGCGGTTGAGTGGGTAAAATGTGATAAATCACCCAAGGAATGCTAGGTCAATTCTCACCGGATCGCGTCCGCGCAATGGAGGGACGCGACAAATACAGAGGTGGATACGACGCGCGCGCAAAAAGTATGGCACGAGAAGCGGATGGCACAATATCGCTCGCGGTAAGTAAGAGGGGGAGAAGCGCGGCGGCCTGCGATGCAAACAATCCAGAAAATCAACTTGGCCTTCCTTCCGGCACATTTCGGCTGTTCGGTGGCATACTGTAGAGTTTCGCTCAATTCGAAGTCACGCGTCACACCCACTTTTTTTATTGCGGAAATAATTTTTTCTCGATTTGTGGGATTTCTTTTGGATTTTAATTGTATCAAAAATCCCCGTGTTCGATTCGAATTGATCGAAACTGTACAGTATACTATGACGGGCCATGCGTTGCAAAAATGAACTGAGAAAAAAAACTTAGAAAAGTCAAAAAATAAAAATTTGGGGACATGAAAATAAAATTTGAGCGCTCAAAAAATAAAATAAAAATGGGCTGAAAGCTTCAAATACCTCCAGACTGGGTCCATAGCCTCTAGTTGAGTATACAATGCATGTTACTTGAGTACTTGGGGCAGTCTGTTCACTTCTGAGGCTGGGGAAGATAGAAAACTTGGTTTTATTCGTCGGATCTCATTTGTAATATAGCACGACACATGTGATGGCCCATCATTCCATCAGTGTTAGCTTCCGAACGTCGATGCCGGAGAGGCCGGCAGATAGCAACTGTAAACAACATAGCCACCTGTTTGGCTGGAACTTCCTAAGTCAATTTCTGCTCTCTCTAAAGAAAATGGGTAGTGGGGCCTAGAAACTTCCGATAAAGTACTGGAATAAGTCAACACATTCTTTCAAGGACCTCTGTTGTCAAAGGTGAATATTTTCGTGAAATGAGGTCTTGGAGCAAGAAGTTCGGGAGCTATAGGCTCGGACTGATGGAATGATGCGCTATCAATCGTCGATCCTGCAAGGAAAACTGGCTTCCCCAACCCCCGCAAGTGAACAGACTGCTCCAATTACCTGAGTACATGCACAACATACTCAACCAGAAGCTATAGACCAAATTTCAAGGTATTTGCAGCTTTGACCCCAAAAGTTTTTTTTTTCTTGACCGCTCAATTTTTTATTTTTCGACTTTTCCAATTTTTTTATTTTGTTTTATTTTTGCAACGCATGACCCGTCATAGAACTCGGTGATTAGAATGATATAGAATAAAAGAGGAAAAAGAGAATAGAGGATAAACGAGAGAGAAAGATAGTAAGGCGGGGGGGGGGCATGAGAATGCACCCCGAACCTCGCGAACGGGTTAAGGAGCTTCTTCTCGGTGAGTAGAGGGGAGACGTGGTGGAAGCCGAAAAGCTCGATTTTGCAGTATGCAACATAGAACGGTTGGCGGTGAAGTTCCCAGGCATGGTATTCGAAGATAGAGTGCGTGCGATTCTCCACCGTCGCACTGCACGTGTCGCAGGACGGAGAGTCGATGAATCCTGCTTTGTGCCGGCAGTAATTGAGCGGGGAGGGGGCCGGGCGAAGCTTCGAGATAGAAGACAATGTTTTGCGGCTAGGAGAGGACAATGTGTAGAGAGGGATGGGGATGATGCCCGGTGGTGCAGAGGTTATGTCCCGAAGTGCGTGACCAGAAGTGGCTGACTGCCAGCGTCTGTCCCACTCGTCTAGAGTGAGGTCGAGTATCGCCCGACGGGTCGTGGTTGGCAGTATCGACTCCATCCCGAGGCACGAGTCGAAGGCAGCTGGGGATTCCGCCGCACTCCAGATTGAGGCCTAATCCGTTGGCTGCGGTCGGGTACCGTAAATGGCCATTTGATGCAGGGGATGCGTTCGACCATGGAGGCGTTCTTGGAAAGCTTGGGTGCGACCGAGATGGCATTGTGGAGGCGTGGGAAGGTGGGAGGATGATATCCCGCACGGACGCTATAAGCTGGAATAAATCGTCAAATGTACATATATGACGCAGCTAGCATACTTATAAGCTTAGGGCGCAAAGGCAGTCACCAGATTGTGTTTTGCGAGCTTCCCAGTGTGTTTGGACCTTTCCAGATCCCGTATACATCTGCTCTAGCGCTTTCGAGAGGGTCGCGTTGTCGGAAGGGGAGATGCGGGTGTGCCAAAGCGACTTCGACCAGTCCTCGCGCCACTGCGTCGCAAACGCTTCCGTGCCAGCTGCAATGACTGCTGCACGGCTGGTAGAAATGGGGCTCTCGAAGAGCTTGAATCGCGATCGCCGAATTGTTATTCGTATGGACAGACATATTCCTCGCTTCGAAAGAGGACATCAGCAAATTGGTCCAAAGCGGATATTAGCGGGTGGCGCTGTTGATCTCCGTCAGAGCTGATTGCGCGTCTGCCCGCACTCACCAGTTCTGCTGAGCTTTATATGAGCTTGTGCCTACATCGCCAGTTACATACCAGGATTGAGGCTCAGGGTGATGAAGTGTGATTGCGGGTGAGCGGCTCACGATTCTGTAGGGTACTCGCTTGCGAAGTTGTATTTTGGGCCGTTAAACTTATTGGTTCCAATTTTTTTGTGTGCCCAGTTACGATTGGCTGATCATTGACTACGAGTACGCTTCAACACCACCCTCCCAATCTGTGGACCCCGACACGGAAACACTGCATCATCATGCCGAACACGATCCATGACCAAAGTTCTCGCCTAGCTTCCGAGTCGGATGTTGGAGACAGAGTACACAGGCCTCAGTATTCGCAAGTGGGGGGAACTTGACGGGGCACTCGCGTGCCAAGGCACCGGTGCACTGCTGCTACTGATGGAACGTGTGTGCATGGCACGTGAGTGGTCTGTGCGTTTGTTCTAAGTTTGTTGATCATTTGATTGCACTCCTTGTTTCTCGACTACCATGTCCCCACAACGCCCGCCTCGTTGGCTCCGCCTCTTCCGCATTCCCAAGACCTTTTCTCACTCCTTCATGAAGCCTCAACCCATGTCCGAGTCCTCTCAAGAGTTTTCAAGCTGTATCAGGCAGCCATCAAGCTTCAAGCTGTATCAAGCCTTCATCAAGCAGGGTCTTACTTATCAAGCCGTCAAGCTCCTCCTTCGGACCGCAATTGTCAAGATTGAAGCCCGCCCTTGTTCTCTGGTGGTTGTCAAGCCAGTCCTCGGGGTACTCTCGCCTTCAAGACTCACTCGAGTGGCAAGACTCCAGTCCGAAATTGTGAAGGGCTCCGCCCCCCCACCCCGGCTGTCCCGCTGCTGTCCTCTTCTCAGTCCTAGCTTCTCCCGGTCCTCGCTCCTGGCGCACTCGTAACCCCCACCCACGTCTTTCTGCGCCTCAGAGCATCTCCTCAAGCGCTGCCCCAGTGCGAGAGCCGGCCCTTATGGTGTGTCTCTCCCTCTGTCTCTCCCCCTTCCCTTCATTTTTCTGCACTCGACATCTGTAGTGTTTGGCAATATATCATTTTTCCTTTCTCTGCATGTTTGTGAATAAGCACTATATAAATGGTATAGGAAAGGGGAGCCGGGGTATAGGATATTGCTTGCTTCTGCGCAGGGCGCACCATCGCTCAAGAGTACTGTAGCATTTCGACCGAGTGTTCATGGGTTGTTACGCGTTACGCAAGGTGTTCAATTTTCAGGTGTTCATTTCTCCGCAATCACGTCAAAAATTACCCGGACGAGAAATTTTACCAATTTTTGGCCTATTTAAGCCTAAAAGTCTCGATGTTACCGTTACGGGTGTCCCAAGTGTTCAGTTCAGCGGCCCTTGTTACGTGTTACGTGAACACTCGGTCGAAATGGTACAGTACTCACCATCATCATGAGACGCACCGGAACTGGTACAAGTGGCCAGCTCCGCCAGCGATGACGAATGTGCTGAGCTTTGCTGAGCTCGAGATGAGCTAGTGTCAGCCACGTTGCCAGCGTGCAGCGATCTCGTGATGATGGTATCAGCTTCCGGATCAAGCGCTGATCTGCTGTGTGCAAATTTGCTGATGAGCAAGCTCTCGCGCTGCGAATACTGAGGCCTGTGTACTCTGTCTCCAACATCCGACTCGGAAGCTAGGCGAGAACTTTGGTCATGGATCGTGTTCAGCATAATGATGCAGTGTTTCCGTGTCGGGGTCCACAGATTGGGAGGGTGGTGTTAAAGTGTACTCGTAGTCAATGATCAGCCAATCGTAACTGGGCACACAAAAAAATTGGAACCAATAAGTTTAACGGCCCAAAATACAACTTCGCAAGCGAGTACCCTACAGAATCGTGAGCCGCTCACCCGCAATCACACTTCATCACCCTGAGCCTCAATCCTGGTATGTAACTGGCGATGTAGGCACAAGCTCATATAAAGCTCAGCAGAACTGGTGAGTGCGGGCAGACACGCAATCAGCTCTGACGGAGATCAACAGCGCCACCCGCTAATATCCGCTTTGGACCAATTTGCTGATGCTCTCCAGGAACCAACACCACTTTGGCTTTGGTACACACAGATACAATATCCGCACGGAGGCTAAGTACAAGCTAAGATAAATCGTTAAGTGCGTAAGACGCTGCTAGCAATGCCCACTGTACCGTACTTAGGATGACACAAAGCTGTGAAGGCGGTTACCAAATTGTGTTTTGCGAGCTTCCCAGGTTATCGGTGTCCTGGACGTGCAGAATTATGGGAATTTCCTCTTTTGGAGAGGGGGAGGTAGGTAGGTAGGTATATTCCGGCGCAGTCCCGTTAAGAAACAGCCGGGGTCCGTACTACATACATGGCGTCTAATGTATGCTACGGGTACTCGCAATCTTCAGCCACTGGATCACCTGAGTAACCTGTAGTCCCCAGAGTCGCATGCCCTCCAATATTGAGCACGAGAAATTGAGTAATGTACAAGGGCGAGGAGGAACACGTCAATGGAGCTCCAAACTTGGGGGAAGACCAGGAGCAGATTGTAAACTGCCGTCAGAAAATCTCTTCCGCGACCTATTCTCCCATAGACAGACAATTCAATGCATAGGGTACTCGTACCTCGATTGTATTGAATCCGCGACCCCAGTTTGAAAGTGTGACTCTCGATTCAACTGCAGAATGGCAGAATGGACTGAGCCTCCAATTTCGGGGAGTGCGTTCTCTATATCACTCCTTGTAGCACAAGACCTCTATCCTGAGTCTATACGCAGACAGGTAGAGATGGCTTCTGATGAGCCGGGACTGGGGCGCAACCAGCTGCAGGGCATTTAGACGAAGATTATCGCCCTCGAGGCTTGCGTTGTAGTCGTCCCTGTATCAGAGGGAGGCGCGCAAGGAGTACTGGCTGGTCAGATCCCAAGCCATTTCTCGCATGCTACCATGAGAGCCTGTTGGCGATGCGGACCAGCAAGGCTTCAAGTTGTTGACATTCCATAACGGGAACGAATAAGGCGGGATGCGGGAGCGAGATGCTCATGACGTAATTCAAGCGACATAGCTCCACTGCGTCCAACGCCATCTGAGATCGCCCGAGCGCATACTGGCGCCCTTTAAAGTTGGCGAGCAGCCTCCACAAACGAAAGAGATGCACAATTTGACGCAATACAATGGCCCATGGAGAACCAAGTTCAATCGTACATATTGGTTGGCTTGAAAAGTGGGGCATTTCCCACCACTGAGGCGCGCAACGAAGCGGGTATGAACACCCGCTAATCGTTGTCATTTTATATGTATGTGCTCTACCATGCATGTCGTCGCAGCACATTCTGTGGCTCTACGCATTGTTTTGCGGACCTCACAGGGCTTTTCGACTTTCATGGGAGTTTCTGTTGTCGACAACGATAGCAACACAAGTCCTCATTTCTTGCTCATTCTACCCTTCAACTATGCAGTCTCAACCTCTGATTTGGTTCAACGCAGGTATTGCGGACCAGATAGGGCTTTACGAGATTGGCATGATGATGGTAGTAGACAAGAAAGGTTAGTTCCGGTCCTGGATTTCGCTGAGATTCGTGAGAAAAAAAAATTCGAGGGGTAGTGCGGATCTCGCAGATCGGCATCCCCTTGAGTCACGCCAAAGAATGCTGTGCTGGACAAGGTTCAGAACTTCAGGATCCTAACTAAGTTATCAACTTATGTGCCGCCATGTAACTTGAACTCCTCTGTTGTGACGAGATCCTCCAGCGACCTCGGAAATTCCAGTCTCCGGACTAATTTGTTGACGGTGGAGCGAAGCACATGATCGGGTTTAATTGAAGGCCTTGCACAGATCAGCGCTCAGCCCCTGAGGCCTGAGTATTCATTCTTGGACTTCGACTACCACCTTCCTTGCACCACCTCCAGATCGCTGCCGCCTTCCACCTCACCACCCTTCTCAGTCGCCTTGCTTGTCGTGGTAAGTATTTCGAGAATCTCTTTGCCCGCTCTGTCCTCTGAACCACCCAAAGACACCTCAATGTCGAGCAAAGTCCTCATTGTCTCGCCGTACAAGCCTGAGCGCACGATTCTGGTCTCTATGAAGGTCCTTATTGGACAAAAGCTTTTTAGAACAATGTTTAGCCAAAGATTTTCAAAGATATATAAAGATCTATAAAGATCTGCAAAGATGGTCTAGATCTTTAAAGATCTTCAAAGATCTTTCAAGAAGTGCTCTTTTGTTGAGGCCAGATCTTCAAGATCTTTAAAGATATAGATGACATGTGTATACATGAGCCTCTTTAAAAATCTCTACCAATCTTTAAATATCTTCAACTCTGCCAATTAATGTGTTTTGGATAAAGATCTTTAAAGAAATCGTCCAAATATTGGAGCTATCAAAAGTGTTTCTCTTTAAAGATCTCTACCAACTCACTTACTTTCTACATGACACTGCACTAATGATAGAGACTCCATCACTAACCAGATTAAGGCCTTATTAACCCTAAAGATTTTGGTTAAGGCTTAAGGTTGTAATAACAGGTTAATAAATTCAGGGTTATTAATGGTTAATAAGGGCATAGGTTCTGAATTTCCACAAATAGATGATTATGGTGATACTGTGGTATTTCATTCAATTCGTAAGCCGATTTGAGGTGTACCTAGTTCCTTCTTGTTGTCTCCCTCGTTGTTAGTAGTCTCGTCTCGTCGCTCGCTGTCAAGTGCGGTATCCCGGATCCGCCGGGTTCTGGCAGCCGAGATGGGTTCCGACCGGATGCGGTGATTTGAGTGCTCAGAACCGAGGGTGGAAACGTCCAACTGATATCAATTCCAAATACCAAGGTCAATGTATCAACCTAGAAAAGACGAATCCGTTCCAGATCAAGCCAAAGACGAAGATACGAAAGATACAGTGTACGTTCCAGTGGTTTCCGACGAGTGTCAGTCCCAGATTCAGTGCTTTTGATAAGATGATTGGGAAAGTTTTATGATTCAAGAAGTTGTCGGGCGAACAGTCGTGCTTGATATGCAAGGAACGAGTGAATCCTGAAAGGACCACTAGATCCGAGCACCAAGAGACGAGATAGTTTGATAATAGATTGAGGGAACCGAAGTTCCAAACGTTCCGAAGAACTAGTGTTGTGGTACCCTGAAGGTACACTCAGACACAAGGCTTGATAGGGTCGTCTTTGGACAGTGTAACACGTATCGGACTTGAAACACGATAGGTACACATGAAACACAAAACACAGATGACCTTGAGGGCGACATAGAGCGTATCTTGCACGACACACTAGCAGAACACGGACAGAACACAGGGAACGGATGCGCACCCCGAAGGTACACTCTGATACTGGACTTGGTTGGTTCGTCTTTGGACGACGTGGCACGTATCGGACTTGACACACAATAGGAACACACGAAACACACAATGTAGATGGCTTTGAGAGCGACTTGACGTGTATCTTCTTGACACACAATGGGAACACACGAAACACACAATGCGGATGGCTTTTGAGGGCGACTTGACGCGTATCTTCTTGACACGCTACCCGAAACAAATGAAACACAACACACTGATGGCCTTGAGGGCGACTTGACGCGTACCGATCGGAACGACACGCAAACAGACAGTTTATACGTCCCAAGGACGATTTGAGTACAACTGGACCAACCAGTACGAGCCGTTTATACGTCCCAAGGACGATCAAGGTACAACCGGGTTGCCGGTACAATAAGGGTTCATTGGAACAGTGTAGTCTTCATGGGAACGTCTTCATATAACCACGCAACATAACCAATGATATTCGAAACCACAAAAACAAAGCTTGTGGACTCCGAAGACCGACAAGAACATCCCCTAGGCGCAAGGCCAAGGCCCGCTTGTGGGGGGAATGTTCCGTGTCGTCCTCCGAAACCTGTAGAACTACTTATACAATAAAAGATATGACTATGACAATGCAAGTTTAAGTAAAAAGGTCCTTTTATCCGGCCAAAGTCCGTGTACCCGTCTTGGCAATCGAAATAGAAAGAGTCCTATTGGTTGGAAACACCGAGAACGGTGTCCCAGGTATAAAGCACGTCATCTTGGTAACGCGCTGCACATGATGGAGTTGATGTGGGCTTCAAGACATCACCATCATGTGGGTCCTTGATAGAGACTTCGTTGTTCCCGTCGTCCCCCATGCCCAACTATCGTCGGTAAATGTTCCCCCGACTTGTAGTTCCATTTTGATACCCAACTTCGAGGTATGTCCCAGAATGGGTTCTTGAGAAACGAGCTGGCGACTTCCCAATTGGGAAGCGTCGGTTCCCAGATCGACTATCACTTGAATTGATGGACCGGAACAGTGTTCCGTTCGGCCGAAACACCCAGAGACCTGCAAGACGCCGAGTACCGGTCGTTCCCGCGTCACCTGAGGTATCGCGAACGTGTTCCCTAGGCAAACATTGTACAACAGATGTGCCAGACACATTGTACCAGCCGTTCCCAGTGTAGGGAACGTTGGAAACCATTGTGCCGTTCCTAATGTTCAATGGGCTACACTATCTCCTACATGTTTCGGAGCGAACCCATGTCAGAGGTGCCCAAGGATACCCAAGGGAACACCATCCCGTAGTTCTAGTGATGCTGGCCGCAGGCCAGCTACTTCGGAACGTGTAGTACTGCCTCTAATAGACGATAAACACTGAATATGACACGCTTGAAAACGAGAAAATAGTATGTTTTCAGAGGTGCGCAAATCCACTGCTTATCATCTCCCCTATTTTTGAAATCTTGACCATCCCTGGTCAAAACGCCAATAAATATGCCCAGCTCTTATTGTACAACATTTGGTTCCCATGGGGTCCGTACGTTCCGACGGTTCCAATGTCCTGATACCGAGGAAGCACTTCCGTTATTTCATCAATTCTTGATTGTCAGCGGCCTCTTCACGTCACTTCAACGTAACCGGTTGTAGTGCGTTGTGGGTCCCACTTCCAGTCTCGTTTCTCTATTTTCTTGAGTTCCTACTCTTGATCCTCTCAGTCTTCCCTTGTGTCCCCTCTGTTCCAATCGTTTCACTTGTTGAAACCAATTGAAGGTGACATTGAGTAATTGCAACTAGGGCTTGATCGAGCCCAATCACAATCGACTCTTGCAATATGTCTTAGAACCACGATCAGTTCAGGGATTATCTGTAATGATCGTGTCTCTAAGACGGTTTCTGTGACTTCTCCTTCTCACAACCAATTTCCGTGACATCTAATGAGAGTCTTTCACAAAGGCCCAGAGTTCCTGCCGTTCCCTGGCAAATATTCGTCTCGGAACAGTGTAACTTCCCGAAACTATGAGAATGGAACTCTACAAGGAGTATATTTCCCTTGTAGAATCCTATCCTCATACCTTTGGAAAGTCGGTCACAAACTTCATTGTTCCAGCTATGCCAGTTTGAGCGTAGCAAGCAGAATCCCATGGTACCACACATTCCGTGTCTACAGTGCATTCCAAGGCTACAGCTGTGACTGGGGCAAGTTGATCCGTCTGACTTCACAGTGTTCCCGCAGTTTCTGACCACTTAGCAGGGGTCCCAGAAGTGTCCTTGGGGTGAAAGCTCTCATCCATCAGATATCCAGAGGAAGAATGAAGACAAGTCGTCTGGCAAGGATATTCTCGTGGAAATGTCTCAAAGAAGGGTGAGGGTAAAGCCCCTAGAATTACTCCCCTATTTTTGAGATTTATCTTCTCACTGGAACGATAGTCCTCCCAGGAACTGGTCATTTCAACTCCTCTAGACACCAATTCAGAGACGGAGCTCATACAGAAACATTGAAGCCAGGTAACATGTTCTGAGAAACATGTTCCCATTGTTCTGTGGTAAATGTTTACCTCGGAACAACGCAACTTCCCAAAACTACAAGAATGGAATTCTACGAGGAGTATATTTCCCTTGTAGAATGCTATCCTCATATCTTTGGAAAGTCTGCTGTGAACTTCATTGTTCCATCCGTGTCTGAAACTATAGCCAAGGCTACTGCTGCAGCTAAGGCAGCTTTGCAATGTTCCCTCGGTTTCAGACCTCCTAAACAGGAGTCCCAGAAGCGTTCTTGAGATAAAAGCCTTCACCTTGAGACCGAGAATGAAGATGATTCACTTGGTGACTATGTTCTTATAGAAGATGTCTTCAATAAGGGCAAGGGCGAAGCCCCTCCGATTATCTCCCCTAGTTTTGAGATCTAATCTCCTTCCAAGAACGATAGTCTTCCCAGTAAAACCTCTTATCGACGGTATCCTAGGGTCCAAGCCTTCTTCCGATATCCTGACTCCTTTGGGAACACAATCTTCATACATAGCGAAGATGTTCAACCAAGGAACGTGGAAAACACAGTTCATCCTGGTAGGTAACACCGCATCTCCAGTTGTACTAGTGAACCCAGGCTTTCTAGTTGTTTACAACTGACTGAGTCCACAGCCTCCACTGAAAATGCTAAGACGACTCGTTTCTGAAGTCCCCCCGTTACAATCAGATGAGCCTAGATGAACCACATCGTCTTGTACGAGTTGTATAACAGGACCATTCGCCAGTGAACTTGAAACACCCAAATAAACACATCGTTTCCAGTTCATCTTCTGAAAACCCGTGCTTATTGTGAGATTTCATGTACCCAGGTTCAGCAGAACAAGGTCCCCTTGCATGCATTGGAAGAGTGATGTGTCTGTCCGAGTTCAGGCCTCAGATAGTGACTGACCACGACCCGTTCCGATGGTTCCGAGTTATTAACTCTGTTAGAACATCGAAGGGTTGTCTCAGCAGAATCCGATACACAGGAACCCGACATGGGAACTTGCAGGTGCACCATTATGTTGCCGAAAACGAACAACACATTGCGTGCTACACTGCCGACCTCTTCAGCTGCCTTTGGGCACTTCATACATATGTGCAGCATCAGAGTCTTTAAGACATCCGAGACGTTCCACAGGTTCTTGCGCCATTGAAGGCAATCGGAAATAGTAATAGGTAAGAATCACTTGGTTCATGGTGTTCTTGAGTTTCGTCGCAGGCGACGATTCAAGTACCCCCAGTACCATAGCGACCAAACTTGAATTGACTATTACAGCGATTCCCAGAAGTGGTTTCTCAGTTTCATTAGGAAAGCTACTACGAACCGTCACAGTTTCCCTAGTTCGAGACGGGTAATTGGACGGTTCCTAGCACAAATCCGCATGAAATTCTGGAGGACCCAAGCCACAAGAATTTTGAATCCTGTCACAGCAGTGCTAGTCATAGTAATAGTCTTGACAGGGTTCGGGCTGTTTGGTGGTCCAATGAACGGACCAAGATTGTCTGAATTGGTAGGTGGCAGCCACCATTCCAACGGTTCCCGTCGTTCCAGGTTCGGAACTTCGTTTGAACCATGATAATCTCTCTGCAATTTGCGCAGGAACCCAACAACCACGACCCCTGGTAGACAGAGACTTGCAGCTTCATGTGACAGAAACTTCCAAGGGGCAGGACAAGTGCGTCGCTGGCTCCCTGGAGTGGGGGTTTCTCATCTTGGACTAAACACTGTTGAGTGCAAAGTACCAGGACAAAGGCTAACTTCCGCTCTTAAAAGAGGCAGACGTTCCCCAGGTATTTTGAGCCTTGTCCATCCTTTTGAGGGAGAACAAGTATGTTTGGCGTTCGGCACAGAATCCGAACTAGGAAACACGACTTTCTTCGTGTTCCGACAACGAGAATACATAAAACTCCCCCTCGCGGTGGGCTCCAGATGATTTGAGTGCTCAGAACCGAGGGTGGAAACGTCCAACTGATATCAATTCCAAATACCAAGGTCAATGTATCAACCTAGAACAGACGAATCCGTTCCAGATCAAGCCAAAGACGAAGATACGAAAGATACAGTGTACGTTCCAGTGGTTTCCGACGAGTGTCAGTCCCAGATTCAGTGCTTTTGATAAGATGATTGGGAAAGTTTTATGATTCAAGAAGTTGTCGGGCGAACAGTCGTGCTTGATATGCAAGGAACGAGTGGATCCTGAAAGGACCACTAGATCCGAGCACCAAGAGACGAGATAGTTTGATAATAGATTGAGGGAACCGAAGTTCCAAACGTTCCGAAGAACTAGTGTTGTGGTACCCTGAAGGTACACTCAGACACAAGGCTTGATAGGGTCGTCTTTGGACAGTGTAACACGTATCGGACTTGAAACACGATAGGTACACATGAAACACAAAACACAGATGACCTTGAGGGCGACATAGAGCGTATCTTGCACGACGCACTAGCAGAACACGGACAGAACACAGGGAACGGATGCGCACCCCGAAGGTACACTCTGATACTGGACTTGGTTGGTTCGTCTTTGGACGACGTGGCCGTATCGGACTTGACACACGATAGGAACACACGAAACACACAATGTAGATGGCTTTGAGAGCGACTTGACGTGTATCTTCTTGACACACAATGGGAACACACGAAACACACAATGCGGATGGCTTTTGAGGGCGACTTGACGCGTATCTTCTTGACACGCTACCCGAAACGAACGAAACACAACACACTGATGGCCTTGAGGGCGACTTGACGCGTACCGATCGGAACGACACGCAAACAGACAGTTTATACGTCCCAAGGACGATTTGAGTACAACTGGACCAACCAGTACGAGCCGTTTATACGTCCCAAGGACGATCAAGGTACAACCGGGTTGCCGGTACAATAAGTGTTCATTGGAACAGTGTAGTCTTCATCGGAACGTCTTCATATAACCACACAACATAACCAATGATATTCGAAACCACAAAAACAAAGCTTGTGGACTCCGAAGACCGACAAGAACATCCCCTAGGCGCAAGGCCAAGGCCCGCTTGTGGGGGGAATGTTCCGTGTCGTCCTCCGAAACCTGTAGAACTACTTATACAATAAAAGATATGACTATGACAATGCAAGTTTAAGTAAAAAGGTCCTTTTATCCGGCCAAAGTCCGTGTACCCGTCTTGGCAATCGAAATAGAAAGAGTCCTATTGGTTGGAAACACCGAGAACGGTGTCCCAGGTATAAAGCACGTCATCTTGGTAACGCGCTGCACATGATGGAGTTGATGTGGGCTTCAAGACATCACCATCATGTGGGTCCTTGATAGAGACTTCGTTGTTCCCGTCGTCCCCCATGCCCAACTATCGTCGGTAAATGTTCCCCCGACTTGTAGTTCCATTTTGATACCCAACTTCGAGGTATGTCCCAGAATGGGTTCTTGAGAAACGAGCCGGCGACTTCCCAATTGGGAAGTGTCGGTTCCCAGATCGACTATCACTTGAATTGATGGACCGGAACAGTGTTCCGTTCGGCCGAAACACCCAGAGACCTGCAAGACGCCGAGTACCGGTCGTTCCCGCGTCACCTGAGGTATCGCGAACGCGTTCCCTAGGCAAACATTGTACAACAGACGCGCCAGACACATTGTACCAGCCGTTCCCAGTGTAGGGAACGTTGGAAACCATTGTGCCGTTCCTAATGTTCGATGGGCTACACTATCTCCTACATGTTTCGGAGCGAACCCATGTCAGAGGTGCCCAAGGATACCCAAGAGAACACCATCCCGTAGTTCTAGTGATGCTGGCCGCAGGCCAGCTACTTCGGAACGTGTAGTACTGCCTCTAATTGACGATAAACACTGAATATGACACGCTTGAAAACGAGAAAATAGTATGTTTTCAGAGGTGCGCAAATCCACTGCTTATCAACGGCAAGTTGCGTGTCGAAGCCGACGCCTCCGAGGGAGCCACGGGTGCCATACTTAGCCAACTCCAAGAAAGTGGCGAATGGCGGCCTGTCGCATTCCTCTCCCACAGTCTCAGCGAGACAGAGCGGAATTACGAGATCTATGACAAAGAGATGCTCGCGATCATGCTCGCCTTGGAGGAGTGGAGGCCGATGCTCCTAGGAGCTCGGCAGACGTTCGAGGTTCTGACGGATCACCAGAACCTGCAGTATTTTAAACAGCCGCAGAAGCTGAATCGGCGGCAGGCCCGATGGCTGACTGAGCTGGCTCAGTACGACTTTACATTAAAACATCGCGCAGGCGCGCTTAATAAACAAGCCGATTTATTGTCCCGCAGGGCGGATCACGACATGGGAGGGAACGACAATGTGAACGTTGTTCTCCTCAAGCCTGAATTATTCCGAGCACAAGACGTCGTGCTCGAAGGTCCGGAGAAGGAGATCCGAGATCAAATTCTCGCGGAGAAGAAGATCGATGACAGTGTCAAGATCGCGTTGGAGAAGAAACTCCCTGGATGGGAAAAGAAAGACGATGGCATTATTTATTATAAGAATGCTATTTACGTACCGCGAAACAAGGAGCTTCGCGATAAAATTATTGGGTTACACCACGACAACCCCTTGCTTGGTCATCCCGGAGAGAATCGGACGCAAGAAATGGTCGAACGTAATTATTGGTGGCCTCGACTCGGCAACCAAGTCACGGAGTACATCCACGCATGCGAGCCATGCCAGAGGACGACCGTCCATCGCTATAAGCAGGGCAAACTTAACCCGCACAAGATTGCGGAGGGTCCATGGCAGATCATATCCATGGATCTGATCGGTCCGTTGCCAGTCAGCAACGGGTTCAACGCCATACAGGTGTGGGTTGACACGTTCACCAAAATGATCCATGCCGAAGCCACAAACATGGAACTCACGTCAGAAGGGGTTGCACGCTTGACGCGTGACCGAGTGGTTAGATATCACGGAGTACCCCGGAAGATCATTTCGGACCGAGACACACGTTATTTATCCGGCTTCATGACAGAGCTCAATAAGATTCTGGGAATCGAGATGAACCCGTCCACATCACACCATCCGATCACCGATGGGCAAACGGAGCGGATGAACCAGGAGATCGAGAAGTATCTCCGAGTCTACGTAAATTATCGGCAGACCGATTGGGCTGAATGGCTCGCTTTGGCCGAGTTTGCCCACAACGACAAGATTTCGTCAGCGACGAAGGCCTCCCCATTCTATTTAAACACCGGCTATCACCCTTGGAAAGGGATCGAGAACGCCGTGGAGACACGTAACGAGGCGGCGCAGGAGTTTGCCGATAAGATGAAGAAGATTCGTGACGAAGCGTCTGCGGCGCTTGAGAAAACACAGAAAAACATGAAAAAATATTACGACGACAAGCGCCGGGACGCTCCGACTTTTAATCCTGGAGATAAAGTCCTGATAGAGGGGAAGGATATCGAGACCGATAGGCCTTCGAAGAAGCTCGGAGATGTACGGCTGGGGCCGTATGAAGTCATAGAAAAAGTCGGGGCTTCGTCTTATCGGCTCAAGTTACCCGAGACCGAGGGGATGCACGACGTATTTAACGAGGCGCTTCTGAAGCCTTTTGTGGAAGCGCCGGAGGATCGTCGGGAGAAGCGGCCGCCACCCAAGTTAATCGGTGGAGTTCCTGAATACGAGGTGGAGGAAATCCTCAAACACAGGAAGAGGGGTCGTGGATACCAGTATTTAATCAAGTGGAAGGACTATCCGCTGGCGGAACGCACATGGGAGCCGACCCGTCATCTTACCCATGTCAAGAAGTTGCTGTCCGACTACAACAAGAAGCACGGCATTAAGATCCGAGCTGTACCGATCCTCCCAACTGGATATTGGGATTATTTAATTAAACGCTATAAACCCAAGGAGGAGTCCTTACAATACTCGACGAAGAAATTATTTAATCCGATTACGAATGAATTTGTCATCGTTGACGATGATAGGACACGCCCCGTGCTCGCCGAGGACGTCGAGCCTTAAGAGGGGGGTAATGTCACGATTTTGGCCTAAATCGCGTCATCTTATCTTAGCGCCCAAGATCATTAAGCGCTCACAAGATTAGATAGGAGATAAGACAAGGGATAAGATCGTTTAGATTATGGTTAGATACAGAGGCAGCGCCGGACTAAGCGTGTTTGACACATGGTTACATGATTTATAATAACATGCACAGGTTGCATGGCAACCGCATGGCTGTTACTCAGCCATTACTCAGAACATATGTTTACCACACGGTTCTATTGTAGTATTATATTTAGCTAGGACTTTCTCACGACTCGTAGTACAGTATTTAAGCAGTAGTTACTTGCCTGTATTCTTTAGCCTTTTATTCCATCATCTTTCGAGACTACTACGCACCACCCAATCCCCTATCCTCTGTCTGATAGTGGGACGCGAGTCTTGACTGTGACAGCATCGTACGTCACTTTAATGCCGAATAGAACGGGCAACTGATTCTTTTCATTCATCTAGCGAAACTTTCCTAACTGAGCCGGCATCCCAAGTGTCCACAAACATTGATGACGCGGCAATAGCAGCATTGCGGGCAGAGCTTGCGGGGAGAACGGGTGATACTGACAGCAAGGCCGAGATGGAAATTGATGTGGAGGTGTAGTTACAACGCGTGTTTTTGTTTTGTTTTATTCAATATCAGTATTTTCATTTATTTTATTGCTGGAACCTGGGACAACGGGGAGGCCATAGCTGTGGTAGACCTGGTAGCCTGAATCTATCGTGCGATACCATGCACTACTGAGTGATCGCGTGATATCTATCCGGCGCTACTACGCGCCCATGTGATAGCTACCCGACGCTACCGAGCTTGACCTTGTGGCTACCAGAGGCTAAGTATTCGGGGACTTGCCTACCAGGCTACCAAATCTACTGACGCTACGGAGTGCAACCTAGCAAAGTGAGATTTTCCTGATGTTGTCCCGGACTTGTCCGAATGCCTACAAAGATGCGCAGGGTCGTGCTTGGCTCCATAAGTGCGGCCTTGGCCTCAAGGGTGCATCTGGCAGCGACAACGAAGATCGGGAGGCTTCCTACGCGCCATGGGGCTCGCCGTACCGGACTCCTGATTCGCTCTAGGTAAGTCACTCGCACTCCTGTTTGGAATCAATTAATTAAGAATCAAGGGTGACGCCGCTCAAGAGACTGGGGTTGCCGGCAGAGGCAACACGCAGGTGTGGAGTCTGCGGACATTCCGCGCAGATTATCGCAATTCCGTACTTCCCGGCGGCTTGGGCTTAGTGATGCCCAGGGCCCGGCCTGAAGCCCTCAAGCCCGCCAAGCCCGGCCCGCTCAGGCCAGGCCAAGCCAAGCCCGACAGCAGGCTTCGGGGGGCCTAAGGCTTGGGCTTCAAAAATCTCAAGCCAGGCCGGGCCCTCAAGCCCGGGCCTACATACCTTGGATATAAATGCTATAAACCTGAAATAAAAGCAGCAAACTGTGAGGATAATTTTTCCGGCTGATATTTTATGTGAAAAGAACCCACCTCCAGGTATTTCCGGCTTCGTTGCCTATTCTCCGGAGCTTACAAAATAATTCAAGCTTGTACCGAGAACCCAACCTGCATCTAAACCCCGTTTGAATGGTCAGAAATACCCCAATCTTGAAAAAGGGATGTTCTCACAGTATATGTGCAGAGTTATTTGACTCGAAACTGTACATAGTACACAAAGCACCAAGTAGCTCAAAAGCCCGGGCCCAGGCCCAAGCCCGGCCCGGCCAAGCCCTGTTTGAGGGCTTGGGCTTGGGCTTGCAAAATCCTGAGCCCGAGCCCACCCAAGCCAGGCCCAAGCCGGGGCTTTCAGGCCAAGCCGGGCCCTGGGCATCACTACTTGGGCTTAGCAAAGAGTTTGCAGAATTGTTCCACGGGGTACGAAAACATTCCACTGCGTGGAGTATATAGGGTATGGCTGAGCGACAAGAACCTATCTGGTCTTTCCTCATCGCATCTCATTTACGATGAAGTCCTTCTTCGTCCTTTTCCTAGCTATGGCTATGACCGTTGTTGCGGATCGTACCATAACCGTCAGTCTTGTTGCCGACTTGGTTTGTCGACGCTCATAAAAACTGTACAGGTTTCTAATGCATGCCCATTCACCGTCTGGCTCGCGGTACGCCTCTCACCACATTCCAATCAACAGCACATTCAACTACATCTGCTCAGCTCTTCACCTCCTCCGGTGGACGGCCCACTCAAGCGACTGGGTTCAAACTTGATTCCCTCGAGCCCTGTCAATTGACTAACGCACCGCCATAGGTGGTCCGCCCCTGCCCACGCGAAACACTCGTTCAAGGTCCCCTCAGACTGGGTGCGTATCTTCTTCTGAAATGATTCAATACTGAATTTTCTACAGGATGGTCGCGTGTGGGGACGCCGCAACTGTGACTTCTCCAAAAACCCCGGGGCGAACTCGTGCCTCGACGGCGGTTGCAATGGAGGCCTCGTAAGTCGACTCAACCCTCACCTCAGACTAATGCCGTTATTGACGACTACTCAAGGAATGCGACACCAAAACCGGTACCGGTGTGCCTCCAGCTACGCTCGCCGAGTTCAAGTTCAAAGGCTCTGGAAACAAGGACTATTACGATGGTATGTCCGCAACTTGGTTTGCCACTTTGTTTCTCATCGTGATGTCGCCTAGTCTCCCTCGTTGATGGGTATAATCTGCCAATGCGCATTGACAACAACGTCGGCTGCGGGATCCCTTCGTGTCCCGTGGACCTGGGCCCAAAGTGTGCGTATTCATTCCTCACATGGGCACCTCCACCGCTGAGAAACTGGGGGCTCATTCTCCTTCTCAGGCCCCGGCGACCAGAAAGGACCCTTTGACAAGACCGGCTTCCCTGTCGGGTGCAAGAGCGCCTGCACCGTCGATGCTTTGAACGGCCGTGCCGGTACGCCTTTTATCGCTTACTTCTGCCGTACCCGCTCCTCACATTCAACCAGCCAACTCACCTAACTGCTGCTCCGGAAGCCACAACACGCCAGCTACATGCCCAGCCTCTGGCGTCCGGAACTACCACTACTTCAGTCAATCTCGTTTTATTTTCTTCCCTCTTACTTGCTTCCGGAACTGATTAAACTTTACTTTTGTTAGAGGACAACTGCCCAAACGCATACGCTTTTGCGTACAATGAGCCCAGCGGCACCGCTCTTTGGAGTTGCCCGTCTGATAAGAACGCAGCATACACGATCACGTTCTGTCCTCCCCACTCGAAAAGCAACGAAGAGCAGATGTGGGAATCGGAGGATCAAACACCTTTAGTTCTTTAATCTCAAGATACGACCAAAACACATATGCATAGTACGAGTACACCTCTGACAAAAAGAAATATATGTTTTGCATTCAGCTCTCTGCGACTATCCAACCATCAGCGAATTCGAACACGGTCAGGGAGGCAGAATCCGATTTGTTTTCTGCAAAGCCTCGACGACCGCCCGTATCGGATGAATATGGTTACAGCTTCGAGCTCCTTATGAAGTCCTCAATAAGCAGATTTGCATCCGGGCCTCGACATGCGCACCGGCGTTGGATGAGATATCAGTTGTCTGAGGAATCGATTTCCGGGGGTTCCACCTCGCCGTCCTCCATAATTCATAAACGTCGCATGAGTGCACAACATAGTCTCAGTTAAACTGTGAAAACAAACCATGTTCCCCGGGCAATAAAGTGGGGTGAACCCAGGATGGAGAAAAACAGTCTCGTCTGGGGCAGCAACGAGCTTCCAAAATACTGGGTATCAATTGGAACATGCCCATCCCATATCTGCGAAGCAAAACGGCAAATGCGCCGCAAATCTCCAAGGATGTCGCTACGGAGGAATCGCGCACCAAGGTTCCTACTCCTCTATCCAAAATCCAATCAGCTTGATTGAGCACATAATGATCCCCCCATCTCACCTAAAACAAAACATCTAACCTATCCGGCTGAACCACACTTCCGCACCAGCCCGTCCGCTCCCCCCAAGCTCCCTCACCTCCCCCTCCTTCCCCCAAAAGTCGCCCGAGAATGCAAACCCGTCCTCCTCACCTGCCGCACACGCAACCCACTCCGCCACAAACCGATTATCCAGCCCTACCAGCACGTCGTCGCCCTGTGTTTGGTGCCCCTCTTCCCGGACGTCGTGGTTCGACCAGATGAGCGACACATTGAAGACGTTGCCAGAGAAGTGCGCGAGGCGGAGGTGCGTGGAGAAGGTGCGTTTGAAAGGGGCGATGAGGGTCGGTGTCATGGGGAAGGCGGAGACGGAGGCGGCTAGGATGGCACGGACGGCGGGGTGGGCCAGCACCGCGGCGCAGATGGGGGAAGCGCGCGTGCGCACGTAGCATGGCGAGAACGACCCGTAGGTTGGGTGGTTGAAGCGGCCTTCCATAGATTCGAACGACGACATCGGAGGAAGAGGCGCCGAAGGCCGCGGCGTCACCGCACTGTTATCGCCGATACCTTTCTCGTTCGATTCTACAACCTGCTTCCGACTTAGCGACACTGAACTATATATATGTAGACTGATGGGCAACGCACCGCTGGGCCCAGCCAATGGGCTCCAATCCGAGAAGCGCATCGATTATTTGGAATTTCACAGGTTCCATGACTCGCACGCGTTGTCGTCGTTCGAGAGCACGACCACACCGATGTTATCGCCGGGGAGACGCGAAACGATGCTTTTGAAGCCGGGGTTGCTCCCGCCGTGTTCCACGATCTCGTGCCCGCGATATGAGAATCGGTTCTGCCCGCATCCGTATACCTTCGCGCTCTGTGAAAACAATCAATAAGTTAGTGTTAGTGGTACACTTCGTACTTGCTCAGACCAGCAGAACACACGTACGGTTTCGGGGAACTCGGCCTTTTTCAAAGATACACTGGCGCCGAGAGCGACGTGCTCCACCACGTCCTCGGGGATGATCGTTGCGCTCGTGGTAGGGTGCCGACCGCCGTTCAGCAGCATTGCCACCCAGATCGACTGCGTGCTGTCCTTCAGCTGCTGCTCGTCACGTATCGAAAATCATACGCACCAAATCACGCGCGGAGGACAAAACCCCCGCGGCGCCCGCCCAGACTTTCTCTTCGCCCGGGCGTTGGAAATAGGGCACAGTCGCGGTGAGTGTCCCCTGTTTCCCAGCGAGCGAGTCTTTCATGCTCCAATGAAACCCGTGCGCCAGCGTCCCGCGCCTCTCCGCCTCTGCGACCGAATACGTCGACGCATTCATCCCTAGGGGCACGAAGATGTGTTCGCCGATGTAAGACTAGTGCTGTCCATTAATATAATACGAAATAATATATTATTAATATATTAACGATAATATGGATATGATACGGTCCAGGACGGGGAGGATAATATTGATACAAGAAAATATACTATGATATGATATTGATATAATATGATACAGCGCTTGCCATATTAATATTATATTATGGTACTGTATATGTTACATTGGAGCTTCTGTTTTCCTCAGCTTCTCATCCAGAAATTTGGAACAATATTGAATCATCTTGAATCAACAACCAAAGCTTGACTTACTAACCGGGATCTTGTGAGTTGCCAGTGCCGAGACTGATCCGAGTCCAAACCGGCATCAAAAGCAGTTCCGACTCTGCCGAGAGGTTCAAATTGAACTGATTTCGCTGTTTTGACCCCAACGTGATTCATAAAGTGTTGAAAGTGAACATTTATCAAGTCTCTTCTGATCCTAAGAGGGATTTGGCATACTGAAAGTGGTAGAAGTATATTATTAATATATCGATAATATATTATAATACGAATTAATACATACACAGATAATATAATACGGATATGATATGGCCTCGGACCCCATAATGTGATATTGATATAATATGATATGCAAAATTTCGTATTAATATCATATGTGGACAGCACTATGTAGGACTCAAACGTACGGTTCAAGAGCGTCGGCTGGAGATGCGACAGGGTCTCGTACATGAGGTTGTTGTATTGGTACTGCTCGCGCAGCGCAGCTGAGGAATCGGAGAGTTGATATCTGCGACAACAAAAATCAATCCAAATCCAAAGAAAGATAACGAGGCCAAGAGCGAACCAACCAACCATCTCGCCGACACCGCCTGCTCGTGTTTGGCCGGAATAATCGTGCCGCGGCAGGCCCGTGCGGTGAGAAAGCATATCTTGGATGGTAACCCCGTTCGAAGCCTCGACGTCCATCAGCCTCCATTCAGGGAGGAGAGTGGCAATTTTGGTGTCCCAGCGCAGCTTCTCTCCCCTCTCCTCAGCCAAGGACTCGTTTTTGATAAGCAACATTGCCAGGAATAGCTTGCTGTCCGACGCGATGGCGAAAAGGGTGTCTGGAGTGACGGACGCACCATCGGCATGAGCACGACCGTAAGACCCGAACTCTGTATGCCACGCGTTCGTACGGTCGTCTTTTTGCACCACTGCGACCGCCAAACCAGAGGAATTCCAAAAGGATAGCTGCGAGGTGATGAATCGATCGATTTTAGGGGCGAGGAGTGTACTCTTTTGGGGGGGAAACGGTATTTGAGACGATGCGACGATAGGCAATAGAGCAATGAGGAGCGGAAGCGCCATAGCTTGAGGGAGAGGTGCCAGCAGGGCCTGAAAGTGACTAACCTCGCGACTCGCGAGTGCGATTGGTTCGGCTAAAACTGATGCATTAGATGGCTTTGCTGTGCGTCCGCCCGACGTGGCGGGACACCCTTATCTCCCGCTTCGGCCATAGACAGTTGGACAGATCGATCGTGAGCGCAAGAGGCAAAAGGCTTGAAAGCATGCGCCACCCATCAGTTCCGTAATTCGGCGAACGCCGAGCACGGTGTTTGCCGGTCTTCTTGGTGCTTACTGTTCCATTTTATTCAATTCGTATGGTCACAGGTCACAGGCCTGAAAATCTACGAAATTTTTCGTAAGTCACTGCGTCACAGAGGCCTTTTTAGCTTAGCCGAGGCGTGCCGAGCAGTGCCGAGCGCTGCCGACGGATCAAATTCCCAAATGGAGACCGCGTACGAAAGGTACGATTCGTTTTCGAAGTCACACATCAAATGGCCTTACGAATTGAACGAAATGGCACAGTTCTGTCCTATTTCGTTCAATTCGTATGGTCACTTGTCACACAACCAAAAATCTACGAAATTTTTCGTAAGTCACTGCGTCACAGAGGCGATTTTGGCCTTAGCCGAGGTAGCCGAGCTTAGCCGACGGCTGCCGGCGGATCAAATTCTTCAATGGGGACCGGCTACGAAAGCCACAATTCGTAGACGATGTCACACCCCAAACCGTCTTACGAATTGAACGAAATAGGACAGTATCTTTACCCTGCTCTGCCAGGCCTGTCCCATGGTGCAGCGGAGTTATCATGCTAAACGATTCAGGACCCAAGCATAAAATGGGAGTGCAGAAAGGCCTGAATGGCAGCGTGAGGAACCCCATGCCGCATGGCCGTCTCATCGTCCCATGACGAATGCAGGCCAACCAACGTCCCCTCAGCCTCATCAATCAAAGGCGCACCAGAATGACCCCAGTAGGTCCACGCGTCGTGCCTAAGCGTCCCAATCTCCGAGTTATCATGCGGGTCGGCACCCAGCACCATGCCGCACACCGTCCCAGACGATACGAACACAAGCGGGTACTTCGTGCGTCGCGCTGTGGCGGATTCGAGGTCGTCTTGCCCCGGCTGGCCGATGCACACGATACGCGTTCCAGAGATGGGTGTGCATGCGGATGGGCGGAGGGATGGGAAGGCGGGGAGTTCGCCGGCGCATTCGACGGCGATAATCTTCAGCAGCGCCAAATCGCGCTGGGGGTCCCACGTGCGGCACTCGACCTGCACGGCAAGCCCGGTGTAGGAGAGGAGTCACCACGTCGCGGGGGTCGCAGTGCGGGCCCGGTACTCGTCCGTGGTTTCTGCGATACGGTGCGCGCAGGTGAGCACCCATCCCGAGGCGTCGACACACACCGCCGAGCCGGCTTCCTCTTGCGCAAAGATTAAGCTGGCTTCGAGTGCTACACGCAGGTACTGGGTATCGTTCGGGAGAGACGCGAGAGTTTTTTTGGATCGAGTTTGTAGCTTTCGTTGTTTTTCGCGCAGAAGAGCTAGCTTGGATGCGGGGAGACCTGGAAGGCGTGAGCCTGGCCTGATGATCTGCATCGCGCTCGCCGCCGATGACGAAGTCTCCGAAGGTGAAGGTCCTGCTATGCTTATGGAGGAAGATTGCGTGTTGACTTTGGATGAAGAACGCAAGCGACGACTGCTGTCTGACATTTGAGGGAGTGGTGGAAGAAAAGAGTCAGGGCCGAAGCGGTGCCGAGGGGTCGTTGCAACAAGGTCACGTGCTTGATCTTTTCCCACAGTTGCGAATATCACATGCCGTCGTCATCCTTGAAGGTTGAACTTGAACTTGAAGCAGGTTGAAGCTCCCTGCAGGTGGTTACGTCAGGTTTTTTTTGCTTGACCTCTAGGGTATTAGAGTTCAGCGTATGACTCCTACTCTCGGATCTGTTCAAGTTCAAGTTCAAGTGCTCGCTGGCAAGTTGAAGCAACCCGTCGCGCATCTGTGGCGTGCTTTCCCGCATAATGGATTGGCCCCAATGGATTAGCTCGCTAGTAACTAATAATATACACAAATTCTGGCCACGGAGATCGATCAGCTTAGAAGTCATCGTCATCGCCGCCGTCGTCCCCGAAGTCTTCGTCGTCATCATCGTCTCCCCCGCCAAAGTCATCCGAATCATCGTCGTCACCAGCATCCGAATCATCTGCATCGTCCCCGGCGTCGGCGTCGGCGTCCGAGCTGTCATCCGGCACCTCGTCCTGTCCGAAGTCAAGACCCGAGAGGTCGTCCGAGTCAGAGTCGTCGGCGTCAGTCTTCATTTTCACCGTCAGCAACTGAGTTGAGTGGAAGAAAGATAGCTCACCCCGTCGTCTGCAGTTGAGTCGGTCGCCTAAAAAGAAAGAAACGAAAATCAGAGATCGATTCGGGAAGCGGAAGGAAGATTAGGTAGGTATCGTACACTGGTGTCGGCGGTCGAGTCCGCGTCCGCGTCAGTCTGTAAAGGATAAATATACGCCATGTCTTGAA
This sequence comes from Mycena haematopus, assembly GCA_029281435.1. NCBI lineage: Eukaryota > Fungi > Basidiomycota > Agaricomycetes > Agaricales > Mycenaceae > Mycena > Mycena haematopus. Next base: position 150,168 of record JARJCV010000105.1, read on the forward strand.
CCCAGCGAGAGAGATAGCGTACCCCATCATCCGCAGTCGAGTCCGCGTCGGTCTGCAAAGGAATACATATGAGCCATGTGTTCATGGCGTTGAGAGTCGAAACCACGTACGCCATCATCCGCAGTCGAGTCAGTCTACATAGCGAAGGAGGATGGATCAGTGATACTTCCTTGGGAGAGAATGCGATAATACTATACGTACCGTGCCGTCGGTGCCGTCGGTGCTGTCGGTGCCATCATCAGTCCTGGTAGGCAAGTTAGTTAGATAGATGATGCAGGAAATGAAGAGTTGCTTACGCTGTTGCGTCGCCCGCAGTGTCCGTGCTATTATTTTGAATTCAGATTCGATGTAATTAATTGTGGAGGGATGAGAAAGACGCACGCAGTCGGGTCGTCGGTCCTAAAGCAGGCAGGTTCAACTCACGTCAGAAGCAGGAACGAAAGAACGTACGCGTCGGCATCAGCACTAGTGTCGGTCCTAGTAATTCGTTTAGATGATGAAGAACGGAGACGTAGCGGAGTAGGAATAGTATACATACGCGGTGGGATCGTCCGTTCTGCCAGCATAACCGCGTCAGCTTTCACACAAAAGGAACGTGAACGACGTACGCAGCGGCATCAGCACTAGTGTCCGTCCTGCATACATGAACGGTAGTTGGATTAGATTACTTGACAGTGAAAAGGAAGGGGAGGGAGGCACGCACGCAGTCGGGTCGTCGGTCCTGTAAAACGTGTCAGTTAAGTCAAGAAAGAAAGAAGGCGCGGAAGGAATGGATTTACGCGGTATCGGTAGCATCAGCGTCGCTGGCGGAATCCGTCCTACGAGGCAAGGTGTGAGTCAATCAACCGAATAATACTATGGAGCGAGAAAGCCTCACGCAGTGGCATCGTCCGACGAATCCGTCCTATCAAAGCGAAGCACATCAGAATCTCTCATCTCGAGACCCACCAAAATAAAAACCACTTACGACGTAGCAGCATCCGCATCCGAGTCCGAGTCAGTTGATGTCGGCGCGTCGGTCGTCACCGCGTCCGACGCCGAGTCCGTATCCGAAGCAGTGGTGGTGGCGTCCGCATCGGACGCCGAGGTGGTCGTCGCCGCATCCGTGGTGGTCGCCGCCGCCGTCGTGGTGGCTGCCGCGGTCTTGGATTTCGCTGCTGCGCCGGCTTTGGCGGCGCCGCCGGAAGCCGCCTTCCCTGCTGCGGCTTTGGCTGCGGCTGCTGCCTGGTGAAAAATGGTCGGTTGATCAGCATCAATGTAAAGATGAGGGCGAAGGTCGCATACCTGAGATGCAGCGGCTTTCTGTGCAGCGGCCTTCTATACATTGCAAGAATCATCAGGCTTGAATGGAACTGTGAGGATGGAAGAGGCTTACCTGTGCGGCTTGAGCCTGCGACGCCGCGGCTTTGGAAGCCGCTGCGACCTGCGATGCCGCCGCCTTTGATTGGGCTGCGACGAGGGAGGCTTCGGCTTTTGCGGATGCGATGATCTTCGCGCACAATGGGGGTCAGAAATCAAACGTTGACGGATGGAAGGCAAACACATACCTTCGATGCCTGGGATGCAGCGGCAGCGACGACCGCTGCAGCTTGCGTCTGTTGTGCCGTGGTGACCTGAAGGGATGGCATCAGCTTAGCCTGGAATCCTGGTGCATGGGAAAGAGGGGAAGGAGACGACATACGACGGTTTTTGTGGGGTTTACCGCAGCGACGGCAGCGTTGCAGGCGTTGGTCACGCCATTACCGGCCGCAGTCGCACTCGTAAGCAGTCCCTATATCATCGCCGTGAGTTTTCGGTCGGCCAGAGAGTTGTTTGGGATGATGATAATGTACCTTCAGGGTTGCGAGGTCTTTCGAGACCGTGGTGTCGGAACTGTGTGCCCGGCGTTGAGCCAATGTAAATAGATTGAAACTTGGGAAATACGTACGTCTTGATGTTGCCGAGCACGGAGAGCGCCGAGGTCAGGCCGGACGATAATCCGGACGTGATGTTCGAGCACTGTATGTGTGCAGCAGGGTCAATATCAACCAAGGTTCAGAAACACGGAGGCACGGACCGCAGCGCTTTGCAGAACAGCACGAGCTTCGGCTTGGGTGTCCAAATGAAGAGGAGCTATTGCGAATACAAGAATGAGAATCTACCAATTAGGTACGAAAGTTGAGGGCGTACCGGCATCCGTCTTCAAGACGGAGGTCGCCAGAGCGGCGAGGAGGAATGTCGCAGAGATCCGTGTCATATTGATTATTGAAGTGGGAGAGAGCAAATAAAGAAAGAAAGTGGACACCAGAGCAAGCTGGATGGAGGAGAAGAAAGTGTATGTGTGAAGAAAAAAGGGACCAAGCCGTGAACGATAATGGAATGGATGGGGAGACGAAATTACAGAGTGTGGGCCTTTATGAGGCCGGGAAAGGCGATGCTGAAGTTGGCACCTGTCAGGAAGAAGCAGCGTTGTACTCGAGCTATAGTATTGATGGGGCTGCCACAACCGAATCGAGTTTTACATGGACCTGAGCGGCGGAATCAAGCAACCGTTTTCCAGAATGAGAAATGGGACTGGAGGTGAGAGAGACTCACAGTCATGTTCAGGTCAGTACAATGCTCTCCAGCCAAAGGAGGATGGATTTTCTTTTTTGGGAGTTGTGCGTGGAATCAGACCGATCTGGCAGGACGCCAGAAGTGACAGAAGTCGACGCCGGATCGTCTTGTTCTCGAGGATTCTGGCTTAGCCTTGGCAGTCAACATCTATCTGCCATGATTGACGGGAAGCTGCGCGCGCCCAGCTGTCTGTCATCAGGCGTTCACGGAAAGATTCATTAAAGCAGGCGTCGATCCGTGGTTGTAACCTGCCTCGCGGCGGTCAAGGAAATGGCTTAGTTAAAGGTATTTTCAAGTGCAGGGAGTCGCACTCGCCTGGATGAAAACACGGTAGTTTAGCGAGTGCTCCATACTCGAGATGATTATCAGAAAACAAGCACACGCTTCAGTCGCAAGCACACGCACCAAATTGCGAGTTCAAGTTGCTTACATACCAAAAGGTGGCCCAGGCGCATCCGAGGCGCGACGGCCTCCAGGTGCGCATGGAGGTCGGAATGATTGAGATTACTTATTCACGGAGCAAATGGTAAAGGTGCAAAAAATACACATGTCACCCAGGAGTCATCCAGACCTGGATAGAAAATTAGATAAATGCAAGGCGGTACGAAGATGCATACAGAGCAGCCGGGCGCGTTGCCTTGGAGATCTAATCTTCGAAATCTAATCTTGCGCGCTGTGAAAATAAGCAGACGCCGAGCGGTTGTTCAGAGAGCGGTCTCAAGAATCAAAAGTATGATGGATAGATTAGATAGTAAAAGATACAACACCTAGGCGGAAGTTAATATGCGCGAAGGTCCCAAATGGAAGAATTTATATGAAGTTTGCTTACTACAACCAAATGGGCTCGGGACAGATGATGATGAGTCACGTCTCCCTTTCCCAACCAAAAGTGGCCTCGCATTGGGTTAACCGAGCACAAACCGCGCGGATCCTATCGTCGTCGCAGTTTGCAACAGAGAACCGGATCCAGCGGTCGTCAGATCCATCCGTCTCGGCGCCGAAAAACGCCGCCGGAAGGAGGACGATGCCCATCTCTTCTGCGAGCCGCTGGCACACCTCTGCGGACCCATGACCGGGGAACGGATGCCGCACAAAGGCGAAGTAGCCGCCGATGCTACCGACAACCCATCCCGAAGGTAGGTGAGCCTTGAAGAGCGCGCGGCGCGCCTCGAGAGCCAAGGCTGTCTCGATTACACCTGGGCGAAGGGAGGCGAGAATCGGCGCGATGGAGAGCTGAATGGGGCGCGGGGGGCAGATTTGGAGGCTATCCAGGATCGTGCCCAGCGCTTTTTGGAACGTCGGAGACGCCACAACTAGGCCCAGCCTGTGTCCCGGAACGCCGTATGATTTCGAGAAAGAAAACAGATGTACGAGGTGCGCGCGCCACGTGGGCTGTGAAAAGACGGAGTGCGGAGGAAGCTTGGTGGTGATGAAATCGCGGTATGTCTCGTCGATGATGAGCGCGATACCGTACTCGTGCGCAAGACGGGAGAAGTCGGCGATCAGCTCGGGAGAATACGTCGCGCCGGTCTTGTTTTACCAAATGAGTGAGAGATACGAATTATATAGTGGAACGTACAGGGTTATTAGGCGTGATTAGGACAATGGCCCTTGTTTTGGACGTTATCAGCGCCTCGCATTCGGACACGGAAGGAATAAATCCGTCTTCTGGGCGTGTTTTCAGAGGTACCGTGATGATACTAAGCATACTCAATGTCATCCTGGGGAGGCGTAAGCATAGCTCTGACAAATATCGCGAAAACATTACTGATGGTTGAAATACCTGCAAAAGGATTCAATGATCAGAATCGCACCTAATGTCGACCACAAACCATGGCACCGGAAGGATAACCTCATCGCCGAAATCTGCTATCGTCATAATCACTGAAACGAACGCGAGGTTGCAACCAGACGTCAAAGACATGTCTTCGGGGGTTACAGAGATTGTATCGCCGTACACAACTTGCATCTCTTCTGCCATTGCCTGGCGGAGGACAAGCTCTCCTTCGGATGGACAGTAGCCGAAGCTGCCGAGCGACGAGGAGGCCAAAGCCAGGGCTTCTTGTAACGCGGGCTGCGGGGGAACGCCTGGAACTCCCCTGAACGTAAGTGCATCAGGACGAAGAATGAAGGGTGAAGAAATGTATGCACTGCGACATATCGAGAAGAGGTCCGTGTGAAAGGCGGTACTTTGCAGCCCACGTATAGGCCAGAGGGATGCTGAAAATGAGAATGAGTCTCAGAAAATGTTCCGAGGCAGATCTTACGGAGGAGTGATTGTGTTCAATACACCCCGAGAAAGCTTGAAGACGAGACTCATGGTCGTTCCTGTAGAGGCAGATCCGGATCAACCCGAGTCGGACTTTGAAACTGCCAGTGTGACAGTGGCACGTGTCTCCCTTCCGCCTCACCCAAGCCGAACGCAAGTCGGACTCCTGCTGCGGCCGCCTGCTCTGTGGATGCTATCGTGCCCCTCAACTCTCTCAAAGCATCCCGGGATCGCCGAATTAAAAACTGCTTTCTCTGTCGTGCTTCTCGTCGGCAAGAGCTGGGAGGGAGCCTGTCAGCCTGAGGCTTTCACGCTCCTAGTAGAATCGATCGATTGAATCAGCTCCCAACGATCTGCAAATCGTCGCACCATGCCTTGACCAAACCTCAAGGCAGCTTCTTATTAATCCACTCAGACTCAGTGCTGTCTCTTGCAAGTCCCCTGCACCCAGTACTCTCCCTTGCACCAATCCCTCCCTTGCTTTTCTTCGATGCCTCAACGATCTCATCTAACACCTCACCTCAAGTCTGCCTTCTCGAAACTAGGGAATGCGTTCTCGATACATCGTGGATCAGCGAAGACCTCACAGGCGAACTTGGCGGCACCTTTCGACGCTAACAGTTCCCATACTTCTCTCCAATCTGGTCCTTCCGACTCGAGTGAGAGCAGTTCTCATATAGATTGTCTCCGGTCAATTCCCATCATAATTACGGAGCCCTTGGCGACACACGGGGCCGTCACATCGCGCGATGTATTGGAAGAGCAGCGCAGCACAAACAGGGACTCTTCTCAGCCGGATTCAATTATCGGTGTCGATTCATCAGTGCGCCGTCCGGCCAGTTCTATCAGCCTAGCCCGCCAACTTCCGGTCGATGTCAGTCCAGGGCAGGTACCCGGCTCACTCTCAGCCGGACCGCAGATGTGCGTCTTCTTCGCGATGCCCGCACTATTGCTGACGGCCTGTTGTCTTTCAGCCATCAGACCACACACCGCGGTTTGATGCTGGAAGGAACCGGTAATTCATTCGTGGGATCATATATTGCCGGGGACAATCTCAACAACACCGTCAACAATATCTACTTCGACGATGGTCTAGGTTCGGATTCTGACCTCGAGGGCCTGCGCGTCCTAACTGGAAGCCAACCGAACTTTCTTCGCATCGTATGCGTCACCATTGCGTGCTGCCTTCCGCCCTCTGTCATCTGGATCTCTTGTGTCCTGGGATTACCAGAGGAGGAAGTTCACCAATCGATCGAGGCTCTTGCGAAACATCTCCAGAAGCAGGTTTTCTTCGATGACAAAATCAAATTCCCCGACGATTTCGTATTAAAAATGTACCGCTCTTGTGTGCAGATTGTGGGTGGAGCTCACGGGGATATTGCCTGCTGGTGCCTACGCGACGCACTGTCGAAGCCCCGGTATGTCTGATCACGCATTCGGCTGCACTGAACCTAATTGAAGGTGATACCAGGCATGCCGACTATGCGCTCGCATACTGGGCGTGGCATGTGTCTCAAGCAGCACCGTCGCTTGAGCTCAAAGCTGCGCTCGAGAGATTTCCTTTCGTATTGTGCACCGTCACAGAGAACCAGCTTTCGAATGTCATTCACTGGTTGAAGGTACGAGTGATGCACACCATCTCGTACTTTGCTCATCAATGTTTACAACAGCATTTCAACGGCCTTCTCGATGCTGCGCATTTGTTGTCGCAGTATCAGGACCGTCTGGGAATTTTGGCGGAGATGCAATGTGGTGGTGAGAATACGTAGAATGAGAGGCACTGGCCGGATGTACTTATGAATAAGAACATAGGCATGCTCACAAAACGCCTCCCAGCCGCGATCCACCAACCGACTTACTTGAGGTTGTTGCTTGATCCACTGACTTAAGAGCTACTGTAAGTACTTGAGCAGTGCACACTGCAGGCTGTCGCTTCGCCCCCCCAAAACAATTGCAATTTGGCGGACAGCATTTGCGGGAGGTCTCGAAATGGCCCTGTACATTATTAAGAAGGACTTAAGTACATAAAGCACGGCCTTCGCACGGGATACCTACCTACCCATATAGGGTACGATTCAAAAGATGGGTTTGTGGATGACGAACAACCTTGGAACAACCGGCGCGGCCGCGGATCCATATTATAAAGAGCTTTGAAAAACAACAGCCAAAACCTATCAGCACAAGAAGATAATATATTCGTGGAGCGGCAGCTTACCTTAAACACTGGACCAGAGCCCATCGGCCCAGAAGTTGACGGTGGGACCTCCACCTATCCCACCCTTACCCCCAGTATCCCCGCTGCCGCCCACACCACCGACGCCACCTTTAGATGCCGCCTTCATAATTGGACAAGGAATCCAGTAACCCCACCCACCTGAGATACTCTCAATCCTAAACTGAACATTGTTGATGGTGTTGTTGAGATTGTCCCCAGCAACATATGGTCCTACGAATAAATTACCGCTCCCTTGGAGCGTCAAACCGCGGCTAAGAGCCAGGATAATCAGGAATAGCACCGGCATCGCGAAGAAGACGCACGTCTGCAACCTGACAGAAGTGGCCAGATCCGGCTGTGAAGAATTTGTGTTGCGCTGCTCTTCTAAGATCTCGCGCAGTGCGCCGCGCTTGCGTGTCGCCGACGCAAACACGCTTCTCAATCTCGCCAATAGCAGACTCAGCTTGAGCTGGGCAACTAGCCGAGAGGGTTGAGCCATGGAATGATGCGGTGTTTCAAAGCAGAGCCAGGAAGCGTTTACCTTGAGGCACGGCAGCTATTGGTGAAGGCCCGCAGTACAGCGGTGATCGTAGCACTTTTAACCGGTCTTGGGGAATGGATTAGATCCGAGTGTTTGTATTCTGTTCTTCGAATCCTCGCCGAGGAGGCGCAGTGCTGACAAAGTTGGCGCAGTTTGAGGGTCAGAACTCGGTCGCTCTTGTGATGTCGACAGAATTTCGCAAGACAGCGCCGAGGAAAGAGTCAATGTGCCCTTTGCATCAAGCTCATTGCCCAAGGTCGATAATGAGAATCGACCGCGTTTGGCTGGGAGCTCGGGCTAGCACCGAAAGTGGCGAAAAGCAGAAGCCAGCACCAATCCAGATTGTCGATAATGGAAGCAAACGCCGGGAGGTCGCTGAAATTGAATCCGCATGCAAGTGTCACCGAAATTACAATGAATGGAATGGAATGAGTGGGGACAAAATGCGTAGCGTGGTGACGGGTCGCTTCTCTCTCTCCTCTCCTCTCTGCTCTGCTCCTCACCGAGCCCAGCCCTCCGCGACCTGTCCCGCGGCCGCCACCTCCCGCTCCCTTCTTGGTGCCGCCTTCCGGGCTGAATCCTTCTAGACAAAGCGTCCTCGACGCGCGGACGCCGTGCGGAATCGGTACGGCGCAGACAAAAGGACCGGACGAGTCGACGGGCGTGCGAGCGGGTAGGCGAGAAGGACGCGGTCAGGAGCGAGCGAGCGAGTTGGGAAGGAAGCGGGCGGTTGCAAATACAGAGGAAGGCGCCATCCTCGTCGTCGTACACGCCCTCCCCTCCTCGTCCCCTCCCTCTCGCCCTTCCCTTCCTGCCGCCATGTCTCTCTCTCCCCTCTCCTGCCTCGCTGCCCTACTCGGCCTCAGCCGATCAGCAGATCCTCCTCATGCGCAGAGGACAGCAGCGGAGGCGCGAGGAGCGCACGGCGGAACAGAGCTAGTATGCATAGTAGGAGCGGTAGACGCGCGCAGCACCCACTCCGATCAGGAACGTTGACGCGTCAATGTCATCAACGGGCATCACCGTGGCACGTGTAGCACGTGTTGCGCGACGTCATTGATGGTGATCGGCAATGCACTGCTAATTTCAAACTCCGACACGCGTAGGGAAAGTGGTCAGAGACGATTGCACTTCGTACATGCAATATACCACAACACATTGGCAGAAGAAAATGACGGCAACTGAAAACTGAACAACTTTGTAGTCTCAGATTTTTTGTTTTTCTTCGCTTCATGCGAGAACTCGGAATTTGGGCCCTAAAATCACATCCTGTGTGCTCGCAAAGCAGAAATGAAGAAATCCGGCACTACAGACCTATTTTGATTTATTTAAAACATGGATCTAGCATTTTACTTCACGGAATTTGGACGAACCAAAGCTGGAATCAATATTGGGTGGCCTGGTGAGGATTTATTCAAGGAGCCCTGATGTCACCAAAATTTTACTCAAAATCGTCATATTATGCCTTGAGTATATGTTTTGAGTTGTTCTAACCTCAAATGAACCTACAGGAGAGACTCGAGCATCGAAAAGTGGAAGACAGGGGGCTGTATTTCCCAATGCGGTAATACCATATCTACGATCACGCTTATTTGGCACGGTTGCCGACCACCAACGTCAATCTTCCAAAATCAGTGCACCCCAAGTATGTTAACGAAGGTCAAGCAAGTCTGAGGTTACTCTGGGAGAGCGAGTTCAGCAAGCTATAGATCGATCCAATCAGTTCGCGGAAATCGTCCCGAGGCAACGATGCAGCCTCAGCGCTACAACGCACCTGCCACCCGTCCCATCGAGGCCGCACTTATACGGAATCGGATCGTGGAGCAGCCAAAGGCTCACAGTGTAGTAGAATTTGTAAATTCCGAAGCCCATAATTACTGTCGTGTTGAGCAGTCTCCACACGGTCACTTTCAGACGTGCACCAGCGGGCTCTGAGTCTGAGGGAAGTTCCGGGAACAGGTAAGGTCGATCTTGTACGCTCCCATTCTCTCGAGTGCTGTCGAATACGTTCGCCTGGCTGTCATGGAGGGAAAAAAACTGGGCGAGAGGAGTGAGATCAGAGTGCTACGTACTAAGTACATACAGCCGATGCCAAATCCATGCGGCGCCTGAGGCCTGAGCGCGGATCGGATGTTCCTACGGGGAAAGCCGGATCAGGAGGCGATGCGGGCGGCGACGGACTTCAGTATGTAGGGCGTAAGTAGATTCTCAAGAAAAGAAAAAAAAGCAGAACGAAAAATTCATACGAGACAAGAAGTCAATATATATATAATACGCCTACATACGAGGGATTACATCGAAATTAGGCTGGGCAGGAATTGCGGACCAGGACGTGGGATGCCATGCACGAAATTCGTTTGGTTTGTGACCTTGTTTCCGTTCACAAACTCCAACATGTTGACAGTATTTGCATTCCCGTTGATCAAGATAGCACTCTGGGCAACACCAGGTGTGGCAGTCGGTTCGAGCTTGGGATCGTTCGCGTAGGCTTGTTGATTTTTCTGTCGCTTGAGTATTTCTTCAACCATTTCGCGGATGGAGACATTCGATTGAAGCTAAACGCGGAATCCTTTGTATTGGTAATGGCTTCACAGCTCGGGCAGGATCACTCACGTTGAAAACCTTCAACCGTTGCTCCAGCTGTGCGCGGTAGTTCTTGATCCGCTCCTCATCGGGCGAAACCGTTACGAAGCGGTGCACGAAGCCCTTCGAGGCACGTTTTGTGCTGAACTTCTCGATGTCTTTGAGCACTCTGGAGGGAATGATTAATCTCAGCTTATCAATATTTTAGGCATGAACGCAACTTGATCAAGTGGTCGACTTGGCGTTGGAATATTCGAGATCGTGCCGAATCACCGTTCGCGCCTTGAGATATAACCGCGTACACCAGCTCACAGGCATCTCTTGCGAGCTCTCGGAAGTTCTGTTTGTTCCCTTTGGCATTCTAGACGGTAGAGTGAGTGCTAGAGGTTGATTCATCGTTGCCAAGTGTTGACGCACCCCGGCGGTCGTGAGAATTGCGAGGCATATCGAAGCGGCGGGTGCGAATGGCGATGACGCCGCAACGGAATTGAGAGCATTGAAGACAGTGAGGGATATGCCTACCACCACGTCGATGGCCGTGTCTGTCTCTAATGCCGAAGGGTGAGCTATAGGCGATGTGGTCATGGTAGGGGTGAGAATGGGCTCCGCAGGTCTGGTATTTCTGTCTTTGCATCGGGGATTCCACGAGATACACAGGCCAAGAGTAGAGGACCATTGGATTGAGCTGTTTCATTTGTGGCCGGTGCAAAAGGGAACCCTTGTGTGCGTGGTCAAGGTATTTATAATGAGGTGATTTGGGGGTGATGCGACGGCGCAGAACATTCCCCGGCGCCTAGCTCAAAAGCATCCAAGGCAGCGTAGATGGCATACCACTGCATATATACAGCTTTCACCGATCTCCCATAGACCATCACAGCACAGATTCGGTTGGCTGATCCTGGCGGAACTGTAAACACGCGTTGAACACGAGTCGAAACCAAGACGTAGAAGAAGTACGTACTTTACACCCTTTGCGATGGCCGTACACGCGCCGTTTAATTCCACGACGTGCCAGTGCGCTTCGCCAGCGCCTGACGAGGCGAGTTCCTGTGCCAGTGGCAAGGGGACGTTTGACGACACCTGCAGCCAGGAGCGGTTTCAAAAGACAAGCCTCAAGCTCATTTCAGGTGCCACACATCGCCGCATCGCTGCTTGAAAGCTGCTTGGAAGTGAGCACAGCGCTGTGCACTCTGCCTGTCTTCGACGAAGGTATTGTGACAAGAGAGATTATTACGGAATTGCGCAAAAGTCGCACCGGCATGCAACGGCATGTGGTAGATGTCTTGATTACCCCCTTTGGTTAGATTGCGTCCTGCTATGGTAACCTTCAACCTTTTGCATAAAATGTCGATAAAATGATCACAAGTGGTTAACCTTCCCCCCCTGCTCACCGTTTGCTGGCGATGGACTCGTCATCCTGTCTTCATCGGAACACTGTTTCGAGGTTTGTCTGCGGCGTTGTAAATAGTGCTGGCCAAAAATACGATACGAAAAATTTAATTTTGAATATATTCAAAAATACGGTGATATAATACGGCCTGGGACATTTTCAGGAAATACGACTACGGGCGGATATGCTATGATACGATATGAATATAATATGATATGGTCTCAGCGTATTCAAATATATTTGAATAGATGCAGTCATCGGCAATCACGCTCTATCCCCGCAATTTTGGCAGCAACTTCGCTTACTTTCAGCGGATCAAGCTGCTGCATAGCTGCTGAGAGCTGCCAAGATACAAAACACACTTCAGGCACATTACGCGTGATGTCCTCGAAATTTCTCGGTGTGACAGATGTCAGTAAGTATCTCTGTTTGATCTCTATAGAACACCTACTTCGAACCTCAAACATATATTGTCAGGTTCTGGGTCATCTATGACCTCGGAAGCCGCATCTGTGGATATTTTAACAAAAGAGTGGTTGAAATCAGGGCTTGTAGGCAGATTTTATCAAGATCAATGAAAAGTTGAATATATTCTAATATATTCATATCGTATTCATATTTGGCCTCTTAATATGATTATGATTCACTACAAATACCATACACGGTCTGTCTGACGAATATGATACGGATAAAATATAATACGGAATTTTCGTATCCGTATCATATTTTGGCCAGCACTAGTTGAAAACACCGTTCTGCAGTACGGCAGGATCATCGCAATGCCTGCGCGACGAGCATATCTTCCGACAGCAAAGAAACATCCATATCCTTCTCCTTATCAGGAGAGTCACGATCTCGAAGGCTCGGAGCGTGTTCCCCCCGATTTTGGAGACGATAAACACACATTGCTCCTTGGGCTGGTCCTCGCGTCTCGCGTTCCTTCCTCCGTAAAGCAAATTTCGCGTGTTACTTAGTGCTGTCCAAATATGATATTAATATGATTTTCAGCGTATCATATTATATTCTTATCATATCATACCCTGGACCCCCATATCATATCTGTAACATATTATCTGCGTATTTATTAATACGTATCAGATTATATTAAGATTATAACAAAAATATTCGTATATTTTTTGAAATTTGTCCTTGAGCACTTCTATTCAGTCGCAGAGCCCCGATTTCAGTGGTTCCTTTGGTACTATACATAATCAGCAGTGCTTCATGCTCACTCGACAGTGGTGACCCCTCTTAAGTCTTTGGGTTGCAGGCCAGTATCATTTGTCATCCTGATGCGGCATCAACCTACCATTCAGCAGTCATCGGCAGTGCTGTGTGGTTACCAGATTATTATTGTAACACTGTCCCCACTTAAACACACAGTTAAATCATAAAAGAATAGATTTTAAGCTGAAATTTGATAGGATCAGTCGCTCTAGAGATATCCATAATACGAAAATAATACGGTGATACGCTGGTCTGTGTATCATATTATATCCATATTGTATCGTATTATATTCCGCCATATCAATATCATGGTGTCCACCCTCGAAGCATATTATATCCATATTATCCATATTATAACAAGATTATATTATTTCGTATTATATTTTTGGACAGCACTAGTGTTACTCATTTGCCTCCCGAAAAGGTCCAAATCGTACTCGGTCCCACTCTGGTTTCTCTCATCACCGACCTATCTTCGGATATCCGGCTCCCGAAAGACTTGCTGGAAGTAATTCTGCAGACACGGAGGGTCGATCTGGCTTCAGCCCACGAACAGCGTGCGTGTTGGTGTCTCAACTTCTCGACATGAGAGACGTACTGTATCGTTTCGACCAAAGGTTCACGGGGTGTCACCTGTCACCGCAATTGTTCACCGAACAAATAGTTCATTCCTCGCCAATCACATCAAAATTGCCTTTTTGGGATGGAAAATTCCTTTGGTCGAAACGATACAGTACGGTGAGGGGTGAATCTGTTCCCCGGACGAGCTACTATATTTAATCATCTTTTTGTTGCAGGGATATCGTGTATGCTACCAAACACTGGCGTACCACGTCTGTCTCGCGGAGTCAACTCTCAAATTGACCAAGGCATTGCGGGACATTGCTTTTCCCTCGGCTGCCATGTCCGCACAACAGCTTTCGGATGTGGCTTATTGTCTAAAGGTTCGTCATTTAACACTTGTGCATTCTATGGCGTTCCAACGTGTGCTCGTAGGCCCAGGCAGATGGCAATAATGATGTGCACGATCAGATAGTGCAGGTCGAAGCTTTGCTTTGGACGAAAGTTACC
>JARJCV010000106.1:0-163971 GCA_029281435.1 Mycena haematopus
AATCATAGCACACTGAATATCGCACGAGAACTAGGTGCGATAACATTTGAAGCAGAAACTTACCTGATGGTGAGTTCCTTCCCCACTTACTGCCAAAACCCGACACCGAGCGATCGGATCGACTTGAACCTCACTTGTCTTTTTGACATAAACGAGTTCGGAGGAGTCCTGGTACACTTAATATTGAGTAAGAACTGGATGCGATGAGATTTGAAGTGGGAACGTACCGAATCACGAGTTCCTTCCCAGTTGCCACCACAACCCACCGCCCTCCCAAGCTATCGGTTCGACCGAACCTCTCAACTTTTTTTTGACATAAACGAGTTCGGAGGAGTCCTAGTACACCAAATATCCAGTTAGAAACAGATGCGATAAGATTGGAAGTGGGAACTTACCGGATCGCGAGTTCCTTCCCAGTTGCCGCCACAACCCACCGCCCTCCCAAGCTATCGGTTCGACCGAACCTCTCAACTTTTTTTTGACATAAACGAGTTCGGAGGAGTCCTAGTACACCAAATATCCAGTTAGAAACAGATGCGATAAGATTGGAAGTGGGAACTTACCGGATCGCGAGTTCCTTCCCAGTTGCCGCCACAACCCACCGCCCTCCCAAGCTATCGGTTCGACCGAACCTCTCAACTTTTTTTTTGACATAAACGAGTTCGGAGGAGTCCTAGTACACCAAATATCCAGTTAGAAACAGATGCGATAAGATTGGAAGTGGGAACTTACCGGATCGCGAGTTCCTTCCCAGTGCCGCCACACCCACCGCCCTCCAAGCTATGGTTCGACCGAACCTCTCAACTTTTTTTTGACATAAATGAGTTCGGAGGAGTCCTAGTACACCAAATATCCAGTTAGAAACAGATGCGATGATATTTGAAGTGGGAACTTGTCGGATCGCGAGTTCCTTCCCAAGGTACCGCCACGGCCTACCGCTCTACCAAGCTATCGGTTCGACCGAGCCTCTCGATTTCTTTTGACATAAACGAGTTCAGTTCGGAGCAGTCCTAGTACACCGAATATTGAGTTAGAGGTAAGTCCCGTAAGATTTGAAGTGGGAACTTACCGGATCGCGAGTTCCTTCCCAGTTGCCGCCACAACCTACCGCCCTCCCAAGCTATGGATTCTGCCGAACCTCTAGACTTTCTTTTGGCATAAACGAGTTCGGAGCAGTCCTGGTACACTGAATATTGAGTTAGAGGTAAGTCCCGTAAGATTTGAAGTGGGAACTTACCGGATCGCGAGTTCCTTCCCAGTTACCGCCACAGCCTACCGCCCTCCTTCCCAAGTTACCGCCACAACCTACCACAACCACCACATCCGTACACGTTCAACTCTACCAGCTTGAAGGAGCGTGGACGGATGTGAGTAGAGCTTTCATCAGTGCGCGCAGTCTGTTTGTTGACACCAGCTTGAGAATATCAGTGGCGGTGCTCGCCGCCACGTCTTCCTTACCACTCCCGCCACTCAGCGCCCAAACCACAGATCCCGGCTTCAAAGCAACCAACCACAGACCAGACAACGTACGTGAGCACCCACATAACCAGTAAAGCCACTAACACAGCTTAGATGTCCGCCGCCCACACTGAGCAACCCGAGGAGATCCAGCAGTTCTTGGCCTCGTTCCAGCCATCGCTTGAGCATCTCCAAGCGGGATTCATTGAAGTTGGGATCGTCAACCACTCTTGGCTTCTCGCCATCAGCCGCTGGGAGCGTGATCATCTCCTCAGCTTCTTCTCGCACCGTTATCACGACGTCAAAAAGGGCCTGGCGCCACTCTCCGCGGAGGTGGTCGACGCGCTCGTCGTGCGTCTCAAGGACAACCGCTGTGTATGTGGTTCATGCAAAGACCCCCTCCCACGTCGCCGCTCCTGTTCAGGTTCGCCCGAGACATATATTAACAGTTCGCGCCACCTGACGCCGTAGGTCGAGGCAGCTTTCGCCGAGTTTGAGGCCATGACGCTCTGATGGAGCCAACCCCTGCCAGCCGACACTCCGCATACGAAACCGAGCACATCTGACCACGAACGCAATTGCAAATCTGAAGAACGCCATCGCGAAATCTGAACGCACGCATCGCAAATCTGTGACAGACAGTGTATATATTTACAAAAGCAGGACCACTCGACCGAGCGAGAGCCGGGGAATCCAGGGGGCGACTGAGGTGTGTCTGAAGTCTTCGTATCTCAACCTTTCTGACTCCCGGACAGCTCTGACGCCCTGCGCGTACATATATGTAGTACAATCAGTTGACTCATAGTGCGAATGAGAAGTAGCTTCACATGAATACCAAGAGCAGCAAAGTGAGATGTATTCCGTCCACACACAGTACATGAATGTATTCCGTCCACAGTACATGAATGCCAAGAGCAGATTCCGTCAACTGTAAGTACGCCCAAAAGAACAACCCCGTCTTGATCCGGTTGCGGAAAGTCCGCAAGGGTACTTAAGTCCTACAATTATATTGACCATCAGTGGCGCCTGGCTCACTGGTAGCGGCCGGCAATCCGTTGGAATCGTTATCACACGGGCAACACGCCATGTAGTGGTTTCGATTCCGGCCAGGCGCCATATATTCATGGTTCGATTTCTTTTGTTTCTTTTTTCCTTTCTTTACAAGGTAAGTCAATTATTTTTGTCACATAATATTGATTCGTCTCTCGACCACTACCATGAGCACTAAATCCAAGAGACTTCGGGAAGACCGCGCACGTACGTATTCAAGCAATTACAGTCCTGCTGTGTTTTTCAAATGGGCCGCATCTCCAGGAGCATTGGAGCGGCAGCGCAGGGATACATCCACAGCAAGCGAAGCCGCGGCGGAAGACGCGGCGCTGCGCCGCACTAGAGTTGGTCTGTGTAAACCTTGCACTCCATTTAATGAGAATAATCATATGTTTTGTTTTCAGCGTATTTGGACCGCCTCCGATACGGGCCCCGACTACCCCAACGCTCACCCCCGAAGCCTTTCTTCGTGCCTCCGCCCCTGGGCGCGCTAATAGCAGTCGAGACACCTCGGCCCGCAACCTATTCCAAAAACAACAGCGACCCCGAGGTACCCGACAACGGCGGCCCCGAGGACAACAGCGACCCCGAAGTACGCGAAACAGATGCGATCGGCTTTCCCGCCTTTCATATCGAGCCAGACTGGTCTGAGGCCTCTGAGGAGGACGAGTATGACCCTGCCGGCGGACTGCCGTACTGCCCTCGGTGGAACATCAGCACTCGTCGTGCTGCTGCTATGTGCATCATTGCCTCGAGGATATCTCCGGAGCGTATGGCGGAGCTCGCGGTCTTAGAACAGCGGCGGGAGATGCGACGCGCACAGCGCGAGGAGGTACGCCGCTTGATGAGATTGGTAGCAGCTCAGATTCTCGAGGTTGGAGATAAAAAACGGAGTCGCGAGAGGGCGGATTTCGGGATCGCGCCGCACGTCCTCCAGTAATTCCAAATTCCGTACTTCTCCCTCTTGTCACAACTCATCAATTACTTTCCGTTTAGTCGCAACATTTCTAGGATTCTCGACGGCGGCAATAGTAGTTAACCCAGATGCCACGGATTGCGACGTTTCATGGATCACGGTACAACGGCAAACCTTTGAGCATGAACCTGTAGTTTCTGTATAAAGCACAGGTTTGATTGATTCCGTCGCGATCGTCGTGATAGCCATTAGCGGGATCGTCGTGAGGTCGAAACCTAAACGTGCCGAGGTCCGATGTCGTAACGGGGCAATCGTGCGTGCCAACTCTTCTCATGACCACAATGTCTTTGCCCGCTGGACCACCGCCAACGGAAGAGATCGAGAACTCTACCTCGTAAGTATTGCTTCATGAACGACGCCACTGATATACTTACAAAGTGAGCTCCACAGACACGATCTCAACGCCGGAACTGATGGCACACATATCGTTCGCGTCGCCCCATCGAACCCTTCGGTCGCTCAATTGGGGTCTGGGCCTTCGGCTACGGGGAGCAGCAGAGGGTATCATGACCGTCTGTGTCAGTCGACGTTTCGGTGGAACTTACCTAGCCACCCGGGTGAAGCGGTGGAGCACACATGGGCATCATTGAACCATGGAGCATTGGATGGTGGCGGAGCAGAATGTGGATAGGACGATATTGGACGCATTCGGCAGAAATGAACGTGTACCTCTAGTTTCTGTATAAAGCTGATGCACGCAATGGGCCTCATTGAGGCATGGAATATTGCGTGCTTGCGGAGCGGAAGGTGGATAGGATGATATTGAATGTATTCGGCTGAATGAGCGTCTACCTGTAGTTTCTGTATAAAGCTGACGCATGAACCTGTAGTTTCTGTATAAAGCAGTCTGTAGTTTCTATATAAAGCACATGTTTGATTGATTCGTTAGGATCGTCGTGATGTAATTAGCGGAACCTTCGTGATGTCGAAATCAACCGTGCCGAGGTCCGATGTCGTAAAGGGATCGTCATGATCGTTGTTTGACCCAATTAACCGTGCCGACTCTTCCCATTACTACCATGTCTCTGCCTGCTGGACCACACCGCCCACCGAAGAGACTGACTACTTGTCGTGCTCCCTTCCGTTCTTCCCGGGCCATGGCTTCAAGAACCATGATTATCATAGTGCACATGCGGCTCGTTACTACTACTTGATCAAGAGCGGCGCCTACTCTACCTTGTAAGTTTTGCTTCGTGAACTGTCTAACGGAGATGTATTGAAAGCGTACTCCAGACAGGACTGTGTTAATGCCCGGACTGATGGCACACATATCGTGCGCGTCGCAAAGGCTGAGCTAGCTGGGCAGGAGTGGTGGAAAATGTGTCGCGCCTCACACCCGCAGTGTCAAGAACGCAACGCATCCGCACCCTCAGTCTCTGGACCCATGGAAGGCATCACCTCCATCCCTCAGCTGCCTTTAGCTTCCCGTCGTATCGTTGTGGCTAGGCCTTCCTCAACCACTTCGTCCCCCTCCGTCGCTTCTCGGACTGCGGAGAGCAGTAGTAGCGGCGGCAGCAGCGGCAGCGGCAGCGGCGGCAGCGGCGGCAGCAGCAGCAGCAGCAACCTCTCCATCCCTGAGCCGTCTACCTCCTCGACATTCTTCTTCGTGATCCCCACGATATCCACAATCTTTTTCGATGCGTACGTGTTCTGCCATCCCCTGCTGCTTGAAACTTATGAGTAGAGCGTGCCAATGGAAACACTGCTGTTAATTAGAGAATCTGCCTGTGCGGAATCTCGACGTTCTGGCGCGAAACTAGTTCGCGTGGTCAAATCCTTCGAGGCGGCGATGGAATCGATCACCTCCCATCTTCAGTCGGCAGGGAATTCGGATCTTGGGGCATCAGATGATGCGGGTAGTTCATCCGTGTCCCAATAGATAATTCCGTGATATAAATGAGCGCGTGGTTTGAATATAAGACTTGTGATCATTGCTAACAGTCCAAAATGGGCACCGAGATGACTTCCGCAGACCGCGAGCTGAAGATGCGTGAGTGAAATTCGCAAGTGGGCCACGGAATCGACAGTAATGCAGTCACAGGTGCTCTACAAGACATCCGCTATAATTCCCCTCACACGGAACTCACCCAGCGATGGCTGACACAACACTCTCTCCCATCTCCTCTTTCCACGCCCCCGTCCACGCGTTCAGCGGCGGAGATTGAGAAGGGGCGTGAGGATCAAAAAGCCCGGATTGAGCAGAGGCGGGTGGAGCGGGAAGCTGAGACCGCGGCAACAGAGGCCCTTGCTGAGGCGCCTCGTGGCCGTTCAAAGGAGGAGATCCAGCGATCCCGCGATGATCTGTACCAGCGGGTGGAGGCTAGAAAAAAGCGCCGGGATCACCTGGACCAACTCCGCAACGCACCGCCCCGAGGCCCGAAATTACCGCATATGCTAACAGCACGCTCTCCGGAGGAGGTCAAGCGTCAGGCATTGGAGGAGATCGAGAAAAAAGAAGAAAAAAGATTGCGGGAGCGGCGTGTGGAGCATTTACTGGCCATGCGTGCGAGTACTTCAAAACACGCGTGATAGCGTCTCCCGTCTGTCAATAATATAGCCATTCAACTTAGAATATTCAGTACAGGAAAAGTCCGCACGTTCAACCGGGTGTCCTGTCTACTCCCCACCTTTCTTTTCGCCCGGATTTTGGACGCCATCGGGTGCAAACAGCCGGAAATCTTGTAGCCGATGGTAGGTAAGGGTGATGTAAGTATGTGGACAGAATCTGTCGCTGTCGCTGCATGGTGAGCATGTGACCTAAGTGTCTTGGCGATCTTCGATTGATGCGTGGAATCATACTATTTTTGTCGTGCTTAACTCTGCTTAAATCTCTCTCTGATTTGGCCGCCCAATTACTCTGATGGTGCGAGCAATCCCCGACGATACTCTCGATGAAATCCTTCAAATCTCGGATGCGCGCACAACAGCTACTTTGGTCTTGGTCTCTCGCAAATTTGCTGCCGTGGCGCGTCCGCGCCTGTACCGGAACATCGATGTCCCATTCTGTAATGCACTGCAGCTTTTTCGTACCTTAGCCGCAAAACCTGCGTTCGGCGAGTGGGTATGTCATATAACTTAGGGTTGGAATACGCACTGTAACTGTAACTTATGCTAGGTGCTTGCGCTGGAAATTCGTGGCCATTCGTCCCGCCTCCAAGGCACCGACTTTGAGGCTGCCATGGGGACCCTCCTTAATCTCCGATGTCTCCATATCCGATGCGACCTCGATCGTGTGGCGTTCAACCGCTCTTTTCGCGCCCAGCTCCACGAGTTTTCATATGGGCCCTCAGTCGACGACCTTATAATGGACTTCCTCATGCTTCAAAAAGACATCCAGTGGGTTTATTTTCGGAACTTGAATCTCCTCTATTGCGACCCCTCGTTTCTCCCTCGACTGGAGCGAGTACACGCACACCCAGAGGATATGGCGATATTGGTTCCATCGCGCCCCGTGACAGAGGTCCAATTTGTGTACGACCCAAGCGACTATGAAGATCGGCCGGTGATTCCCTTAGATTTCATCACCCTGTCGACAACGCGCGTCGTCTGCGTGGGTTTGCAGTTGTCCCAACTGGTGGACGCAGTCCCAGTTCATTCGGACTTGGCTGCCCTGCTGCCGTGGGTGGAGCGCCTGATTATCTATCAGGACGTAACCTGGGGACACTCACTTCCGGTGAACACATTTTTCTTTGGCGGCGCTTTCATTGATGTTATTGACAGGCCAATTTTCCGGAGCTGGTCGACGATCTGACTGACTGCCTTAAATATATCCCACATTTGCGGTTCCTCGCCATCGTCAGTTCGTTCGACGTGGAAGAAGGGCGGTTGATAAACAATAAGATTTTGGATGCTTCAGGAACTTACGCGGTGACCATTCATACACGCAACGCCTTGATGATGTGGCCGGGACGACACCGGCAATGTATGATTGAACCCCCCGTCCTTCGTTTCTCAGATTCTAGTTGGGTTGTTGTTTAGGAAGTGGTTGTTTAGGTCTACGGCGCCAGTTACTTATTGTTACTCTCTCTATAAAATTGCGCTTCCGAGAAGTGTTTGGAAGGCGCCTAATCAAGCGCCGAACCGCGCTCTTGTAAATATTGAATTATTGCGTGATTGATTACATCAATGTATGTGAACGTGACCAAACCACCTTCGCTATCAACTTTTTGGACGCGTCAAGAGGAGTATTGGCGGTGCCTTCGCGGGGCTGCTGGCAGCAATGGCGCTGGCGTTGGCGGCGACGGCGTTCGTGGTGCCTTCGCGGTGCTGTTGGCGGTGATGGGACGAGTGGTCGGACGGTCGCCATTGACGCGTGCGGGTGGAGATGAGCGATCACGGAGTTTGTGTATTGTTCTGGCTGGTTTGGTTTTCAATATCGCCCGTCAACCGCTATCTGATCAGTCGACTCTCGATTCCTAGTCACCTCCGCGCCGTCAATGAGAAAACGCAAGCAGGGGAGCTTCCAGACCACCGTGGCTTCAGACAGCGACAGCGACGCTGAGGATGTCCTCCCGCGGACGCGCAACGAGGCCCTTTTCCACCAAGCGATCCGGACGGATGGAGAGGGTCGAACGCACGTCGCCACGACGAGACTGAATGTACTTGCGTCGCCATCCAAACGCAGACCCCCAGAGCGCGACATGATGGAGACCGATTCACTCATGGCCCCAAGCGTGGAAGAGACGATGGCCGAGTCGCCATTCCCGTTTTCTGGGGAAGATTTTTTCGCTTTCGATGAGGGACACCCAGTGGAGTCGCTACCCAGGAAGGAACGGGAGTCTGTGCGTTCGACTTGATAAGACTTCGAGGAATGCTGCTGACGCCACGTAATTAGGACAATCCAATGAGGCAATGGGTAGAACAGCGACGGCCTCGGTATCTTGACGAGCTTCTACGTCTCGAGGGGCGTGGAGAGCATCGGCATCAGACCAAGTGTGCCAACTGCGCTGTCAACATCATGGAGGCTACTTACCGATGCCAGGACTGCTTTACCGATGCGCTCTTTTGTAAGCCATGTCTGGTGTCGGTCCATAGGGATAATCCGCTTCATAGAGTGGAGGTAAGTGTTCTCCTGCTGCGTTTGTTTTCATCTAGATTGACGTATGCATCAGATTTGGAAAGACAGCGTGTTTGAAGACGTGAGCTTGAAGTCGTTGGGGCTGCGGATGCAGCTCGGGCACGGTCGGAGTGGGACATGCCCGGGAACGCTCGCCAAGAGGGCGAAGGTAGCGGCTCAGGCGACGGAGGACGAGGATAGGACGGGTGCGTCTGCTGGGCGGGACGACTTTTGCATCATCGACTCCAATGGTGTCCACGAGGTCGGGCTCGACTTTTGCACCTGCGGATTGGCCGAAGACAACGACATACAGCTGCTGCGCGCCCGTTTATATCCAGCAACAATCACAAACCCTGCGACAGCCGCCACATTCCGGATTATGCGAGACTTTCACCTTCTGTCCTTGGAAGCAAAATGTTCCGCCCACCATTTCTATAACAAGCTCGCTCGCCAGACGAATAACAACGGCATTTTTCAGCCCCGCGTGAGTCACTGAGCTTTGACGTTCACCGAATTGGACTGACATAATCTTTAGACGCGATACAATGAATTTCGAAGAATGACGAGGCAGTGGAGGCATCTCCAGATGCTCAAACGTGCCGGGCGCGGGCACGCGTCGGATGGAATCGCAGGAACGAAGGCGGGCGAGTGTGCTTTGCTCTGTCCTGCCTGTCCGCAGCCAGGGAAGAATCTGCCGCTAGATGGGTCGTGGAGGTCGGTGCCGCAGGAGCGAAGGTTCATTTACGGGCTCTTTCTCGCCCTGGATGCGAATTTTAGAATGAAACGTCGGGACGTGTCAAGTGAAGCGCACGATCCGTCTTTGGGAGATGGTGTCGCGTTTTTTGGGAAGGTGGAAGAGTATATGGTACATTTGGACAAACATTGGGACATTGAACAAGAGGTAAGTCTTGTTCTCGTCGGGCGGAGCTCTCACTAACCGCTTCGCCTCAGAAAAGCACTTGTGTCGCTCACGATGCCGTCGACGAGCCTGACAGGGAAGCATATGGCACGGCAGCGTCGGGGATCGGTACGGTCGACTGTGCACGACATAACATGAAGCGGCCCAACGGCGTGGGCGACTTGCAGAAGGGGGAAAGGTAATTTTGCTATTTTCTACGTAGACAAGCGACTCATGACGAATGGCAGATATATTAACATGGACTACTTGCTATGGAAGAGCCTCGAGAACTCGGACGACATCATCCAGCTCTTTATCTCCTACGACATTGTATGCCAATGGCACAAGAACATCTGGACGCGGCTCGCTGCCTATAAGCCGGAGCTGCGTATGCGAGGACTGCAACGTTATTACGTATGGCTCATCCCCAAATTCCATCTACCCGCGCACATCGAAGCGTGTAATATCCTCTTTTCTTTCAATCTCACTCCGTACGTCGGCCAAACGGACGGCGAAGCCCCTGAGAGGGGGTGGGCCAACGCAAACCCTCTGGCGAACAGCACAAAGGAAATGGGACCGGGAGCACGTCGCGACACGCTCGACGATCACTTCAACGACTGGAATCATAAGAAGATAGTTGGCCTGGGGAAGTTTCTGTTGGAGAGGGCCCAGAAAGCTGTCGCGAACATGACGACGTATCGTGTGGACTTGGTGGAGGCGGAGGATGGTCTACCGGAGGACACGGTGAGGACCTGGAGGGACGAGATGGAGCTGTGGGAACTGGATCCCGAGAAACCCAACCCGTTCAAGCTCCAGGCGAAGGCCGAAGGCGTGTTCTCGGTCCGCCACCGGCTGGCAACGGAGGCGTCGACAGCGCGGGCGGGAGACGAGGCGGACGATGTGAGGGGAGATCTTCATGCCCACGAAATGATCGACATGGGGATCCAGCTTGAGGACCAACAACGCGAGCTCGCATTCGATGCTGGCGCCCTCAAAACACATGCGACAGACCGCCAGAAGACCGGGCTCGTCGAGCGCTCCAACAAACTGGCGAGGAAGATCACGGAATGGCTCAAGATTCGGGAATCGTTTACGCCGCTGGTGGCGACGTTGCAGGCGGAGGATGAGAGGGCTCGGGCGCAGGCGGCTCGCCTTCAGCCCACGCCCGGGGTTGCCGTCCATGCCTTGAAGCTATGGCTGCCGTCGAAGCTAGCGGCCACACCGAATGTAACCGTGAAGACGAGCCACGCCCGCTACGAGTTTGAGTTGCGAGTGGGCCATGCGCACGCGGCCTTGGAGGAACTCCGTCGCCTTCTGCTTGTGCGGACGGCGAAGTATCACTACAAGGACGAATTCGAGCGCGGTGTAGCTGCCAACACCCGCGCCAAAACCTCCATCGCGCTCGTGGACGAGCGCATTCGGCGAACTGTGGCCCAGTATCGAGTCGCACGCCTCGCTCTGGTCAATCTAGCGCCGAGACTGGACGAAACGCAGTGGAAGCTTCAGCTCAAGGTACTTACGCCAGACGACGTGCGCCAAAGACCGCGCGCGACCTTCAGCGACCCAGAGCACAAGAGTCGGAAGAAGCGGAGGAAGAGGGACACACTTGAGCATGCAGCGGCCATCCTGCAGAAGAAGAAGGACGAGGAACGACCTGCGTCGTGGATCTGGCTGTCGGAATTGTCGTCGGAAGAGGAGGCGGAGGCAGGAATGACGGAGGCTTTGCGGATTGAATGGGCGAAAACGCGGGCGAGAGCATGGAGGTGGACAGAAGAGGTGGATTTGGTGGAGGAGGAGATGCGTCGGGTGCTGGAGTTCATGAGGTGGAAGGCGGACTGGTGGACCGGGCTGATTGATCAACACCCATCGGCCGCGGGCGACTCGATCCTGCAAGAGGGCCTCGGCGCGTATGCGCTGCGCCAATCCCGAATGCAGCTGGCCCTGCGGGAGCGCTTCCAGACGAATTGGCGCGATATTCCGCTTTACATCGCGATGGGGCGGGAGAACTTGGGCAGGATCCCAGAGAGCGACGGAGAGGAGGAGGGGGAGGGAGATGACGACGATGAGGAAGATGTGGACGCTCCGGTACCAGAAACTGCACGCGACACTCGGATTGTCGCATCTTTTGTAGACGAATCGCTTGCTTGATACGCTGTTTACAATTGACCATGGACATTTCTCAACCTATCCTACGCAGTAATACTAATACATATTTCTGATTTTTCTGGCATTTTTGGGGATTTTTTAGTATGAAAAGTCGTCGTCGCCGTCGGTGACGATGGCGAGACGGCTTTCTCGCTGGTGTCCCGATTTGGCCAAGGCTTTGTAAGTGATGCCAAAGATACCAAACATGCCAAACACACTCGTCGTCGTCCATGGCGCTCTGCTCACTGTCTGCTCGCTGTGTCTTGTGCTGCCAGCACTGCAGCGTCTCCACGTGAGTACCTCTGATATATATAATTCGTGGCACCTCTAATCTACAGGGTTTTGTACAGAATATGCTGACTTGTAATTACAGGCTTTTATATATTATAGCGCCAACCCCAGGTCTGCGTATGCACCGGTGCGTCGTCCTCCCCCTTTTTTTTGTTTCATATGTGCCGACTTGACGGGATGGCAGCCCCCTGGCCCACCACCGCCGGGTATCAACTCGCCGTACTCGCCTGTGCGCCCCTCCCCCTCCTTGTGAATTATGTCGCTGATCACTGTATTTGACGCACCAGCCCCCCGGGCCCCCGCCGCGCGCACACATCTCGTCCAACTCGGCCGACTTCAACGGCGGCTTCCGCCCCCCGCCGGCGTCATAGTACTCCCTCATGCGCGCCTGCGCTACCTCTTTACGGACCTCCATGACATGACACGGACCTTCTCTGCTTGCTCGCTTGTATCGCTATCCCATGCAAAATGAAGCTTGTGCGTATTCTACTCATTTACTTTATTCAGTTTGTGTGCGATGAGGTTCCCTCTGTGTGCGATGAGGTTCCGTCTGGGAATGTACCTCGGTTCTCGCCGTGTCGTGTGTGGGAGTCCGCCGAGCTAATAACAGCAACCAACCGCGCATGTTGTGCGTGCCCGGCATTTTATTTTTGGTCCAACTTTCGCCTTCGCTGTCGGTCGTGGTGCCGGCGGAAGAGTTGTCCGAGAACCCAGGACTCAAGACGGCGGCCCCACTCCGATTCGGTTCGACTCCACCCAGACCTTTGCTAGTATTGTAAAGGCTCGATGGTCCCTGCTCATACATATGTCTGTTAACTTCCATCTGCAAAGCAAGAGGACGTCCGTTCAACTCGGGTACGAGCCATATTTATGAGACCAGGTTTTTCCCGCAGGCACTTTATTTTATTTTTCCACCTTCTCCTTTCAACTTCGCCTTCCGTCGGTGGTGGTGCGCTCATCCATCTCATCTATGTAGTTTATGTAAGTAAGGAGAGAAACATCTCGATAAACATCTAACGTGAAAGTAAAAAGATCCAAACTTCAAATGGCTCACTTCTTGGTTGAAGACTGCGCTTCGTTACAATTGCGAGGCGTTGCCATCCACCGAGCAGGTATTCATTTTATTTGGTTTTGTACTGTGTATTCAACAGGCTAGTAAAGCCGAAGCCAATCATGATTCTGCAAAGATGAAGCTGCCCCAAATAATTACCCTTCACCCCGAGTTTAGATCCTGAGAATAAATATCAAGTTTTTGGAAGTCTGCAGTTTCGAAAAGACAACAGCATGAACCGGGGGAAAATTTGTAGATCTGAACGACGCCGAATAAATGGCTAAAGCGTTCGCTCTGGTGTCGCCCGTTCGGTCATTCGCCAAATCCATCGGGCAGCGTACTGTCAATCGGACACCTCACGTAGCAATGTTCTCTCGAATTCGATCATCTCCTTCACGCTCTCTTGATAATTCGACCAACGCGATCACCAAGTACTAGCCGTGGCCAGGTTTTATCAAGAAGTCAACATAGACTGCTCTGTCTTCCGCGCCCGAAGGACCTCCGCGTCATCTATGATCCTCGTCTCAGGCCTGCACACCAAAACGGGCTGGCATACACTCACTATAGCTATGTGCGGTCGCTTCCCACGTCCATGGGGTCTTCCACCACCAGAACAAGAAGTGATATCCATCGAAGAATATGTACGCCAACGTAGGACACTTGGTCATGAGCTCAGCGCGCAGAACCGCAAAGTCCGGGACGTCGACAGGGCCGGGCTCAACAGGGTCGAAGTCCGGGCCTTCCCACTCGAGCGAGAGGGACTGCAAGGTGCTGGGTAGGAGGGGGTTGGAGGCGAGCATTTTAAGGAAGGATGTTGCCTGTGTGGAACATTACCTCTAAGTCAGGAAATACAAACTGCAATACTGATATGCGCACCTGCGAGATAAATCCGACGTCCCCTCCCACGCCGGACATCAGGGTGAGTTGAAGCTTGGTGAGGTTGGGAAAGAGGGTGAATAGGATCTCAACTTCCATTTCACCAAACGGAGCCAGAGAAGAGGTGGTGAAGAGTGCAGTGAGGGAGGTGATATTCGGTAATGTGGTTATGCCCTGCAGCTCGATGACGATGTGGTGGAACGGGACGCCGACGGAAGTGAGGGTGATATGAGTGAGGGTGGGCCTCGGCACGAATATGTGGAGATTGTGGTAGGCGCCAATGTACTCTTTGAGGACTGGGAATATTGATGACGCCTGCATGGGTGTCAGGTGTCGTAGAACTCCCTCATAGCCTCGGTTTCGAAAGGTGCGAAGATTAGGGAATTTATCGAAGAGTGCGACGGTGTCGGGGACGATGGGAGGGAAGTTATCGATCTCCAATGTTTGCACATTTGGGAACGGCCGCACTTCTGATCTGGCGAGAGCACGGGCTTCGGAAAAATCGAGTTCCCGGAGGGTGTCGCGGGACAGCAGAGAAATCCAGATATCGTTCATGGACTCTTCGGCTGCTTTGACGAAACTCGTGACGCGCAATGTCCCTACAACAGGATCTATGTGCTCTCGGGGTGCGACCGAGCACCCAAAGATACCCACATGGGTGAGTCCAGGTAGCCCACACAGGTTGGTGATCCCGGTCTGTGTGAATCGAATCTGGGCGGCTTCAAATCGCTTCAAACCGGTGAAGCGGGGCAGGCGTTCGAAAAATGTGTTCATCAGGACGTGCGGGGGGTCATTGTCTCCCGGGGCCGGCGTAGATCCCTGCCATAGGCGCGTGTTTAGCTCAGCGATGCACGAACGCACGTGTGGAGCTATTGTGGGCGAGGTCCAGAAGCGCAGCCGTTCCAGGGCGTCCTCGAGCTGCGCCTTCGGGGGTTGGAAATCGTACCGATACGTCGAGAGATTAAATTCGATGAAACCGAGCGGGCGGCCGATGTCGTACAAGGTGCGGTGGGTGGAGGAGAGACTTCTGCGGGCATCTGCGGGAAGCTGAGCGAACACCTCCAGCCACAATTCGTTTGGAAATCTGAGCTGCAGATCCATGGATGTCAAAGAGTACGTTCAGAAAGCAAAAGCGAAGGGAGGGACGAGTCAACTAAGATTATTCGGGTGGGCCCGAAAAGCTGTCACAAAGGAATCGACTGTGAACTGGAAGATTGAGCGAGATCGTGTGAGACGTAAGCAGATGTCAAACTGATGTGTTCATGTTTTCCATTGTTTACTCCTTGTTTGCGCCTTCCTATTTTCGAAGCCACGTTGCCTACTGTACTCTGTGCCGTTCGTTCCGTGCGGTCATAAGTATTCACCACCGAGCTGGTATTCCTCGCCCTCAGTTCTTCGTGTGGGTATCTAAAAACTTTTGAGGTCACGAATGATCCTGGAGCGGCTGAAGCGGACGGCGGCACCCAGGGTGGCGCACAGAGACCAACAGTACTTATGGAATTTCAGGGCGGCCAGGCGATCCGACAAGGCGTTGGCGCAACCGAAGCAGGTCAAGAACTAAACGGGCCTCTACGCACATCTACGCAAGGCCGATTGGGAGCTCAGAATAGGGAATCGTAACTCAGCCTCTGGTGGCTTGTATCATGGAACAATTCTTTTGACCTGGGATTGCAAAGGGAATCGTTCGAGACCTAATGTGAGTATTTGATTGGAGGTATTGAATTATTAGATTACCCGGCCCATTACAACTGGATGAACGGTTTAACCAAGATAGGCATTTGAGCCCCAGCAGCGAGGTCGCTGCGAACCATGGGCTGTTGCACAATGGTCATAGCAAGCCTCCCAATGTCATCAGCGGGAACCGCCAGCTCAAACTCCAACCCTCGCACAAGCGTAAACAACAGCGCCTTTAACCTGAATTATGATCACCGCAGCTCAGCGACGGGGGCCGACTTTAGAAAACGCGAGTGCACGTACTCGACGATGGAGAAGCGGAAGCCGATGCACGCACGAGGCCCACCGAGGAATGTTAACATTTGGCCCCAGAGACCCGGGATGGACGTCGAAAGGGCGCCCTCCCATCGTTCAGGTCTATAGATATCTCAGTACGGTCCTGGAAGGTGATTGTAGGAATAAACGTACATGAATTGGTCTGCAGTCGGGCCCCAGATGGACGGGTCGCGGTTCAAGGCCAAAATAGGCAGCACCATGGTCTGACCTTTCCGAATCCTAAAAGGTAATCAGAATTCCAATCAAGATGACGGGATGGAGGGGAGACTTGCATGATTGTCTCGTGGACCGTCCCATTCCTGTCCGTATAAGGAGTCTCCAGAGGAATAACGTCGTCTCGGGTGGCAGCTCGGACTGGTACAATAGAATGAACAAGCTAAAGAAGCACGGTCAGAGGGACGCACAGGTAAACGGGACCGGTGCGTGTGCACGGAGTGTTTCGCGCACGACACAGTCAAGGTAAGGCAGCGCATTGAGATCGTCCATGGAAGGGTTTTCATTATCAACTGCCAAAAGCTCGTTCCGCAGGCGCGTTTGAATTTCCGGCTTGGTTGCCAATTCAAAAAACGCCCAGGTCGCCGCCGTGCTGGTGTAATAGAGCGTGTCAATGTCTTATGTGGAGCGAAGTGGGATCGCCATGCCTGGTGCTATAACAGAGTCAATTTTTGGACACGTCAAGTAGAACACACGTACGTCTCATGGCCCGCTACGAGGAACGTGGGTACTTCTATGTTATCTCAGCGCGACAACAGGTAATTTTGTGTCGGAAACATACGAGCGAGAACGTCTTCCTCAGAAAGTCGCTGAGCCTCGGAAATTTCTTTGGCCATGTTGGCACGAACGAGCAGAGAGAGAAGATCGCGGAGCGCGACACTGTCGGCACTCTTGCCCTCCGCTATTTTCTGCCGACTTTCGTGCAGCAGTCCTTGCCCAATACGCCGCATGGTGGCCTGCGAACTGTTTATAATGTTGTCGACCCTCGTATTGGGCTAAGTGAAAGTTCAACAACGGTATTCAGTAGACCGGAAGGGATCCTCACCAATATGGAACGCAAAAAGGCGAATTGACCTTTCAGAATATCGAAGACCCCTGATTGGAATTGCGATGCTGAAATCGTCGCAAATGCTTCATGCAACTCATCACGAGTGCTTTCAGAATCGGCGCCTAAAGAACGGAAGTTGTAGTTGAACCCTGGGGTAGACTGTGAGTTCGTTTTCCGAACAGAAGGGAGAGACCCACCGGCCTTGCCAATAATGTCCAATGCGGCAGTACTGAGTTCGGGGATTACATTGACTTGAGTAACTCCACCACCATCGGCGGCTCTTGTAACCCAAAGGTCTCGGAGCTGGACGCAGCCTCCTTAAGATAAGGAAAAGGAACACGAGACAAGTCGTTCACCTGTCTCGACTTCTCGACAAAGATTTCTGTGAGTGCTCGTAGCTGCGCGGGGCCAAATGCTGGGTTCTGGAACGGCCAGGTGAATGCAGTGTCACCTCAGGAGGACAAACTTGAAATTACCATAATCTTTCGCTGTTAGTAGGTAATGAGCAAAATGCGAGTTATTGCGTAGTTGATGCTAACCTGTTTCTTGTGAACATCTCCTTCGACGACAAGCACGCCTGCGAGAGGAATATCAGATCATGAATACACATTGGACTACGGTCGCTACCTGGGCCGACAACGCGTCCCAGAAAGTAACGGCCTGCGGCCGGTTTCTGGTAAAGATGACTGTTCGAGAGA
The DNA here is from genome assembly GCA_029281435.1 of Mycena haematopus. Lineage (NCBI taxonomy): Eukaryota > Fungi > Basidiomycota > Agaricomycetes > Agaricales > Mycenaceae > Mycena > Mycena haematopus. Next base: position 17,552 of record JARJCV010000106.1, read on the forward strand.
ATGTGCTGTAGCGCCTTGGTATCGCTAGTGTACAATTGGCTGAACTGATGAGGGTTTCAGAGTTGTTTCATTGGCCGTCTTCATACTCACTCCCCAAATATGATTGATCCTGAGTGTCCGGCCATACTGGGCGGTCCAAAGTCCTTCCTGGCCGTCAATCTGGAAATCAAATCTAAGAGAGAGCAGGCGAAAAGCGACAAATGACACACGTTCTTGAATAGCGCCGTTCTATTTCCCAGAAACCAATGGTCGGACTTGGGGCCAGGAATACTTCGGAGCTCGGAAGTGTACTCTTGATAGAAGATCTTCAGCAGCGAATAAAGTGCATAGACTCCGAGAGTTGCAGAGATTGAAGCGGCCAGTGAAAGAGACGGAATCGTGAATGGGACCGGGGAAAGAGAAGCCATGTTGCCGCTGCGGTCTCTCCAAAAGCTTGGCCCGTATTTTATCACGGCGGATCCGCCTATCCGCCTAGCCGCAGAGCTTTACGTGTTGGAGCTGTGTCAATCACGCGGGAAGATATCTTCCTCGCCGAATCATGCATTGGAAAGAAGACGCTGGAGACTGTGGAGTGAAGACGCGACGTCGGACAGCCGCGTCATGACACGGCAAAATTGCGTTGCGGCGGCCGTAGTTTGATCCGGAATTACCGGAAAAATAAAGCAACCTGACAAGGCCACCATCGTTTGGCCTAGTTCAATCTACTATCATCGTAACAGAGACAGAAATCGGAAGCATACTCATTTCGAATCTCGATCAGATTCAGAGGGATGACCAAACTCTCAGATTCAGAATCATGTTGAGCATTGAGCAATGATACCAAGGGGCTTCGGAGATAAGAAAAAAAGATATCACCTACAAAAAGTTTTTTTTCAGAGGTTCGCTGACCCCTCCCCCCTTCCCCTCCTTCCATATCGGGAAGGTGGTTCCCACCCCTAGCCCGGACCGACGCGGCCGGCTCCCAGGAATGATTGATGAGTTGGTCTCGCTGCCGAGCGGCGAGTGTACCAGCGGCCTACTGACAATACTGTACGCAAACTATATGTGCATGCAGTTTCCCCGTGTCAATTGCCTGTTACTTAATTGTCCAGTGTTAAACAATTTAAAACAAGTCAGATACATTTTTGTGTTTTGTTTCGCCATTGAGGTATTAACTTGGAGCGCCTGTAAGCAGTGGAGGACGCGATCGCGAATTTTGCCAATGTTGTTGCCTGAGCCGTGGTCATGGAACGCTCCGAAAATCACTGATGGTTGATGGCGGCGGGCTCGGCGGGGTCGATGCTTGGAGGTATCAACTGTAAAGTAAAATTGAGGTGTATTTTGAAGAGTATAGTGCCGATTGATCACCTTGGTGGTCCTAATATGCAAACAAGGCTATTTCCGGCCCAAAAACTTTTGACCTACAAAAGTTTTTTTCCAGGCCCTGCCAGACCCCCCCCTCCCCTAGCCGACGTCGGCTATTCTTATCTCCGAAGCCCCTTGAATGATACTATGAGCTTACGAAAGTCTTCGAAAGAGATATTTTGCTTGTCGACACTGAGAACGGCCATTGCCAATGGCAAGTTGCGCCTTTTGAACTGAAGGAACAATCAGATAAGTGCTCGATAGGCGCCTGTTGAAGTCTGTCGGCACGAGCGTATTATTCAGAAATGGTGAGTATTGATTTTGCTCGAGGAAGAAGTCCATCTGCACCGGGATTATCACACTCTTACTTAGTTCCAGCGCCAGCGGACTGGTCATCGTGACCATTGATGTATCACTAGACCATACAATTCCTTCAAAACGAATCCCTGGATGAAACTGGCTCTCGCCCACCGTGCCGCCATGGCCGTTCGGCACGGATAGGAAACGACTGCATGCCCAGCGCTCGTGGCAGTCCAGTCGATAATCCTGGGTCGCTCGGTTCAGGCGTGTATGGGGTGCCCGGTGCGCTTTGATTGCCTGGGCAAATCGTACGAGGCAATACGGCAGAAATCGGGGGCGGGACAGACGGTGTATGCGCGGTGACCCTCGCGATGGGCCGCTGTGCGGGCACGACAGTGATGTTGTGCGGTCTGCCCTTGCGCTGGCTTCCCTTGGGCCGCGGGACACGATTCGCTAGAACCGGATCCTCCGGAAGCGGTGCGACTGTGAGGGATTTCGCCTGAGGAGGGATAGAAATGAATTCGCGGGGTGGGAGAGCGTAGGCAGGGATATGGAGCGGTGGGAGAGCGTTGGAAGGGAGGGGAGGTGTCGGAGCTGAATTTCCGGGTCGGTTCTTGCGCGATTTTGACCACGGCGGGGTAGTTCCTGGAGGAGGTAGTTCGCCACCAGCGAAGCAAGGAGGAGAGTTCTCGATCGGCGAGCGCTTGTTCATGTTGGGCTGACCTCCATGAGGATACATAATGGTGCTTGTGAAGACTGCTTGTCTACTAAGGTGAGACTACGGTCTTTATATGCGATAAAACAATAGAATTCTGCTTCCGGAAAGACAATTGTGAGGATTGATGGTGAGTGGCGGTCAAACAAAAGAGTCGAGTGATGGTTGCTCGCAAGCTCGGAGTCCCGGATGCTGACAATTGAAGAATGGTTGCCCTGTATCTTGAACACCGTGGGCTTTGCAAAACAAAACGCAAGGGTCCTGAATGTGCAACGTACTTAGAACCCTCCTTTGAGGCTTTGACCCTCCAGCTTTGACCCTCCTGTCCCTTGGAAGTGAAAGTTCACGACTTGGAGGTTGTTCGTGAGCTGCTGCCTCTGACTCCTGGGCCGGTTGGGCATGTTGCAACGTCGGGGGAGATGATGTCGGGAAGAGAAGGGAAGAGAAGAAGGGTAAACAAGAACAAGCGGCGGCTATCGAACGCAACAATCCGGATCAACCTCTTACTTTCGTCCATGTTTGTTGCAACTGCAGTTTGGTTTCAGGGGCCTGTAAAAAACCAAGATCTTACACAAAGATGAGTCGGCTGCACTTCTTCAAGTTATTGGCAGTGCTCAGCAAATGCGGGACCGAGTCAAGACAATAGTCTATCGCAGATAGGGGTAACTGGGCTGTGCCGTGGCACCCGCGGATCGAGCCATTACCAGTTTCGGGTGAAAAGGCTATAATCGCAGCTCAGCTCCTCGGGAAGCTGCCAGCGCAGGACCTTCAACTGAGGTCCAGCAGAAAAGCTGACAAGTGCGTAAGGCAAAACTCCGGCCTGTGAGGATTCGTGATCAAATTGGGCAAATAATCATAGACATGCAACCTCGAGACTCTTGAAAGAAAGTTTGTTCGTTAAACGGGGTAACCAGCTCAGACATCACCGGAAAGCGATATGACCGGGATATTACTATGGTAAGGTGAGAAGACCGAGGCGAAGAAGCAACTAAAAATACGAGGCAACGCAAGCGCGTTGAAAATGTGAGTGTCGCGGAAAACTAGATTGAAGACAGGGGTGGCAATGTACATACGATATCCCGCATAATTACGAATGGCTGTCGCATTTCCAGATCACATCGGAAAATAGGGAGCGATGTGCACGGCCATATGCTCGAAGTTTAGTCAAACTTACAGTTCTTTTTGACTACTCATCAGCCCGAACCGATGTTTCCGAGAAGCGACTAAGTATTTCCGCAGGAGTTCTGCAGCCCTCATGAAATATGGATCCGAGCGCCAAGAGGCGCCAAGGTGAATTTCGTTAAAAAAAAAGTTCAACTGAACAGTGAACGGAAGATTCCGAAGAACCGAGCCCGTGCACGTGTACACGTTTTTACCTGTCAATCAAACTGATCAGGCCCTGCCACCTTCGTCCACCTTCCTCTCACCTACTCTTTTCTTTTCTCTGTCTGAACCGCGAGCTTACGATATTTGCGTCTTTTTCGTACCAGAACCGTCCGGCGTCCTCGGATTCGCGTGTCGGCAATGCCAAACAGCTCCACCAAGAAACTTCACTATCATGATCAGTAACTTGTAAGCCGTTGACCAACATCCATTGTAGTTATAAAGCCCATACGCTGTGGTGAGAAGGATTTAATTCTTGACGGCGCGACGTAATTCTGACGTTGATTCTAAAGGGGCAGTTTTTCGATAGCATCGCTTCCAAGGCGGCTACCGATTGCACGCTTCGAGGACTACCAGAGCGCATGGCCGGCCTCGTCCATGGCCACTGACTCCGCTCATTGATTCAAGAAGTCGAATTTAGAATTCTCGGGACAGGAACTGCCCCGAAAAGATGACTTCTTTCCAACTAGTGGACGAGGAATGCCGCGGTCGCGTTCAGGCTGCGATTTCTTCTTACTTCCCACTAAGTGCACATCGCATTATATAAATTCGGTCGCTCCGCTGCCCTTGAATCAGAGCCCTTCCCGCCGGGTTTTCTTCTGTGCCATGATGTCCATCCGTCTCATACTGTCCGCTCTTGTGGCCGCTTCCGCTGCCCGGAGCCATCCTGGTTTGGTGCGTTTATGGAATTCAGATTGATCGTTCTCATCCAATGTTTGTGAGTAGAACCACCGTGCCGCTCCCCAGGTCGTTTATGGTTGTGTCAACCCGAACCAGATTGCTCTTACCTTCGTATGCACTTCCATCTCTGCCCTGATCCCTAGCTCATTTTCCCGCAGGATGATGGTCTGCTTACGCTCGCTGGTGTTTTCTTCCTGCGGTCTTACATGACATGCAGGTCCATACATCTACCTCCGCCAAATCTCCGACGCATTCACCGCCGCCAACGCCTCTGCCACCTTCTTCATGAACGGCTTCAACTGGGCCTGCATCTACGACTTGGCTCGCGCGTCTGATGTACAATACGCATATAAAGCAGGGCACATGGTCGGGAGCCATACCTGGGGGCACACCGACCTCACCGCGGACCTCACCGACGCGCAGATCACGGACCAAATGTATCGCATGGAAGAGGCCTTCTCGCGTATCCTCGGCGTCATTCCTGCCTTTGTGCGTCCACCGTACGGCGACTACAACGACCAGGTCCTCTCGATTATGAGTGGGCGGGGCCAGAGCGCCGCTATGTGGGACAACGATACTGGTGATGCGGATGGGAATACTGTGGCCCAGTCGGAGGACGTGTACAACACAATTGCGAACTCGGGTGTTCCAAACGCCTTGATTTTGGAACACGAAACTGAAAGTAAATGTTTCAACTTATATCCTATGCCAACGTTCTGAGCGCATTCCTCACTCAGAAAGTACCGCTGAACAACTTGTTCCCTATGCTATCAACCTCTTCCAGGGCAAGGGCTACAAAGTAATTCCGTTGATCGAATAATGGCTCTGGTTAACGAATGTCTCAGCTCGTTACCTTGGCTGAGTGTCTTGGCGTCTCCCCTTATCAAGCCGTTGGAGTTCCGCAGGCTAGGGATGTAAGTCCCATATCGTCACCCGCGACTTCACCGTGCTCATTTTCTTCTATAGGCTACCTGGACGTGCAACAACACGCCTGCGCCTGGGGCGGCCTGCGGCGGGTCCATCGCATGTAAAACTGATCAAGTGGTTGTCTCCACGAGCTCAGCCGCGCCCACTCCCACTCCCACGTCTGCGTGACTGCCGAGATCGAGGACCAGGGTTCTCGCAAAGTTGAGAGATCGTAGAGAGTAGGTTGACAAATATATTCTTGTTTGTTGAACGTCTATAATTGCCTTCCCGTTTTCATTCTTTGCTTGCCCGCGAGTACACATTGCGCAGTAGTATGCTATGGGATTGACTGGTCGAGTCTGTCTGTTCACAGTTTCAAGTGACCTAACTTTTATCAGTGTAATTTTATTTCCAGGGACCTTTCTCTGTTGCTTGAAGCCCTTAACAACGGAGTTTGGAATCCCTTATTGACTCTGCGCCACCCGCCATGACCTTGGAAATCAGCACCCGTGGTCGTTGTCGCACGTTTCTTCCATTCGACGGCGAAACGACCAATTTGGTTGAATAATCAACTTTGGGGTCCTTGATCCGTCATTGCAACGTTCGATAATCGCGATTGGACGTGGTGGCGCAGTTACGGTAACTTAGATTGGGGTGAGCGCGACGAAATTAATTGAGTTCGATACGGCTCGCCTTCCGCAGGACCGCAACTTCCCACCATCTCCACATCGGATCTCCGTCGAGATCTCCCGATTTTCTTCCGTCTTACAAATTTGCTATACAGAAAGTCTATTGCAGTCAGTTTCATGGTGACCTGTACTTCGTTGGTGGCTCGTACATAAAATGGTCGGTCATTCCGGCTGTATTGAGTTTGACATTTTCTGACAGTTGTCAGATTCTTTTATGGCGGTTGCAGTTGATTCGGTATCATCCAAGGATCTATGTATGATATCATGAGCGAATTCAATAAAACTGCGTAATCTTTCACTCGTTCAATCGTGTTCCCCCCGACGCATTATTTTCTGCTCCGCCGCCGCTGAGTCCGCTGGTGCGTATTTCTCTGCTGGACGATGTATCTGGCTTGACCACTTGTTGGAATGCATAGACCAATTTCGCTCTGGCAGCATGAGCACGCCCAATGTGGCTCCGAGGTTCGGCATATACTCCGCCTCACCCTGCTACCGCCCAACTCATTGCCCTACTTAGGCAATCCTTCCCGATCGCCGCAGCCGTAGTGGGAGGCATGGTCGTGGTGCTTTTCGCAGCCATCATCGCCGTCTTGTCCTGCTCGCAAAAGGAGCGTCGGAATCGCAAGCCGATAGGTTACGTCGAGACGGCAGAGGGGCGAGTCAACCCCCGAGGCGCACTCAAGATCCATGCCCTCGACTCGGAGCAAACCCTCAAGGTGGTGGTGCCGGATCGGTATTCAGGCCTGCGCGCCGACGGGAGCACGATATATGTCTCGTCGCCTTCGGTGGAATAGAGTGCGGTGGAATAAAACCTGGCTCCAAGCGAGTCGGAATCTCCCGCTTCGGACCGCCTGCGAATGACAGCGGGAACGACTTGACGCGGGCTGAACGCCGGTAATCAGGATGTCGATATTCTGTCCGACCAATCTGACGCATTGGGGACGTTGCCAACAACAGTGAACAATAGTTATTACTCACGCACGTATATATAAACCTGTCAACTGGACAAGTACTAGTCGTTAACTAGCAACAATCTGGTTCCGCTGCGTCGCGTACAGTAACAGTCATTCAACTTTGAAAGTCGAATATTGATAGGAATCATGGTCATGATTTTTAACTGCGTTGAAAGCCCAACATTATCGACCTGCATTCAATCCTGATTCAAAAGGACTCGAACAATCAATAAATCACGCGTGCAATGCAACGCCTTCTTCAGCACTAGGGTTCTTGAATGCGAGGACTTGAATATTCTAAAACGGCAGAGCGCATGATGCTTGTTCAATTCGCAACGCTGCGAGTTGAACGCATGTTCGCGCCGCGTTCGTGACTTCGCATGACTTTCCCCACGTGACAACAACATGTGATCGTGTTTCCTCCAAAACTCGAGCGTCTCTCAGGGTACGACAATCCGGGGCGTTTACTTTCTTTCGTTGCTTTCGTGTAGACGCTGATCAGGAGCGGTCATTAATTTTTTTTGCTTCGAAAGTGGCGATCTACGAATGTCATATTCTCGGGAAACAATATACAATGTATGCTTCGATAATTGCATTAGCGCCTAAAAATCAATTTCGTCTAAGCGCATCCAATGTCCAGCTTCAAGAATGTCGACTCGTTCTGAAGACCGTTTACCGACATTCTTCAAGGCTCGTGCTTTCTCAGAGTCTTGGCGCGGGGTGAAGCTCCAAAAGCGAGGCTGCCCCGCGGAATTCTTGACCTGGAGGAGGTTTCCTTCCGCCGGGATGCATAGGGGGCCAGTGTACTTCTGCAACAGAGTAGGCTTGGCCTCCACGATTCGCAGAATACGGAGAACCACTGTCAGGGCATCGTCGGGACCTGGATCCGGCAACGTCTCGAAACGCGCAATTGATTCTGTGATTTCGGACGCGCGTCAGCGATGCGATGCGATGCGGCGACAGGACCTACGCACGCGGAAACGGCCATTTACCGGACCCAGGTAATGAGAGAGTAATCTTTCGCGCTCTGGCGCCGCCGACCATGACAACCGAGAGCGCCTCGTCTCGCTCGAGAGCAAACGGGTCGTCGAGCGCGAACAGTGTGCGAGAGGAAGGGTGGCGGCTGAATGGGTGGACGTTCTCGATGTAGTCAAGGTCGAAGTCACTTAGAAGTGAATCTTCGAGGAGTTTCTTGCACAATCCTAGGTGTGATGAGGATGATAGTTTTGCGGGTCGTTCTCCCCAGCCCTTGTCCCTGTCAGCTGCTATGCGATTGACCATAATCTGCCATGGAAGGCCGTTGGGCAAGAGGAGATCCTCCCCGTCCTCGAAAGTCTCTGGTGATGGCGTGACGCGGAAACGCACACTATCGGATATGGGTGATAGCGGTGTGGTGCGAGACCGATAGTAGAGAAACCCAGATGTACCGCTAGGAAACTTGCGGTATTTTTCGTATCGTATCTTGACATTCGGATATATCCCGTCAAAGTAGACGATTTCCAAGGTTTCAGAGAAGGATAGATGGTCCTCCGGACGTAGTTTTTTCGGGTCCAGCGTGGAGACGTGGTGCCACGACGTCGTCCTGCACACGTGAATGGGACTTTCTCGAAGCCTCAGAAATTCGACTCACAGTTCGGGATACCATTCAAATCGTTTTCGACCCTGGAGCTCTGTCGACTCCGTGTGCTCAAACCTACACTGGACGTCGGCGCCGATCATGCAGACTAGCATTTTGGGAAAAGATGTTACCTACGTCCCATCGGAGAGTGTGCGACGTTGAGAAAATTTCTCTTCAATCCTCGGGGAACCACCCTGGCCAGCATGGAGACCTCCAGCGACGAGAAGAGAGCAGTGATGATCGTACGGAGAGGCGTGAAAGGTGGAGCATCTCCCGACATGATCCGATCATTCCGCTCCACACCGAAAAGGGAAATATTTCACACGGGTTGATTTTTGAGTGGAAAATTTGTTGAAAAATGTTCTGAAATTTACAAAACAGCCAAAATGTCAGTGTAAAACTTAATTCATTTTCGAAAGCTTTGAACTATTGGTGAAAAATACAAAATAAGATCAAAAACTGCTGAAAAACTCTTACAAACGGTCGAAATAATACAGAGGACTCAAATAAGATCCCAGAATTGGAAGAGGGGAAGACACTATTACAAAACTCGGAGTGACTGCTGGAGACTAGGAAGGCGTGCCAAAAGTATATACAGGAAGTGTACGGAGCGTCGGAGCCTGCTAAGAGTGTGTTCGGATCGTCCCCGTTTCCGGGGACGGGGACGGGGACGGGGGATCGGCCACGCGGTCCGAGTCGCGTAACACATTTATGTGATATCAGAAAACCCTAAAATTGTGTCACGACCGAGTCACTCACAACATGTCCTTTCGACATGAAGAAGGCGAAAAGCAGGGCATAATTCAAGATTTCGACACTACGAGTCGTCAACCACCCTCCATACAAAGTCCGCACAGGACCGCACCATTGCAGTCAGCATGGCCGCTGATCCTGTGAATAATTATGGTGACTACTGCCGGTTTCCGCTGTAGAGTCAGCATAACACTGTAACGAGCTTCAAAACAGTGGCAGCAGTGTGTATCCGTTGTAGGTACTGTCAAGTGGCCTCCCGGACATTCGATGCCATGAACGAGCACAGAATCTCATAGAATGCAAGTTGCAGTTTGTTATCTATCATTATCTACAACCGATTATCACAATCAATCGACGTGTCATGCCGGCTATATTGCTCCCCGGTTGCCGATCCCCCGTCCCCCGTCCCCGTCCCCGGAAACGGGGACGATCCGAACGCACTCTAAGCAGAGCATGTGGTTCATCCTTTCGTGTCTGCGCTTGGTCTGCGCAAAAATCGTGTCATTAGGCTGGGACAGAACATGGACGTGGAGGAAACACACACTGGAAGCTCCTATCAGTGGTTATGTGGGTGCATGTGATGGGGTGTATTATTGTACGGGCAGGCAGATGCGTTGTTAGAGTCAAGTCGGCAAGGACGTTCGTGGACGATGGTTTCGGTCCACATACGGGCAAACGGGTAATGCCATCCCGGCAAAGCAGGAACAGCAGCAGTTGCCCGGCCAGGCGGCTACGTGGGCGTGATAGGCGGAGCATTTATGGGTAGCTGTTATGGTGTAGCCAAATCCGATGGGAGCGGCACTGGTAAAACCCCCACAGCCATAGGTGCGAGTTCGTACTTCGCGCCAACACATTATTGGAAGAGTGTGGTAGGGAGAGGGCGTCTGGGATTCCATCAAATTTTCCCCCTTGTTATAAGGGTAATACGAGAAGCTTCGATCAGGATACACGTTGGAATGATTGGATCAAGTTGAATACACAATGGACACACAAGTGTAGTCCGGGCCGGCGTCGAGCGCAGTGAGTCAATTGATCAATCCTTGTACACATTAGTCTTCCTGACACTCCTTCCTCACTTCGGATGAACCAGAACGCTGCAGCCCTTGTGGGCAGTTTCGGAGCCACACCATACTCTGAATTCTTCATCAAGGAGACTCCCCCCGCCCCAGAGCACTCTTCCCTCAAAATCCGCCGCTTTACGGACCTTTTCTACAAAACCGAGCATGAAGCTCATGTGAGGGTCGGAGACCATCCTCGCATCGTCCGTTACTATGGGTGGGACAACAGAGGACTTCTTTTTGAAAAGCACAACGGAGGGGATCTCATCAGCTGCCTTCTGACGCAGCGCGACTCGCCTCCATCGTTGACCGACCGATTCCAATGGGCGAGCGACGTGGCGGAAGGGATGGCATTTCTTCACTCCAAAGGCGTGATTTGGGTCGACGTATCCATGTCCAACGTTCTGCTTTCAGACGACCACCGACGCGCATTGATCTGTGATTTGGGCGGAGCGTCCATCCTGCCGATGCCCGGCTACAAACCACTTCCAGCAGCGTACAAGGACACTACTGTGTGTCTCCACCCCATGATTGGCTTGCCCCACTATCCCAATTCGCACGTCTGGGACGGTCCAGGTCACGACAATTATGCGGAAATCTCGCCGCATCAGGACCGGTTCGGATATGGGCTCATGCTGTTCTGCCTCTTGACCCTCCATTTCCCCCATTCTCGCTTCCTGACCATCCACGACCTCAATGAAGCCAACCAAATCGCGACTCTCCAGTATGACAAGCAATTCGACACGCTGGGGAATGTTCCGGAGTACGCGGCGTTCGAATGCATCATTCAAAAATGTTTCCATGCAGAGTACCGGTCGTCGGATGATTTGGAAGCCGAGGTGAAGGTGGCATGCGCTGCGATGGTGTGTGGACAGCAGAAGTTAAAACTAAACGGGACGCTGACCCGTTCTCAGGACAAAGACAATGCCCCTTTACTGCAGGACCGAGTGCAGGATCCAGTCATACAGTTCCCTCGCAGCACCGGGCGGAGTCTATTCCCTTTCACCTGGGAGAAGGATGACGACTACGAGGACGGTATACCAGATTATGACGCTGTCTGAATAGGGTTATGTTTATTACCGAACTTTAGGCTCCTTACAAGAAATTGTATGATCCTAGGAATCATGTTGTGCTCATTTGCTTCAATTGCGGGCAGCATACAAGTGTCTTATTAGCTTGAAGTTCGCGCTGATGTCAGGCCGGAAGCAATGGCCCAGCATGGCTTCCGCAAATTTAACACTCAACTTTTCCGTCCGATTTGATTTTTTCCAGGGAAGACTCGAAGAGACAAGGAAGAGATGCAAGCCCGCGGCTTCAAGTTCCCGGCATGATCAGGCCAACATCCTGCCATGGGGTGCGCCCTGTAGGGCGCTGTTTATTAGTCCTGTTTGTAAACATGTTTATAAACAGGTGTTTATAAACCGGTTTATAAGTTGGTCGGCCAAAAGTCCCAGTTTATAATTATGTAATGATGCTGACCGGGGATGTCCGAACGCTCAAAAACTTGTCTGAGATGGCTCCTTGGGTCAACTTGGGGTGTGTCTATGCAATCTCTCGAGTGACGGTCCACTATCAACTACCACTGTATTATTGTAACATTTCAATATGCACTATGAAAGAAGTAAATGCTGAACATCACGCCTCCCTACGTTGGAAATTTAGTGTTATTCCGTCCAATTGATGGCAGGACTTGTGCCAGCTCGTTGGAACGGTGCAAATACGAGCAAAAACAGTTCCCAGATAATTTTCAGCTCAGGGGGAGGCGAAAAACCTAAATTTTAGCCATTTTGGCCTTTGTGTTTATAAACATGTTTATAAACGCTCTGTTTATAAACCAAACTTTATAAACCGTTTATAATTGGCCGAAGAATTATAAACAGCGCCCTAGCGCCCTGTCAATAGAGTGTAGACCGGTGATATCAGGAAGCTCGCCAGCAGACGTTTGTGGACAAGAAGTCGTCACTTACAAATTTTGATTGCAGAATCCACGCTACTATTAGTCCCAATGAGGCTGACAACGCACAATAGGTCTGATAATTTCATTTTGCTCCCTCATTTCTTAATATTTTCCCCCGGAGTTTTTTGTAGTAGAAACGTGTACCTATTGTTTACAACTGTACCAAAGATCTAAGGAATAACGCGAGAGGAAGGTATTGAGAGAGCCCTACCGTCCATCAAGGTTAGTGATCCCAAAACAGTTGTAAGTGTTCCGGGCTTCCCGCTCACCAGGCAGACCCGGAAAAAAGTGAGGGCCTGTGTGTACACTATAGCTCGCCTTCTGTCCTTTCAAAATGTTTTTCCAGGATGTAGGGTACCCATTCTCGAGGCTCCATTTTTGTGGTCACAGAAGGTCACAGATTCCGCTGTCAAAACGATTAGCGAGCGGAGTTGAAATTGTCACGCTTTGTCACGCCTTCGACACCTTTGCTCAAAGAACATCGCAAGAACGTACCGGAAAAAAGTAATTAATGGCGCAGAATATGCGCCATAGTGTTCAGACGACCCCTCAAATTTTCCTGGGCCTGCTTGGTGAGCGGGAAGCCCGGAATGCTTACAACTGTTTGGGGATCACTAACCTTGATGGACGGTAGGGCTCTCTCAATACCTTCCTCTCGCGTTATTCCTTAGATCTTTGGTACAGTTGTAAACAATAGGTACATGTTTCTACTACAAAAAACTCCGGGGGAAAATATTAAGAAATGAGGGAGCAAAATGAAATTATCAGACCTATTGTGCGTTGTCAGCCTCATTGGGACTAATAGTACGGGAAGTTTCGAGGAATTTGGTTATTTATACGTTCCCACGGTTTGCCGCAGTTGCCGATGATGTTCTCCTGTAACCCACATGCAGAACACGCGCGTGCCGCCTTCGGAGAACGGTGGGGCGTGGCGTGGATAAATTCGCTGTTGTGTCTGCTTATCACGGTCCCAACCATGCTGAAAAATGGGCTTCGACTCGGAAATGTTTCATGTTTGTTCTTGCATGCCCCTAGTTTAAAAATAGTGTATCCAATTTCAGGCGTGACTGTGACATACGCAGCATCTTTCTCTCTCACACCGGAGATTGCCATCTTTCAGTTGAACTGATTGTTGACAAAAGCTAATTCATTATCTAAAGTAACAACTCGGAAACCAGCTGAGCTGAAAACCAAACCAATTCTAGTTCTAAGAGTTAATACTTTCAGTACAACAGAAACTACAGCTATCGGTTTTAGATGTTGGCTACACCGAAACAGTACTTAGCAAATTCAAAGTCAGAGGAGCTGAAAGTGAAACTGAAAGTATTTGTTTTGCTTTTGCCAGCAGTTGAACCAATGCTGGAACCAAAACTAAATGTTTTGGTTTTGATTTCAGCTCAAGCTGAAATATAAACTGAAACCATATGTTTCAGTTCAACTGAAAACCCAAACATTTAGTTTTGGTTGGACCGAAACTTGGAGTATCGGTTCAAGTTTCGGTCCTCTAATCAGTTCAACTGAAACACAACTGCTATATTATATTTTGGTTGTTGTATTGGTTCGACTGCTTTCACAACTGAAACAAATGCTTTCAGTTTGATTTTCAGTTCGTTCAACTCTAAATTTGCTAAATAATGTTTTGGTGCAGCCAAAATCCAAAACTGGTAGCTGTAGTTTCTGTTGTGCCAAAAGTATTAACTGTTAGAACCAAAAATGGTTTGGTTTTCAGCTCAGCTGGTTTCCGAGTCGTTACTTTAGGCAACGAATTACCTGTTGTCAACAATCAGTTCAACTGAAAGATAGCAATCACCAGTGTGTCTTCCACGATGCTCCACTAACGCTTTTTTATGTAATTAAAAATCTCCCGGGGCCCAGGCGCTTTTTTGCGACGCAAAAGAACTTGGAAATCCTGAAATATCCTTTTCGGGCTTTTTGAGGTCATAGTCGTATTGTTTTCTGTTTGCTTTTCAAATTTCTTGCTCATTTCTTTTGTGGGCAACACGTGACCGCGAATCGGACTTCAAAAGCGAGGGCACGCTTGTCCGCAACCACCATCACCGTGTCCGCGACCGCTGTGCATCAGACCTCCACTTTCCCCACCTCCAGTGACGCTGTCGTATCTCCTCCACCTTCCACCGCTGCCAAACGCAAAACCGCGCCTCATCGCGGCTCCAGGCGACAGTGCCACGACACCTCGATTCGGAATGGGAAAAGAGCTTCAAGAGAACTTCACGAGACACAATATGAGGTGTACACAGTTCGAGGTTGTTTCCACTGATACCCCAGTTCAGGGATACGAAGCGCCATAACGACGCGTTCGACAAGCTGATCGCCATTCTTCGCCCTCTTGCCAAGTTGCCAACTCTTTCTGCCCCAGTTCCGCAAGACCGCTGGAGATGCTCGGACGCGAGCGGATGGAAGCAAAAGACGAATTACATTCCTTCCGACCTGACGAAGAGCAGCTCTCCCCCCCTCAGTCACTCGGAGGCTCGGAGTCGGAGTCTAAGTCAGACAACCTGAGAGGTGTGAACTACCCCATGCTCTTCGATGCCGTCACCCAGTGGCCCTTGCGTCTCCAGATTCACCCTCGTATGGTCGTGCACCTCCTCAGAAGCGGAACCAACGCCGCGTACGTCCAAAAGCTGAATATATGCGCATATATTCACCTATTTGTTCACTCCAGCGCCCTTAACGCTCTTTTGAATAGCTGCAGACTGATGAACGGAAAGCCGGCGCTGATTGCACGTAACCTCCATTCCTGTTTCTATGCTGATGGTCCATACGATCCCGATCCGGAGCGTGGGCTACGCAGTCCATCCCTGCTACTGACGTGTGGGTTCAACTCCCATTCTCTCTGCATCTTTTGTTGCGGCGAGACGAAACAGGTCGCGCGACACATATGGCCAGCACCAAATAGACGCGCCGAAGTTCCAGAAAATACGTGCGGCGCGTGCACACGACAAAACCAATCACGCCGAAGAACCGGGAGGCGCTTGGATACATCGGATGGCAGGTCAGTACACTATGTAATTTTGAAGTGCTTGATACCCGCTAATGTAAGATACAGGAGCGCCAAGACAGCAGCGACGACATTTCCACGATCCGTGCACATCGCGCTGCTCGGAGCTCCACAACCGAATAAGAGGTGACTGATAGCTCTTCCAACTCCTCCATCGTGAGCATATCCAGTTCACCCCCTTCGTCCCCGGGTTTATCTGAGTTGCCAATGTCTGTCCTTTCTTCAACTTGACCAAACGCACACAGACAGAATTGCTGCTATCCCTATCCGGCGAGCAGTTTTTCCTTGCACATCGAACTGGGATTCAACTTTTCGCGGGAATTCTGACGTGTCCAGGACCTCCTGCTCGCATCCGCTCGGATCACCGTGTTTTTCTGCTCTCTGAGCGTTCCTACATCCTCGCGAGTTTCTCCCATTGATTCATGTTCTTTCCCCAGCAACAATAATTCATTCTGGTCCGTTGTCTTTCTTTTCCTTCGTATCGGTTAGGCTCATTTACTTTTACAGCGCTGAGAGTTCTTTTTCTGGTGAGTGTATGTCCGCTTTTTAAAACCAAATAAATTCAGATTTTATTTCGATCTTACAAGTACACCATTCGGTGAAGCCTTGGCAACGTGCCACGCTCGCGGGAAGTTTCGGATGGTCGACTGCACGGTACAGTTCCCACAGTTTGCCGCAGCTGCCGAAAACATAGTCACGCCCCCTAGCTTAAAAATAGCGCAACCAATTTTAGGTGTGACGGTGACATACGCAGCATCTTTCTCTCGCCCACGTCGCACGATGCTCCCCTCAAAACGCACGCTCTTGTGCGCTGTCCTCGCCGCCGTCCACTCAGCCTCTTATGTCGCTGGCGAGGCTCACGCTGAAGACCCCATCTTAACCCCTGCCCCCACCCCTACCCAGGCCCTCGCAGCTCGCCAGGTCGCCGGTGGCTCGGGAACGCCCATCCTCTCGACGCTCACATTCCCATACACCGCTCTCCCGTCCCAGGTCTACCCCTTCCCCGTTCTCCGTGGCCCCCAGTTCGGCTACAACCAGTGCGGCGCCGCTAACGCCACTTCGACCGCCGACTGTCAGACGCTTGTCGTCAACAATGCCGTGAGTGCCAGTGATTTTTTTCCGTGTTTTTCTGACTGGAACCACTTGCAATGTAGAGTGACTTTTGTATTTGGGGCTCGCCAGATCCGGATGGTACAATTGGCGACGTCGAGGCCAAGGTCGTGTCGTACTGCACCAACCCCCAATGGGGAGGCCGCCCCATCCCTCCGGGCGCGATTCACGGTGTCCAGGTATGCGTCTATTTTTTAATTAGGGGGAGTCAGAGTTGTAGTCGATTCGGGCTTCGATTCCGACTCGATTGGGATCGATTCTGCACATCAGAACCGATGTGTCATGAGAATCGCCGCCAGAATCGACGATTCTTGACGCAGTTCCTGGAGAACTACATCGAGAAGAACTGAAGCGTTGGAGAAGGCCAACAAAATATTCTTTTAGCTTCCGAATACTCATCTTTTCCCTCCTAGTTCATGTCGACCTCAGCATACATCCAAATCGTCGGCTTCATCGACAATACCGCCATCGGCCTCGACCCGACCGACACCGGCGGCGAGCTCGACCCGCATGGCGCCGATCTCCAAGGCAACCCCCTCGGCGGCGTCGTCTACTCGCTCAACTCCAACTTCTCCCCCGACGGCGGCCAGACCCCCGGGCAGGTGCACAACTGGAACCTCTTCGTCGGGTCCGGCATCTTCTGCCTCAAGGCGTGCTTCAACAGCATCACGTCGCCGGACTACTGCCAGAACTCGTACGACCTCGTCGGGTGCGAGTTCAACATGCCGAACAACCTGCAGAACGGGACGTTTTTGAACTGCGAGGGCGACCTGCAGACGCCGGTGGGGACGTATGTGAGCGCGGGGCAGACGCTGACGTGGTCGATGCCCGACCCGCTGACGACGGACCCGCCGTATACGCCCGTTACTCCGTCGAGCAGCCAGTGCACGACGTTCTCGTCGCAGCAGCTGTTTGCGAATCTTGGTGGGGTGAGTGTGTTTCGATTCCTTTTCTAAATTGTGGCTGAGTGTCGCTGTGCAGGGTTCCGGGAGCACGTCTGGCTCTGGGTCTGGATCCGGCTCGGGTCCCACCTCGACGGGCAGCGGCGCAAGTCGCTCGGGCGCGTCGGGCTCAGGCTCGGGCGCGAGTTCCAGCGCGACGGGCAAGAGCGGCGCGCGCGTCTCGGCGAACCTCCCCATCGGCGGCCTTCTCGCCGTTCTGGGCGGATTCTTCGCTGGCGCTATGACGATCTTCTGAGTTCGGTTGCGTTCTGAGTTCGTTGAGTTCTGCGTATTGCGGTTGGTGGTTGGCGTTAGTGGTTAGTTGCCGGCGATGGGTACAGACTTTACAGACTTCATGATCAGCATATCACATATACCTCTTCGACCTACGTCTATGTTTTTATTTCACAAAGTACGATATACTTGCACGCGTTGACACGGCGGACAATCAACTGTCACCTGCGATCGGAGTCGATGCTGTCATTGAAGCCACACCTGAACTGTCACCTTGCAAAAACCCCCCTCACTTGCCCTTTTAGTCGAGCTTTCGGATTTTTCCGTGGCCACGAGGTTGCCACGCGTTTCGGGTCTTTCCGTGAAATAAACCATGAATTTCGGGTTTTGGGTTCAGTTCGAACACAAATATTCTCGGAGGTAGCTGAAATTGAACCTACATGCATGGAGTACAAGGTTGTGAGAAAGGTTTGAGAGGAAACATGAAAAAACTGAGTGAAACCATGCGGAATGTCCTGATATGGTTGAAAATATTGATGTTCTGGTTTGTTCAACCATCCAATCCACATAAAATTTGACCTGTACATTGAAGTTGGCTGCTCAATGATTCTCAATTTTTTCCAGAGCTCAATTGAACGCCGGAGCGCTGCTGAGGGAAGTACATCAACATTAGTGTGACATGGGACAACTGCCGCACGGTGCCGGGAAATTCACAGGTGTCACGCTCAGGTTGATGTACTAGCACTTGGGCCATTCTGCAGCTCATTTGGCCGTGAAAAAAAATTGAGAATCATTGAGCAGCCAACTTCGATGCACAGGTCAAATTTTATGTGGATTGGATGGTTGAACAAACCAGAACATCAATATTTTCAACCATATCAGGACATTCCGCATGGTTTCACTCAGTTTTTTCATGTTTCCTCTCAAACCTTTCTCACAACCTTGTACTCCATGCATGTAGGTTCAATTTCAGCTACCTCCGAGAATATTTGTGTTCGAACTGAACCCAAAACCCGAAATTCATGGTTTATTTCACGGAAAGACCCGAAACGCGTGGCAACCTCGTGGCCACGGAAAAATCCGAAAGCTCGACTAAAAGGGCAAGTGAGGGGGGTTTTTGCAAGGTGACAGTTCAGGTGTGGCTTCAATGACAGCATCGACTCCGATCGCAGGTGACAGTTGATTGTCCGCCGTGTGAGCAGCGAAATGGATATTTCCCGTTCCGTTTAGTCCTCGATCCAGATGAAGAAAAACGATCATACAATTTCGGAGTTGATATTTTACGCAATACAATCTTTACCAGGGCCAGATGCCGCCATCGTACGCGAACTGACCTGCAACGCAATAAGAATTTGCGATCACTGAAGCGGGACGGAAGCGCACCAGTCTTGCCATCTTTGTCCAGGAGGCACCACTCCAGAATCGTGGACGCGCCCTGCTCAGGCGTCTTCCCACCAGGCGCGAACCCATTCAACTTCGTCGTCGTGAAGCCCGGGGTCACGCTGTTGACCTTGATCCCCTCGTCCTTGAGCTCGTGCGCGAGTGCGATGATGTACGAGTTGGCCGCGGCCTTGCTGGTGTTGTACGCGACGGCCTGGTGCAGGAAGCCCTTCGGGCCCGCCATGAAGGTGTTGGACGCCATGTCCGTGCTGACTTCGACGATGACGGACGGGGCGGCGGGCGTGGATGACGCGCGGAGGAGGGGGAGGAAGGCGGTGGTGGTTTGGATTAGACCATAGAAATTGGGCTCAAAGGCGGCGCGGATGGAGGCGATGTTGGGTTTGGCTGCCGTCTGGGGCTTATCCATCTCACTTATACCTGGAATGGATGGTATCGCAAACTCGTTCTTTGGAGAGAGGTAATCGTGCGGCGTTTACGCACCGGCGTTATTAACGAGGACATTGAGACGGCCTTCGGCTTTCTGGATTTTAGCAACGGCTGCCTCCACTGAAACGACGTCGGTGACGTCCAGCTGCACGAATTTGACGTCCAGGTTCTTCTCTTTCTTGATTCTAGCTCTGTAAACAGGGGTGAGCACTAAGATCGGATGCGCATCGCGACTGAGTCGTACACGGCGTCGAGTCCGGCAGCTTCCTTGCGAGACGCGAGATACACTGTATGCCCCTTCGCCGCCAGAAGATGGACAAGTTCGTATCCGATTCCCGTGTTAGAACCGGTTACGAGGATAACTTTGCCGGAGGACATTATTAGAGATCGATTTTGGTTGGATAGTGGATCGGAGGCGGTAGATAACTGAGTCTTGAGTAGGGGTTTTTATATTGGAATTGTAGGGAGCCGTGAGGGATACGCGTCTCGAGCAGCCGTTGTGATAAGAGGGTGGAGAGAAGGACGTGTGACGTCACCTTGTAAACGGTTAACCGTGTCCGTTTTGATCGGACGCAATAACTCTATATCTGCTACTTGGATTCCTCCCGGCAGACGAACATAAGCACATGGAAGTCGTTTATACACCCTCAAATATCGTCGAGAATTCTGGACTTGAATTGTAGAAGATACGAGCCCCCCATGGAACAAGAGGGATTTTGTCACAAAATCTCCCATTTCATTTCTTCCATCCGTTGTGGGCTTTGCCTTCGGTTCAAATTTGGCCCGCACATAGATGTGGTGTATATACATATCCCAGATTTTTTTTTGCAGAGGCACTGAGGAGAAATTCCCCTTGGAATCCGCAATAATTCCAGATCAGAATGCGTGAACACGAAGTAGATCACGGCACTTTGCGGAGTCGGTTAATCGGCTAGAGCGGTAAAACGGAACTTAAAAGCTGAAGCAGGTTTGTTACGAAGACTTTACTTGTGGAGCGTTTGATTCGGTGGGTCCTCGTACTTGAGATCATTAGTTCTAATGCAGCACCAGAGCTGAGATTTTCTCAAGATTTTTACCCTCGAAAAAAGAATCCACCAGGATCAATGGCACCGTAATCAGTCGCCCATAAATGTAGATCATTGGGGTTTAACAGGAACCTGGTCTATGGGGTGTGGAGGGAATTTCCAATCAAAGCGTTGCTTCAACGTTTGGAGGGTGATTTGGAGCATTTCTTGTCCTGCGAAGTCCACTAATTCTGCCTCAACATTTACCCGAATTGCGACCGATTTTTTGTCCGGACCTAGGTTTCCCGTAAGCGAGTCCAAAATCCCAAATTTTGCAGGGCATGGCGGCTAGGATCCAAAGGTATAAACCAGGATCCTGGTTGAACTGCAATTGAACTAAGTATTGAACGCGTCCACGAGGATAGGAGCCCTGTTTGAGAGCGTAAAAGGCCATTTGGAAATTGAAAGAGAATGGAGCAATTTATACTCGTGGTTCAAATGTCTGAACAACGAGTTTCCCGAAGATAAACAGGCAGTTGGTGGTTGAGTTTGGTTGTGTGGTCAGGAACCGTCAGGTTTTTGAACTCCGATCTGTGTGATCGACGTTCTCAAAATGATCCGTGAACCCTAGACTCTGTCTCGGTAACCCAGACGTAGTCCAGACGTTCTAGGTCGCACATCCGGGCCTGCGGCCCGCAATTGATCCTATTGATCCTTGCCACGCGAGTTCGGCTAAAATGATGTGCGGAAGTGCTCCTAGAACGTCTGGGGCATTTGGCGTGGGTTACCCCCCATGGTGTCACACCCCATTTCCTCTCTCCCCCCTCTCGTATTGGCCCAACTGCTTGCTGGAGCTCATGGACAGGCATCTTCTGATGGGTTTCTTCAATTTTCCGGATTTTTTTTGGCCCGTTTTTCGTTTGCTTGGTCGGCTCGAAACATGCAAGTTTCAGGCAGGTATCTGCCGCTCTCATCGCGAACATGGCCGAAAACGGGGCCAAAAAAATTGTGTAAAAAATCCCATGTGCTTAGGTACTAATTACATAGCTTGTTGCACACTCTTGGAGTAATCCGAAAAGTTTTGAAGCATCCTGAGCGCAAAGTTGGGGAAGCGTGACGTGACACCATGGGCGGTGTTGCTATACGAAATGCCCCAGACGTTCCGGTGACTCCTGCGTCCATCATTCTTACCCGAGGCGCGGATCACCGGAACGTCTGGGTTACCGAGACAGCCCTAGACTGAGTTTCACCCGGAGAAAATGATGGCGATGTGGCGCAAACGCTTTTCCTCTCTTCACCGTGCCTTCACCCAGACGTACCATGTCTCTATCGTGGCGCATCTCCCCCGCAAAGTACAGTCGGATATGGGCTCCTGCTGCCTTGGTATCTACCGCCCTTGCGCCCATCAGTATATCCTTCTTGGTTCGTCGAGATACTACCATGGGCACACCATCGGTAGTGAAGTTCCTGTCAAGTACGGAACCTTCGCCCGAAGAAAATGGTCTTATTCCCTCCAGTGATCCTCTATCTCTGCCTGAGAATGTGGCAGTGGACCTTGTGCATAATGGGCAGCTATTTTAGCAGTCTCTACTCGGTGTGGCAAAACGTATTCTTGGTGAGCCGGATCGAGATTAGCCAGCCAGCGAAACTGATTCCCGCCTAGGTTGTGATGTCTTTAATCACAATACTCTAGTATGTGTCGTGTACCGTTCATGCGGCAGTTGTCGAGAGCATTATACTTTACGCAGCGCCGTATTTCCTCCGCCCACTGCATTGGAAGCGATATTGGTCGCAGTATGTTTCCTACTGTTTCATGAGCCTTCATTCATTATTTGAAATAGATATTGATTTCCTTGAATCTCGTGGTCGCTGCAGTCGAGCGCTGGATGGTAGGAGACGTACGACAATTCATGGTTAACAAATCGAGTGCGTGAAGCGATCTTCTTCAGCGCAATGCTCATTCAACAGCACCATATATAGTCATCGCATGCTTAGGATTCATCGTCACCTCGGACCTCACTTCTGACGCACCAGTTCGTAAGAATTTTTGGGTTCGCATATGGGCGCGTTTCAAGTCCTCCGTCCGCCGTCGGTCCACGGGGCCAATAGCGCTCCCAACGGATAACGAGTCAGTTCTCGAACTAGGCCGGCACCGCGTGACCCACTCCTCGTGGGACCCACCAGCGGAATTATCCCAGAACCTCACTCACTGGGAGCAGCTAGCGACAGAATGGGACACGCACAAGGCACTCTGGATTGTTGCGGACAGCGACGAAATGCGCAGCGGAATCGTCCGCCAAGCGTCTCGTGTGTTCTCTTCTGGTCTAGATGCGGACACGGACCCATCGAAATCCAATGTCATCGTAGTCGACGTTAGCAAAACCGAGTCGGTTTTCTGGCCTATTGTGCGCGGCCTGGCGGAGGCGTCACCCGAGTACCTCGGGGATCTGGCAGAATCCCCACCGGAGATCCTGTCCTTTTATTATCCGTGGTATGCATATAGGCGTTTCGTGAGCCCACCCAAAGTATCGACTTGGACGTACTATGACGACTCGAAGGTACTCAAGTCTTTTTTCATCTGATTGATCGCACCGCTGGCCAGATTGTTGAATAATCCACAGGACCTCATTCGAAACCTGTTCATTCGTCCTGTGAACCGGATATATAAAGCGCTCAAAGAGGGGGCAGAAAAGAAACAGGATAAAGCTCAACGTCGCAACGATACCGACGTCGAATCGACAGTACAATCGGCTCCAGAAATGACTCGTGCAATCCTGATCGTGCACGGCCTGCGCGACAACGATCAGTCGGACGAAATCTGGGACTTAGTTGACCAGCTCAGGGACAAGCTCCATGCGCGGTTCAAGGCAATTGGGTTGGTGATTGTCAGCGAGCCTGCGTTGCTCCTGCACAACACGAAGGACGATAGTCTTATGATGGATTATTTCTGCACGATACATGTGGCTGAGACTGGCTTTATTCTGTATTCGGGGGTGACCCCGACTCCGCCGGCACTTTGCGAGGTACGCATGACTGATGTTTATTTTATTTTTTCGTCTTCGGTCGGATTGAATGCATACACGCAGGATCTGTTCGTCCATTGGGTGGATGGGATTCATCGACTGGTGGGCTCTCAATCTGAGAAGTTCGTTATTTTCCCGTTCTGCAATTGCCGCTTATCGCTGGAGTAGGATGTGGGGGAAGGTACTCAAACTTTCCTTGGACGCTGAAAATCGAGACGGCCAGAAACTGGATAACTCGACTACCACCATCGCCGAGGAACTGTACTACGGGCTCCAAGATCGCAAGATTATTTTGAAGGTCCGTTGGCTCATGCACTGTGTTAGCTTTATCGAACGTTATTTAAATCGCCTTTCCTAGCGTCTGCCCGACATACCTCTCATAAAACGATCACAGACCCTGAAAAAGCAGGGGCAAGACAACATCAAATTCGCTCATAAACTACAGCAGTTGTTCGAATTGAACTATCGGAAGGAAATAGCAACTGTTCCCCGGGAGCATGCGATTGCGCTTTTGAACCTTACTCATGCTGTATGTATTGCATGCGCACGCATCGCTTTTCTGATCATGGGTTTTCCTGGCGTCTCTCTCCCTAGATTCTAGACAGCGGTCTACCCAAAAACGACGTGATCGCGGACTGGAAGGTGTTTTCTGGGCGGGCGCACAGGCTCCTCAACCTACTCGCTGGGCACCTCAAGCTCCTCCCAGAGGAGCTCGCCGTCACGGACGTCGTCCTCCTCAGCGAGCACCCCACTAAGCACGGCGGCTTCTCCAACATCTACCACGGGCGGTACACAG
This sequence comes from Mycena haematopus, assembly GCA_029281435.1. Classification (NCBI taxonomy): domain Eukaryota; kingdom Fungi; phylum Basidiomycota; class Agaricomycetes; order Agaricales; family Mycenaceae; genus Mycena; species Mycena haematopus. The sequence goes on from JARJCV010000106.1 coordinate 41,863, forward strand.
ACGCGGACGGGAAGCAGAAGGAGGTGGCGCTCAAGGTGCTCAAGATATTCGAGGACCAGTCGGACGAGCGCCGTCACCTTTTACACGATAAGTTCACTAAGGAGGCGTTGGTGTGGCGTTATCTCAAGCATAGGAATGTTGTGCCCTTTCTTGGGGTTGATTCGACGACGTTCCCGAGTCCCGCGAGGGCGATGGTGTCGCCGTGGATGGTGCAGGGGAGCGTGCTCAAGTATATGGCAGAAAATTCTCCGGTGGCGGGGTATGCAGTTGACCTCGTGCGTCTCGCCTGGTGCTGTGCTTGGGTTCACCCGCATTGCAGCTGATGAGCGACTGTGCAGCTTAACGACGTGATCCGAGGCCTGCAGTACTTACACTCCGTCAATATCGTCCATGGTGATTTATGCGGTGTAAGTCTTGGAATTCACAATAACCCTGCATGTGATTAATTTTCGCATTCTAGCGAAACATCCTAATTGATAGGCACGGAAGAGCGCGCTTGACCGATTTCGGGCTGGCTGCTTTTGTTGAATCAGACGCAACAATCAAGTCCTCGACACGTAGTGGCTCCGTACGCTGGATGTCACCTGAGCTGCTCTCGCCGCCTCCAGGTGTCTCGTTCAAGCGCACCACTGCGTCAGACGTGTGGGCGTTCGGCTGCGTCTGTGGTGAGGTTAGGTTTTACACGTATGAAACTTGTCATAATCTGACCTTCTTTCTGAAGATTTGGTCGGAGGGCATCGCTCCCTTCAGCCACTTCTCCCATGAGATGGGAATCATCTTGGCCTTGGTGGATCCCGCTAACTCGCCAGAAGAACGTCCATACCAAACACAACCGGCCGACAAACGGGGCACGCTGATGCCTGAGAGGCTGTGGGAGCTCGGGCAGTGGTGTTGGAAGTACGACGCCTCGGAGCGCCCGGCAGTGCAGGTCATATTCGACATGCTAGTCGAGATGAAGTCCCAGCAGTGGCCGAACGCCGGCGCCTTGCTCGACTGCGACCAAGAGCAAGAGGACGATGATCGCGACGCGCCGCCCGTAGCAAGTTCGTCTGGAACAAGACACACGCACGTCGTTTCGCAGTTCTCGTCCCTGGATGGTACGATGGAAGGAGACGGGTCTCGAGAGTCGTCGGCAGCGCCGCCCACCGTACCATCCACGACTACCAAGGGTAAACAACGGGTGGTGCATTTTGAGGACGAGTCACCAGCGGTCGTCCGATTTGGTCCCTTGCAGTTAGCCCCGGACACCGACTACGAGGACGTGTTTTTCACGCTCTTCGAAATGCTAAGGGATCTCGTTCGTAGGCGCGCGCTGGTCGAACCTCAATCGATCCACCCATACGACGCGGAATACATCGATCTGCATTTCCGAACAGAGTTGGAGGCGAACAGCTTTGCGATGACTTGGACGGTTCATCGCTTTGACCCTTATTTAGAGTGTAATGCGATTCTGGTGGATGGAGAATAAAGATGCTCTAGTACTACTGAACGGCTGGCTGGCGGGAGATCTAGAGCGACACTGAATTAGCCAAAAGACTTTGCCGAATGGTCTACTTGTAAGTGCGAAATAAAATCCAATGCTGGTTACTTATTCGCATAAAACCAAGCACCGAAATACGGTTTGTACTACCCATGGCAAGTAGACCCCTCTCATAATCCTTTCCGATTATATCATACTTGACTCATGTTTAATTTCTGGAAGCGCGGTTTTACTTATCAAAGGCAGGGACGAACCTCCATCAATTCGACGTTGAAAATATCAACTACACGGCATTAGGTGAGGATTCTAGAGCATTTTCCTTGATTTTCTCCAGCTCAGACCAACCCAGGAAGCCAAACCGTTGAGGTAAACCGTCCCAAAAAGTATCTAGCGCATGTTGATGGGCAGTCCGCATTGTGGACATGCAGGAGGCGCACACGTGGAGCCGCGCCCAATCGTCCGGCATCCACAAAGCAAGAGGAAATGCTCCGCCGGCCCTCCATCCCTCCGCGACTTGGCGTGCAAAGAACCGACTCTTCGTGCATATCCACTTCTCCTGGTCATTCAGACCACGACATCCTGCGATAACGGAAGGTTCCCATAAAAATTTCAGTATGTCAGCGGAGGCGGATTTGGCCAGGGAGATCGACTGCTCGATGCACATCAATTTATCCGTCCAGTCGAGTTCCATATGGACGCCATCCACCTCGATTCCACTCAGCACCTGAGCGGGCGTGCACATCGCAGAGGCGCGATATAGGCAGAGGGGCAGCACCCAGTCGAGGGACATTTCGCGAGCAAACAAAACGATGCGGATCCACTCGTGGCCTTCAACCGTCCACGATGATCTGGGCTGGGAGTATTCGGTGGGATCGGAGGGGAATGCGGAAGATAAGTGGACCAATGCTCGTTTGCGAAGCGATTCCACTTGATATTTGGTACTCAGGCGAATGATTCCCGACATAGTAGCAAAATCAGTCTTCGCGGGGTATGGGAGAAAAAATCTAAGACAGTGTAAGAGAGACAAAAACGACGCTATCGAATATATTTTGAACGCACTCGTAATCAAACAATGCTTTCAGAAAACAACTCAAATCGGCCTCGGCATCCGACAATCGGACGACAGGGCAGCCATCGATGGTAGGAGCATCCTCGGGTTGCGGAAACCCGAGCATGTCGTGGAACACGGGCGAGCGATCTGCGAGGATTCCGCCATAGACGCGAAATGTTGTTGCTCCAGCCTGAAGCACCAAAGTGCCATCTTTGAACCAGATTCCAGAACGAGCGGACTGCAGCTGTGTATCTTCTTGTGTGGCGGACATTGTGGAAGAAGAAGAGAAACGACGCGACGATCAATCAAGACAGCTTGGGAAGATGCCAGATTTTCCAGTTGATCCGTTTGATTTGGGAATTTGTAGCCGGGATTTGCCGATCAGTGTTGAAAATTAAACCTTCCTCGTGTATTGCTCGAAGTCGTGGCCTGCAAAGCCCCTGATCGCCATGATCGGATATTTGACCATATTCCGGCGCTACCAAGCCGCTAGACTGCGGTACCCAACCTGCGTTGTCCGCGGGAGAATGTCATCGGACTCCAACGGCAAGAAGAGAGGATAGACGACGGCTAGCAAGCAGACGGGTGTTGGAAGGGAGTTTATTGGCCGACGGCCCATCATCAGGGTTGAGACGACTATTAGTGGAGTGGAATGGAGTGGAGTCACCTGGCAGGCGACATTGACGAAGCCTGCCGAACTAGATCTCCTAAATTGGAGCTGACAGCTGTATGTTCTGAATTCAGCACCAAAGAAAACCTGGTTTTGGAGAGGAGAACAAAGGTTCCGGCCGTCTCACTTTACCTTCCTCGAGCGTAAGACGCAAAAACGAGCCGTAAAGATACCGCCCGTTACCCGTAGTACCAGCACCAGACTGCGCCGGAGCTTGGATAGAAGATCAAAGAAGACCCATTTAATTATAATGCCAGACGTGATGTATATTGAAACGGCGGAAGCAAAGTGGAGTAGTGCCCGTCACTAACTCACCATATAAAAGCTAGCAGGTTCCAGCCAGAACCTCCATATCCTTCAAAGGCCCTCCACTCGTTTACCATTTACCTTTCATACAACATGCTCTTCATGGCCCGACTGTCCGCGCTCATCCCCCTTATCTTCGCCGCCGCTGTGCACGCCGTGGGTCCTATCCCGCTCGACGTGTTTGTGCCATCCATCACGTATCCGACGGCGGGAACGGTGTGGGTGAGCAAGACGCAGCAAACGCTCACCTGGTATGTCCTCCTCAATATCGCACGAAAAGCGGCAGCTGAGTGCATGTCGTGTTCAGGGATGCGAGCAACGCCCCGCCAAGCATCTCCAACGGGGCACTCCTGATGCTGCGCCAGAACAACCGAACCTCGCCTTGTGCGTCGCCATGTTTGTTATGGTCCGGTCTGACTAATTTATGCTTTCACTTCCGCGCCTGCCTGCAGTCATTCTGGCGAAGGACTTTGACTTGCGCGCGGGGTCCCTCGAGATTACCGTGCCTTGGGTGCTGTCGGCCGACAATTATGAGCTTGTTTGTGCGTGAACACTTGTGATTGTCCACATTGACCTGATTTCCTTGGCAGTATTCGGCGACTCAGGGAATTTCAGCCCAGTTTTCACCATCCAGAGCGATACGGATGACGAGGGGCAGTCGGCATAATGTGATGAGCGGAGCGTATAGTATCTGGACTTTTCGAAATAATGATGTTAGCCATTGGACATTTAGCACAACCCGGAATGTGATCAAGTTATTTCATAGCGGTCAGGTGTACAGGTTAGACGCACTGAAGGACCCAAACCAGGGCTTGAGCTATGATAAATATCTGGTGTTGGTTTTCCAGTGAACCCGGAGTTTCCATTTTGTCGATTTAAGACCGTATATACCGCAGCGTAGCGCCGGATCCCTACGAAGTCCTTGTAATTAGAGGAAGAAGAATTCGAATTGGACTATATTGCGGCCGCAAAACACGCACCGTCGAATCCTTCTTTACGGCAGAGCGGGTTCATTTCGGAAACGGAACAAAGAAGAGGACCATGGTTGGTCTGCTTGCATAATGAAATGGGCTAGTCAGGCGGTGACAATAAGAAGAAAGGGCGCGTACATTGCCGACAACAGAAAATATTCTAGTGAAGCAACTGGGTAGAATCAGGGGTACGCACCCTCGATAACTGCAAGTTCCGGTATCGCGCGATATTGACCCATTATCCCAGATATGGTCACCTTATCGCCTAGGCCATGTCTAGATGTATGCTTCGCCTGCTTCGGCTAGCCTTGGTTAGGTGCCGCTAGCTGACGTCTTAGTTGCGCTGGGTAAGTAGGTGGCAACAAGTTAGCCACACCTGGCTATGGATGCCGGACCAGGTGGGTCTGAGGGTTTTGAACGCGGTGATATTGACTCAACGATCCTGAGGCGGCTCGAGATTGCGCTGTTGTATACGGAGGAAACGTGGGAGCCAGCTGTAGGACAGTACCTAGATCATTGCGAGAGGAAGCTCGGCTAATTTCTGCACCCTTGGGAATCTGAGCGAATCTAAGCGTTGCTTTTTCTATCTACTTACACACTGGAGTGGGTCAAGAAATTTGTGACCGACAGAACAGAAGAAACACACCGTGTAATTTAAAGCCTGGAAGCGGTTGCTCCACCAGCGTTGAGGAAGGCGTGTGTTCCAGACATGATTAGCTTCCCGGTTGTCTTGTCCCGCATCTGATAAATATGGAACTCAGCACAAGCTGACTGAATGAATGAGATACACGCTGCGCACTTCACAGCGCGAAAGCCGAGCGCGTCCGTCGGCAAAAACCGAGCGCGTCGCTATGGTGAGTGTCGAGCCGCTGCAAACCGGTATTAACACATTCATCCTAGCCACTTCGAAGGGAGCACGAAGCGTACAGAGGCGCCGGATGGTGCCAATACACGTTCATAGATGTTGTGACACCGGTTCCATCGAACTGTTTTGCTCGACCGAGGAGGACCATTGCGGCGACGGTGGAGCTGTGTAAGAAAGTATGGTTATTGAATCATTCATTATTAAGAAAACTTACGGATCGAGCAGGAAAGCAGCGCATCCGCCGTGCATCGTGCCATACACATTACACATGTCTATCAGAAGAATAAATTGGAAAATGTGTTAATGCGCAGGGAAACAACCCTCACCCTGGGTCACCTCGACCTCAAGGAGTATCTCGGCCTCAGCGCCCTTGGCCGGGTTATCCCATACATTGAGCTCGACGATCTTGAGGCGCCCCGCTATTTCACTACCAAACGGAGGGAATTTCGAGATGCCGCTTCCGGTACAGAAGTAAGCGAGCACGTTGGCGTTGACCTGTTTTTCTGCGTCGGAGATATTTCCGCGAATGTGGTCGACATCCACATTCGGAGCGTCGGGCAGGGAGCGGTGAACAGAGTCCCAGGCAGCGGACATGGTTGTGCGAGAAGAAGACTGAGGTTCGGCGTTGACGCGGGCTGAATAAAGGTTACATCATGGTAGTACAGTGCAGACCGGCAACTTGAAAGGAATTTGCCGACAGAGGCCGTAGACAATCAAACCACAACAATGGCAGATAACTACCATGCCACCATCTCACAAATGCTCGGTGCCCCGCTCCCGGATGCGCTCGTGTCCCGAATAGATGGCAATGCACCGCGAGAAGTCAAGGAAATTGCCGTGAAATGGCTCAATATCTACCACGCACCGCCAAAATGCTTCGCAGGTGCCTTGACGCGAAGAGCCATCGTAACCGAAGTCTCTCTCAATCCAAACCCGCTGGGAGACGGCCGCATCCTCACTTTGATTTCCGAAACTGATGTCACGGAAGGTAATCTCTGTTTCTCGCCGCGATGAGAAGTTCAGATCCTTTGGTGTAGAAATGCTGAATGGACAGGGCAGAGTCGGCGGTGCCTTCATTGTCACAGTAATAGACGAGTATGTGGATCGTCTTCATTATTCCCCCTTCCCTCTGAATGTACATAGGTGCGTGTCCTCCGCCGTCACCACTCTCGATTACGCTCAGGGCGGCCCCGGCATCTCAGGTGTATCCCTCAGCCTCGATACGGTTTTCCACAATCTCCCTGAGCGGTGAGTCTTGTCTCTCGTTCGTCGTAAGATCATCCTTTCCCACACCCTTATAGAGGCGCGAAGCTGCGCTTCGTCTGCACGACACTTGCGGCTGTCGGTGGTATGACTTCTTGCCGGTGCCAGGTACGCTTCCGTATTTACTTTCCGGATTCATCTCATTTTGAGCAGGTGTGGGATCTAACACTGCGGCGACTCGTCGCCACCGCCACTTTCGTTGGCATGGCCTCGTCTGTGCCCGCTGCTCGTTTATGACGCACCATCCTCGTGATATATTCTTGTTTCTTACCATGGAGCTCGTCTACGCGAACAAACTACGTTGGCACATATGTATGCCGGTTTAGCATCGTCATCCCTTCGATTAACGACGAATTAGGTCTCGATCAATGTTGGTTCACGTTTGCTTTCGCTACGTTAACCGCCCTTCAGACGCTGTTGGCATTGCTTGTCTCTCGTTATTGTTTCTTAGAAACCTGCGGCCTTTTGAAGGCGTATCATATTCTACCAAGAATAACTTCTGACGATGGACAGCCAAGTCGCACTGCAATGCACGATTAACCCTTCCCAGCAACCATACACTGCAGATTCTTCAGTCCGATTCGAAGTCTCAAGTAGGTACCCGGTTTAAATGCGGTCAGAGCCTCGGAGCGGAATGAACTCAGGTCTATCAGGGTCATGATCATGAGGGTACTCTTGAACTCCCTTACCAATCTTCCGAATGCCTGATGTGGTTACGATTGTTTTATGGCTGCCCAGGATAAGTCGAATACGTGGAAGTCATGCCGCTAATGTAAGACAGTGCATAGAAAGTCGAAACTATGTACTCCCTGTCTCTTGACAACCGTAGAGTGTTCGCACGCCGCCATGAGTGGCCCGCAAATGCCATGGGTGGCCCGCAATGCCACGAACCTCCCACGCCTGCTAGTTATTGCTTGAGGTTTGGAGGGTCATTGTTGCTTTCATTTGTATGTCGGAAGAAGAATCAGCATAATCATGTTGGGGAAACTGGTTCACAATCCACCCACCATTAAATTTTGGATGGTAACTGGCTCAAGTTGAAAGTCTGTTGCGCCGGTTAAATTTCCGGTTTGTCACCTCACTCCAGTCACTAGACTGTTCAATCAGTTTTGCCATCCACGCGCACGGTAAGGACTCCGGAGGGATAATACATCTTACATGCCGCCAGATATATATGACAGTATTTATCACTGAATAATACCGTGGCTGTTACATCGTACTTTGTGTACGTACAACGTACCTCAAATCGTGCATCCTGGACCATGTTCGTGCTCAACTTCGCGCTTCGTGCAGTCTCCTCGTAGCACAAAATTGTGGTATGTGGTCCCATACCGTGCCCATTTTCAACTGCTCCTGGTTCATTGTGCTCAACCAAGGGTACGGTGGTTTATCTCTTCGGCCATCAAACTCAATGCAACACTTGCCGATTGCTTGCCGAGGTCGGATCATTTTGATAGGAATTTGAACTTCTCCAGCACCTGCTTTTTGTGGGATTGTGGTCTCGGAATATTGTTCTATTACATTTACTATATGTAGAGGAGCTTGTGTGTCAATTTTGAAACACACGGGAAATGTTTTCACGTTGTATTGGCTGTTTTGAAGTCCCGAGAGCAATAATAGCATAAATACTAAACGCAGGGGTGATTCAGGACCGAAAGAGCAATAGAGGTAGATCAAAGTGAAATGTATGCGCTCAAATGTGTCTTGAATGTTTTATGCGACCCAGGCATTCGAGGTTGTATTTTCTGCGTTCCCTGTTGATCCGTTTTGAACCGCGGGATTGTTTGCACACCTCGGCTAACCTCGGCAACCAAAATGTACGGAGTACGAAACGGTAAAAGTACGGTGTTCGATCACCGTGCATGGACCACGTAAAATTCAGTGAAAAAAGCTTTTATAGATATATGTGTGTATCGAAGAGGAAGTTTGGTTTGGTTTCCCTTCCTTCAAGTTAGTTTCCTCCATGAGCTCCGGAACCAATCCTCGCTTCACCGTTGACAGTACCTCGCAAGCACTGTATCGTCCACCGACTCTGCAGCATTCCAGCAACCTACGAGGTCTGATAAAGACGGGAAAGATTCTGATCGGCACCAGCCTCAGCTATCCCAGTCGCCATGTGGCGAAAACAGTTGCAGTCACCGGGGCAGAAGTGTGTTGGATCGTGAGTCAGTTGCTGAATTACTATGACAGTATTTATCACTGAATAATACCGTGCCTGTTACATCCTACTTTGTGTACGTACAACGTACCTCCAATCGTGCATCCTGGACCATGCTCGTGCTCAACTTCGTGCTTCGTACAGTCTCCTCGTAGCACAGAATTGTAGTATGTGGTCCCATATCGTGCCCATTTTCACCTGCTCCTGGTTCATGGTGCCCAGCCAAGTGTACGGTGGTTTATCTCTTTGGCCATCAAACTCAACGCAATACTTGCCGATTGCTTGCCGAGGCCGGATCATTTTGATAGGAATTTGAACTTCTCACAGTACCTGCTTTTTGTGGGATTGTGGTCTCGGAGTATTGTTTTATCACATTTAATATATGTAGAGGAACTTGTGTGTTAATTTTGAAAGACACGGGAAAAGTTTTCACGTTGTATTGGCTGTTTTGAAGTCCCGAAAGCAATAATAGCATAGATACCAAACCCAGGGGTGATGCATTACCAAAAGAACAATAGAGGTAGCTCAAAGTGAGATGTATGCGCTGAAACGTGTCTTGAATGTTTTATACAACCCGGCATTCGAGGTTGTATTTTCTGCGTTCCCTGTTGATCCGTTTTGAACCGTGGGATTGTTGGCACACCTCGGCTCACCTGGGCAACCAAAATGTACGGAGTACGAAACGTGAAAAGTACGGTGTTCGAACACCGTGCATGGACCACGTAAAATTCCGTGAAAAATGCTTTTATAAATTACTCTTGTGGTGGTTAACTTGCCGGATTTCGCAGGACGCAGAACACGTCGCGTGGTCGCCCGAACTCCTTGTTGAGTGCATCCAAGTCATCATTCACGAAAGTGGCGGGAAAATGATGTGCGTCGAACAAGAACTCGGGGCACATCAAGCACAGTTGACTTTTTACCATTCGCTTGTAGTCCAGTGATCCGCGTTCCCAGTAAGACTGCGTTCGACTATATGGTGAATTCTATAACGATGCCCTACTTGCCGCTGATATATATACTCCAGGCCTGGTGCTTGAACGCTGGGGCCGGAGGGATTATCGTGCCCCATATCGAGACGGTGGAAGAGGCACAGGGGATCATCGATGCCTGCCGCTTCCCGTGAGTTTGGATGGTCAATATAATCTCAAGTACAGGGCAATCACTCACCAATATTACGGGCAGCCCAACCGGTCATCGATCATTCCCACCATTCACATTTGCACGTTCCCTTTCCTATAATCCTCTTTGGGTTGTGATCAGCCGCTGTTGCTCATACGAATGTTTTGAACTGAACAGATCCCGGGAGTTACCGATACCACGCTGGACGGGGAGAGTGTGTTCAGTCTCGCGAACCGACATGTCGCCATCATCCCGCAAATCGAGTCGCCGCTTGGTATACAGAACTTGAACGAGATCCTAGCGCTAGATGAGGTCTCCGCATTCATGATCGGACGTGAGTTTCCATCACTCACATTATTATGTTATGTGCCGGGCTGAATGAAATGCTGGTAGACGGCGATCTGCGCCTCGAGATGGGGTTGTCGCTCTCGGCCACAGGAACCGAGCCGCAATATATTCAAGCACTCGACAGGGCGACGCGGTTATCGCGGGATCACGGAAAACCAATTGTGGGGCCGGCTTTTGGTCCTGAGATGATCAAGTTGCGCATCTCTCAGGGCTATAAACTTGTTGTGTGCTGCTTTGATCTGCACGCGTTTGCGTTTGGGATGATAAAGGCTGTCAGTGAGGGTCGCGCAACGGCGGAGGAATATATGCAGAGTATCCAAAGTGCTTAAAAGATGGGGATGAATAACCGAACTACTATATCGTTCAACTTACTTATTTTACATGAATTGGTTCATCGACCATCGTCAGAATCCTTTCAACCCAACTCGTGCCTTCAGTAATCATCAAAGACTCGTATACTCTCCAACTGTGCCGTGAAATCTTGATTTGAGAGGCCTGAGTTCATCATTCACAGCAAAAGAAACGAGCGATAAGTACCTTGTTCGTCCGCAGCTGTGGCTCCGAAGGTCAACGTGTTGGCACCTTGCTTGAGTGAAAGTGCGACAGGAACAGTCGAATAATGACCCGCCCGAGAGTTGAGGTCCGAGAGGTTGATCGGTTCACCGCCGTTGACAGAGACATGAGCCTCGCCAGCAGTGACATTGCTAACGGTATACTGAAAAGAGACCCATTGCTTATCGCCTCGGCCCATGACGTTCGTAAAGGTGACATTACTAGATGAGTCGACTAGGGACCGATCAGCTAGTTGTGAAGACGGAGGAACGAGGCCTACTGTTGTGCACTGAACGCTTTTTGACGACTGGACGAAGATCTTAGGACCAATATACTACGCAATGATATAATCTTACCTGCAGAGCCACCAACAATCGCGTCTGCGGCATGAAAGGTGGTGTTTGCGAAGCCGCTGGAAGTGACAACGCCTGCGGACCCCATTTTTAGTGTCGATTCATTCAACTTTGTAGCTGTCACGTACCGGTGGAGGGATTGACAGTCCACATCGAGAGATCTTGTAACGTCAGCGTGTGTGCGGAGTCCGACACCGTGATCGGAAGCCACTCGTAATTGCTCGCATCTGAGCCAGTAGAATCCCACACGTCTCCCAAGAATATATAGGTTGTGGTGCTGCTTCCTTTGATGACGAGCTCGGCGGAATTTTGCGAGTTGTATGTCTTGACGCTTTCGGGCGCAATGTCTGATCCACCTTGCCATGGGCCTGCAAGTGCACTGGCGATTACAGGTTAAACCCGGATCAAATGCAATGTGAAAATATACATACGTCGCCCAATAGACCTGATTATGGATTCAACTAAGTGAGTTTCATTCAAAAAAAGCTGAAAAAGAAGGGACCTTGTCAGCATCTGCGGACCAACCGGTCTTCTGGGACACGACCAGGTAGTAGACACCTGTGAAAAATGTCAAGTTCGACTGGCCGCAAAACCAAATGATGGAACTTTGGTTTCGAAAAAGCGAGTATCACGTACCGCCGCTGGACTTGAGCATGCCCGGAGCCTCAAGCGATCCCTCTGTACCGCACACAAGTAAGCAGTGCTTGAAGGAGCATGTGGGAGTACAATTTACCAAGATCTGCGACTCGAGAACCGATTGTGATAGGGTTCCCAGCATTGATGTTATTGATTTGAATGTTGTTCGAGTCCGCGCTCGAAAGGAAGTAGTTGGATCCTGTTCGTTGAGGATACACTCCCAACCCAATTATGTAGCGAGACTTACCATTGTCATCCACAAACACACCCATGTCGGAAAAGCTGCGTGCATCGGGCGGCAGCAATTGCGGGGAACCTGTCAGGGTGTACGAGGTAGACAAAGGGCTAGATCCCGGTGCTACAAGCGTCACGATCTCGCGATTCACCTGGCCCCAGATCTGTAATTATGAGCGGTCAGGTAGGGCGGATGCGCAGCGAACGGAAAGCCACCACTTACATACCACTTTCCGCCCGACGACACGAATTTTGGACGGTACATCCCACTGGTAGCGGTAGACGCAATGCCAAAGTGAGACCAATTCATCAGGTCGGTAGACGTATAAATATTGGGTCTGATGCCGGCTGCATTAGAGTATCCGAGCTATTGAAAGAATTGTGTGTGCGGTTAGCGCAAAATAGGCCGCAGAAGCCGCTTACCCAGTAGAAGGTATTTGAAACCTTGATCACATGGCCGCCATGAGCCGCAATCTTCGTGCCACTGGTGTCCGTCCACACAGCACCAGGGACGATGTACGACACAGCCAAGGCAGTCGATACGAACGAGGAAAGCAAGGCGAAAGCTGGCGCGAACTTCATGGGAAGGATGATGTGCGAGAGGTAGTGGTCTCCAGACTCGAGAATATAAACAGTTGGACGGCCCGCCGAAGTTGGTCAGAAGTTGTTCCCGGTTTGAACGCATGCGGTTGCTCGCAGCGTGATTCGCCGGGGTGGCCTGGCAACCAAGTGAGTAATAGTATCCGACGATGATCCCAAGGCCTTGAAAAGCATAACAGACGGTCCGAATATCACGAACCCCGGTGGCAGAACCGCGGTATGTCAAACGCTTGTATATCGGACTTGACGCTAGAAAAATCTTTTTGGGAATGGACAGATGCCGACACGGAATGGCTCAGAGAGCATCGTCGTAAATGCCTTGGAAGTGCCTCAGGCGAGGATGCCAGCCTTTACACGGAGATTATGGACATACCTAACGGATGATCTCCTCCTCTGCAATAAATGCACGGGGAAACAGACGGGCTCATTAAGAGCGCATCAAAGGAAATGTCGCAATCCCACCACCATATCGCCATTTGAAAGCAGCAAGAGACCATGCACATCTACGTCAAAGCCCCAACGTCGGAGGACAGCATGAAGAACGTCACCTCCAAGCCAGAACTCGCGGCCCGGGACAATCTCTGCGTCATGGCTCCGCCATAAACGATGTTCCGAAGAGGCGTCCGAGATGACGTGAATCGCGAGACGGACGAGACGAAGAAAGAGCGCAAGTAGCTCTAGTAGGACAGGGCCTTCGCAGGGTTCGGCGTGCACCTCGATGGTGAGCGCCGTGATTGATTTTGCGTCGTACTGGGTCGGCAGGTGCGTGCGGCAGCTTTTCGGCGGTCCCACGGGTCAACGTAAGCTGTGTGGGCTATGAGCCCTGAAGCACGAGCGGAAGCAGTCGACGGGACTTTTGTAGCGGCAGAGCTGGGAAGTCGCGGTACAAGAGCGGGGCGTAAAAGCTCTAAAACCCCGTTCCGAATTTGAGGCTGCATTTCGACGGATATCGTGCTTGATTATGCCGAATTCTGTGGAAAGCCTCAAGACATAATCCAGCCGAGAGTGCACCGCGTTGGTGAGATGGCGAGAGCAAGGAAAGGGACTTCACACTGCCACTGATGTCTTTGCCGCCGCCTGTTGTCAAGGGCACGGAATTGAACAGTTTGGACCATCCGAGTTTGCAGCACACTACGCGTATGACGACCGATGCACCTTGGATAATATATGTTATGTACAAACTCGAATGGTGAGAGCTTATAATATCCTTGAGCGACACGATGTCGAGTGCTTGCTTGCTTTTTTCGCAAAGGCGGCTTCGGAATCGCTTTCGATAATGGCATGCGAGTAGGACCGGGCGGTGGTGTCTGGTGACCTGCAATACGATACGCAACATCATGAATAAAACATTGCAATCCTAATCAATTAGACCGCCATCAGTTGAATGAATGTGTCCGAGAAGTTTCGGCATCGGGAGTTCCCGCCTTGTTCCCACGGCTTCAGCTGCACTGCAACCCGAATAATCCAAACTGGGGCTTTTCTATTTATGACACTGTCCTTCCAATTTTAAGGGTGGGTGTTCTGGATGAGGAGCGAGGAGCTCGGCTTCTATTTCTGTTCGGCTCCGCGAGGTGGTGGACAATGGAATTACATTCAAATCAACGCGGAAGGGGTGGATCCAACCAAACCAAGAACTCTACTAGGATTATAAATGTAATTTTACTAGGTAATATAAGGGAGCCTCTATCTATAAATTCTACCAACTCAGAATTTAGAAATTGAACAGTTTGAACCATCTTCGGGAGTTCCCGGAGTGTTCCCACGGTTCCAGCTGCATTGCAATCCGAATACATGTGATGCAAACTGGCACTGGGAAGGGGCTTTGCGATTTATGACACGTTTTTTGACAGTGGGGTGATGAGGTAGTGTTCTGGCTGCACTGCACTAGTCGAATTCACACTATCATTGTTCAATTGAACGATTTGGGCCATCCGATGCACCTGGAATAATTCAGTTTTGTATAAGCAAATTATGGTTTGATGAGGCAAAATCGCTTCAAATAATAACATCAGAGGTCTTCACATTGTGAAGCATTGCAATCCTGGCTGAAATCGAAATCAGTTGAACACATCCGGGAGTTCCCGCCGCATTCCCACGGTTTCAATTCGAATAATCTCGACTGAAACTGGTACGAAAATTCGTTGACAATGGGGGCTTTCTATGAAATTCTATCTCGATGATACGGTGACTGCCAGTGGAGCAACGGGCGTCTTTATATCACGACAAGCTCGGCTTCTATTCGGCTCCGCTGCTGGTGGAATTATTCAATTCAAAGCGGGCCCCAACCAAAACAAGGATTCTAGGGTTCTGTCATATTCTGTTCAATTTTCCCTGGAGGGAAGATTAGCTGGTATTGTATGTTATTTAACAAATCAGATAGAGGACTCGGAATTGGTCGGTTCGAATTCGCTGCCGAACATGCTGGGCGTCACCCCTTACCCGTAGCCGTTAGACGACATTCATTCCATTCATTACAGCAATATTCTGTAACCGCACTCCTTTCCCCTTTCACCCCCGGTCCCCGTCGCCTTCTATTCGGGTGCGAGGCGCATACATATAAAGGCAAGGCCCCCGCCGCACCTCTCCCTGCTTTTACTTCCTCGCTCCGCACCCACCCAAAATGTTCTCCCACGCCCGCGTTCGGATATTCTTCGCGTTTGCCCTCGGTGCTCTAGTAGCACGCGCCGCACCGTCCTTCCAGACACCCATGCCATTCAAGTCCAACACGGTGCCCATGCTCTCAACTCCCCTCCCCCCTGCTGGCTGATCTCATCTCGGCTCGGCGTATCGTATAGTCCATCGCTCACACCCACGGTCCAATGACCGCCGCAATCCCAACCGGAAAATACGCCATCTTCAGTTACAAGCACGCCACCCACCCCGGAAGTGCGCAAGCGCTGTATGCGAGCCAGCGCGACGACGAGCGGATTTATTTCCCGGGCGTGCTCGCCGGGGAGCCGGCGAGCCATTACTATCGCGAGGTATGCTCAGTTACATATATGATATGCGGAGGAATGGCATGGAAGGTGACGTGCCGCAGTGGTTCGTATCGCCGAACGAGAACTTTGAGTATACGATGTTGAATGTGGGGTTAAGGGCTGCTGTATATGCTGATTCCGAGGTGCGTTCCTCCATCCTCGCTTCCCGCTTCCTCGCTTCGTACTAGGCTGTTAGCACACTGGCTAAGTACTAACGCTTGAATGAACCAAGGACAAACTCTTCGCCGGGCCAGGAGACGAGCCGCTCGGGTTCCACGTCCAGCCCATCGGACTCGAGTCGGAACCGCTCTTCGTCGTGCGTCTTTCTCTTTCTCTTTCCACTAAAAGCAAAAACTGATGTGGGCGGCGGCGCGCACAGATCAAAGTCCTGCAACAAGACCGCGTGTGGACGCGCATCGAGGACGGGGCGGGCGGCGCAACTGTGGCGCTGACGCCGTATGGCCAGCCGGCGGGGAGTGAGTCGCAGTTTTGGAAGATGGTAAGGGTGGACTAGGGAGGGGTGAGGAGTTAGGGAGGAAAGCACGAGAAGAAAGAAATACACTTGGAGTTGAACTCTGGATTGACGTACATGTATCGTGTTTCCCAAAGGGAAGGAAGGAAGGAGTTGAGAGTGCGAGAGAGTCAGACGTATTATCTGACAGCTTCCTTCGTATTTCCGCGCGCGTACATGTTCTCGCGAACGCAAGTGAGGGATGAAGGAATCAAACGTCCGACGTTTAGCCAGTCGAGGCTCGAGTCTACGCCTGCGACGCCACCACCAACCTTAAAATGCAATGCAATTTACTAAAATTCAACCCACCAAGTAAAAAAGACTTCCCTCGAACGCTACATATATACTCGGACGCCGGGAGTCGAACCCGGAGGCAGCCATTACTGCGAAATTTTGTAAATTCGAAAGCTAGCGGGAGCTGGTACACACCACGTCCGATTATTTGTAAGGGAGATGTGAACGCCTCGAACGTAATGCCCAAACAGAATCGAAAACGAACCCAGGGCCCGAAACAGAACCGGAAAAATAACCTCTATAGACACGACCTCACTCGGACGCCGGGAGTCGAACCCGGAGGTACCCATTACTATGGAATCTTCGTAAGATAGCAGGAGCTGGTACACAGTCCGATTATCTGCCCTGTGTACTGAAGGGAATTACCCACCTTGGCCTGGTTCTCCACGCGCACGCCTGGGGCGTCGACCCATTACGCGTCAACTTTGAAATTCCGTTAATTTCACCAAAACGAAAAACGAAACTGAGTAAATCCGCAGCTGAAAAAAACCTGAACCCAGCTCATCTTTTATTCATCAATTGGTACTCGGACGCCGGGAGTCGAACCCGGAGGCACCCATTACTATGAAAATCTCCAAATGTTCAAAGTAGCAGGAGCTGGTACACCACGTCCGATTATTTGCCCTGCGTTGAAGGCAGATATTCAAATCCGCCTTGATTCTTGAACGTAATTTCAATTCAACGCCAAAACAGAATTCAATTCAACGCCAAAACAGAATTCAATTCAATGCCTAAACAGAATTGAATCGAAAA
The DNA here is from genome assembly GCA_029281435.1 of Mycena haematopus. Taxonomy (NCBI): domain Eukaryota; kingdom Fungi; phylum Basidiomycota; class Agaricomycetes; order Agaricales; family Mycenaceae; genus Mycena; species Mycena haematopus. The sequence continues at coordinate 59,005 of JARJCV010000106.1, forward strand.
CGAACCCGGGCGAAACAGAACCGCTAAATAGCCGACCCCGCTCAGACGCCGCTGCGGGGAGATGTTATCACTCTCTTTATAAAATTACGCCTGTCTGTCTGAAGCCTTTTCAGACTCCGCTATCAGCGCTCTGGCACCACTTTCCGAGAAGTGTTCGTTGGGCGCCCAATCAAGCGCCAGTTCTTCAGCCGAAGTGGCGGCCCACCGCGCTCTTGTAATCATTCACCTTGAGCTTGAACTGATCGTATGCGCACCTGCGAGGCCCCAACCAATCAACCGTCAACCGTCAACGTGCATGTCAACTTCAACCAAACCAAAGCGGAAAGAAAATTTTAAAAGAAAGAAATGCTTACAGTACTAGTACGGGCCATAATCAACGCGTTCGAAAGAGCGGTATGCCTGTGAGATCTAGACGAGGCAGACAGTAGGGCGTAAGTAAATATTCAGACACGAGATAAAGGTACACACCAGATTGGGTCTCAGCCTTCATTAATGCAGCTCGACATGAATTAATGCAGCTCGACATGAAAAAAGAGCTCGCACCTCGCACCTAGCCCTGGGTATGGGCTCTTACAAGCGATGCGAGAGTTTCCTGGTCGAGGTCGAGGTCGGGGGGCGTATCTGGATTGGACAGCGCAACTTGATATGATGAGTGGCGGGCGGGCTGGCGGGCGGGCGATTCGAACGCTCGACGGCTGGCGTGGGGACGCGGAGTGCGGGTGGTGTTCATCGGAGGCGAAGACTCCGATGCATCGGTGTCCTTCGAGAAGGAGAAGAAAGTACTTGTAGAGAGAGAAAGATATCAGTATGATGGATACCCTTCTTCGCGAGAGAGATCAGACGGACCGAAACATCGCAGCTTCATTGCGTTGACATCCAATCCCAGATCAAGATCGAGAGTGCGTCGACGCGGCACAGCCTGACACTGCGCGATCAGGAAGCACTATTGAAAGACGAGTACATACATATACTGTATGCGTGTACTGTAAAAAGCACCGTATCCTCGAGGCATTTGATGAGACACGCAAGGCCCTGTAGTTTGTTCGTCGGGAAGGGAAGGGAATCGATCATCGATGTATCTCAGCTTCATTTTCATCTTGATTGGGGCGGGAAGATCTAGATTCGATGACAATGTCGGGGGGAGAGGGTAGGACGAGGAAGGAGTGGAAGAAGAGCTGGAAGAGCGGCTGCTGGGCTCGGAGGAAACGACTTGGAGATGGTGAGGATAATTTCAGAAAGATGCTGCGGCGCAGTGTAGCTCACCAAATATAGCCGGGGCTGGAGACCGGGGTATGTGGGAGCCGGCTGGAACGGTCGGGTATGTGAATGGGGGGTTTGGCGTGCGCGTGTATGCGTTGAGGCGACGCGAGCGGGTGGGCCATTGAAGCGAGGCGAGGCGAGGCGAGCAAGTGAGAATCCGGCGACGGAAAGAAGGGGAGTAATACAATGCAATTGCATTTTCGATATTCGTCCATGAAACCACGGAACAGGTATAGGTATGTACGTGTGTCGCGTAGGGTAGGGTAGGGTTTTGAATGAATGTACAGAGACACACCGGAGTCCATCACCGCAATAAATCCACCTCTTCGCCCACTCACTCACTCGAGCCCCAAAGCCCACGCACTCGTCTGCCGCTCCTCCAGCTCGCGTATGCGCGCCTTCGTCGCCTTCACGTCGATGCCCTTGTCGCCCACGCCCGGCCGCCCGCTCGCACCTGCCCGTTCGAGGAGCGCCTGCGCGGCGCGCAGCTCTGCGGCGAGGTACGCCTGGCGCGCGGCGGGGGAGGAGGCGGGGCCGGGTTCCGCCGATGCTGCGGGGGTGGTGATGGGGAGGGCGAACGGCGTGGACCACGAGCCTGCGGAGGCGTGTGTTGGTGGTGCGGGTTCGGGGGCGGGGGCGGGGGGGTACGCGCCCAGCTCGACGGCGTCGCGCTCGCTCGCGAGGGGCTGGGGATACGGATACGGCGCGGGTGTCGACATGGGCACGGGCACGGGCATGGGGACGGCGTGGGACGCCCCGGGCGTCTTGCTGGTGGAGCTCCGCGCCGGGGCGGCGAGCGTGCGTCCTGGACCCACGAAGGGGTCGCGTCGGCGGGCACGGCGGATGAAGAGGTAGCGGACGAAGAAGAGGGCGAGGACGGCGGCGACGATGGCGAGGGCGACGCCGACGATGAGCCCCACCGGCGCTTTCTTTTGTTTTTCCGAGTGCAGCGGGTGCGTCGGCGCGGGGCGGGGGGAGTGGCTCGCGGTGATGATGTTCGTCGCGGAGACGCCGCTCGTCGCCGTCGGCGGGATGTCGATGCTCCGCGGTGCGGGCGTTAGTGTCATGGGAAAGGGAGAGAGGTGCCTGCACCGTGCGAACCAAGTATGTACAAACTGATGTTGTTCTTGTTCTGACAGTGATCCTCTCGGCGCCGCGCCGCGTAGCGCGACCAAGACTTCAATGCCAAGCCAACGCCCATCGAGTTCGGCTGAGCGGCTCTTTCTATATTGTATTCCGTTCTGACTCAGATCTGTTCTCCTCTGCCTCAGTGCCTTTGCTCCCGTCTGCCCTCATGCATAAACCAGCGACGCGAAAGTGGTCTGGCGATTATCACACCCTCCCACAGTGTGCAAGCAGTGGTTAGCACCTCGGGTTCGACTTCCGATCTCCATGTCATTACGAAAGAAAATGATTTTTTTTCGGTTTGGGTTTCATTGGAGTTCAACGTTCAACTTCAATCGAACTTCAACTTCAACTTTCTCTCCAGCGGCGCATTCAGTTTTATTATGATTTTCGCATTGCTTGTTTTACATAGAAATTGAATTGCATTCCAGTTGGATTATAACATCCCCCTGCAACGCACGAGTATAATCGGACGCTAACTTAGGATTCACCAAGGAGGGTAATGGGTTCCTCCGGGTTCGACTCCCGGTGTCTGTGTGGGCATCATGTCTAGACTTGCCGTTTTTTATTTGGTTGGTTTGATTTGAGTTCGATTCTCCTTCTCTTTTCGCATCGATTATATTGTGGTCTCGCATTGGTCGTTGCATTTCGAGGTTAACAGTTGACTCGCAGGCCTGAAGATCAGTTCAACTTCAAGACGGCTCGATTTTCATATCCCCCTGTAGAACATAGGCCAGATAATCGGACGTATGGCGCTGCTCCCGCTGAAATGATTGCGAGTTGTGTCAGATAGTAACGGGTGTGTCCGGGTTCGACTCCCGGCGTCTGAGTGTAGTCATCGTCCGCGATCTGTTTTTTTATTTTATTTGGTCGGTTTGGCGTTGCTTTTCAGCGTGGGTTTAAATTGGATTGCATTACACTGTTGAGAGCCTCGCAGGCATGAAGAACACCGATCAGGTCCAGGTGGATGATTATAACATCCGCCCTGCAGTTCGCAACACAGATGTCGGATGTATGGTGCTGCTCCCACTCACTTGATTTTGGTAAGTGGTGCAAAGTAATGGGTTCCTCCGGGTTCGACTCCCGGCGTCCGAGTGGGCATCATGTCTAGACTTTCCGTTTTTATATGGTTGGTTTGGTTTTGGTTCGATTCTCATTCTCTTTTCGCATCGATTAGATTGTGGTCCCGCATTGATTGAATTGAAGGTTGGCTCTCAGGCGTGAGATCAGTTCGAGGTGGGCGATTATAACATTCCCCTGCAGTGCACAACACAGATATCGGACGTGGTGCTGCTCCCGCTACTCAACTCAACTTTGTTGGTATTTGCATGCCTAGTTAGGTTCGACTACTAGCGTCCGAGTCATATGGTGGGATACTACATTTTTTGGATTTTCCTAAACTTGACAACCAATCACCAATTACAGAGAAGCAGTTTCAACCAAAATTCCCTTTCGATCAACGAATCTGTCGCCAACTTCCTAAAAAGGCACCGGGTGTTGATTGCGCAGAATCGGAGAGCCTCTGAAGTTATCCACCGATTTCAACCAAAAAACGCTCTATTCGCGCGGTGATTTACATAACCACTCAACAATGATTATCACTGACTCGGACGAACCGTAGGTAGCCGGGGCAACATAAATACTTACACCCCTCTGTGACTCGATCAGTTCTCCGCCAACTCCCTCATGTCGGATTCGAGCCCACCGCCCCCAGTGGTCGTTCCTCGCCCGGGTGCCGCTGGGGACATCATCATCCGACAATTTCAACCCAGGGACGCCGATCAGATTCACGCCATGCTCGTTGAAGGTCTCGTCTACGGGCGTGAGTCTGCAGATACCCGTGTCCAAAGCTTTCTTATTAACCCAAACGTTAACCAACTCCTCAAGCGGAATCGCCTCGTAACGTCGCGCACCGTAGGAACTTCGTCAGCCGTATTTCGTGCCTTGCGTACCTCGGGTCCGCGCTGGGGTTGGGCTGCTGGCGCTACAGCACGAATCCCGTCTTGCGCGTCGCTGGAGGCGCACTCGTTCTTGGCGCGACGGTGCTCTTTTTCTATAAGCGCCGCGCCATCACGAAATTGTTCTTGCACTTTTGCGCTAACGCGCGGGTAACGGATATGGCGGACATTTCTCGCTCGTACGGGGTGCCGCTGTCGGCAGAAGGAATGCAAGGTCCGGGCGGATTTTGGGTCGCTGCCATCGAGTCGCCGGACCACAAAACATCGGAGGTTGTGGGATACTTGGGACTCGGTTCGTCTCGCCTTATATATCCCGTCCCATGCAGCGTGCATGTTGACTTCACCGGCAGATTACCACGCCAATTCAGATCCCTCCTCCGGTGTGCGTTTGTATTTCCTTCAAAAATATTGCCGTCGTTTTCAAGTTTAACTAATGAGCAGGAGGGTAGGAGTTACGCCGGATGATTGTTTCGGTGCAGCACCGCCGGCGCAGGATCGGTTCGCTTCTCATCGTCGCGGCGCTCGCCCACGCGCGTCTTCACACGCCGCCACTCGCGAGCCTCGATCTCGAGACGAGCGAGTTTCAACCTGGGGCAAGGAAGCTGTATGAGAAACACGGGTTTTCGTTGGTTGGGGCGCGCATTATGCATATAGGACCGCTTTTCAGTGCGAGAGTTATACGCATGCGGAGAAACATTAGATTAGATTGAAGCACTCATGCTCACTAGCATGACTCAAGGAGGATGTAACATTGGTGGAGTTCTGTGTTAAGAAAGCGGGGTTGTTCCTGGCGAAGGTACCTGACAATATTTCGAGTTAATTTGCGGTCCCTTTCCAATAGTTGTTGAATACAAGCAATAGTGATTCCAGTGGTAGAACAAATAACAAGATAATATCGTGCCATACACTTTGCACCCAACTCCCCACGTCTACGCTTAGTTGGGGCAGTTGGAAGCCGTGTAAAGCGTAGCATTGCCAGGACCATACTGGAGCGGGTTGCAGCCCGGCAGCTTCGCAAGGGTGCCGTTGATGACCTCCTACAAAAAACAAACCAACGTTGTAAAAAATCCGCGACGACAATGGAATGGAACGGGAACGTACGTTGACGACGGGAGCGATTTTGCAGGTGTTTGCGTTAGCGGCGGTGTTGACGGTGAGGTACGAGCACGCGGCCGTGTCGCCTGAGATTCACTCGTCAGACAACTTATGTATCGTGTAGTCGAATACGACGACGTACCGCTTCCAGTGGCATCGTTCGGGTTGTTGCAGTCATCAATGGCGTCCTGGAGGGCGGTGGTGTCCCAGCTGCATAATCGCGCGTTCGTCAATGATTTAATGACGAAAACGTAAAAGACGCGCGACGCACCCGTTCTGGAAGTCTCCGTGCCAAGAGAAGCCGGTGGGGTCACTGGAAAAAAGAAACGGATTGGTTCGTGCGAATGGGAAATAAATGTTGAACAGCTCACCCAGTCGCGTAGACAAACGGCCACGGGTTGGTACCTGGGGTCCATCGGGTAGAGAACTCGGCGACATTCCAGGTGATCTCGTAGAACAACTGCAATGCGTGGGATCAGTACAATCGCTAAGGCAGCAGAAAAATGTGCGTGCCTTCATGAGGTAAACCGGGTGGTCGGCGGGGCATGCGCCGTTATCGAGGCCGGAGAGGAAAGCAGTCTGGCAATGCGGGACTTTGTGAGCACAATATCGATGTAGGCGGGGAAAAAACGGCTGACGTGGGATACGTGGTCGGCAGAATCGAGGTTGACTCCGTCCCAGCACGCGGGCACTGCGGTAATGTGTCAGGTCGGGCTGGCAACTAGTGGATAGACGACACGAACTGTGCAGACGGGCCTACAGGCATTGGTTTGTAAGTGCGCTCGCAACGGTACAAGAATCATTTCTTACATTGAAGCCGGATTCGCAATCCGTGGTGGGGAAACCGGTACCGTTGTCGTCTGTTTTGCGACTATTAGTGTTCAACAGAGTGTGAAATTCATGTCCACCCACCATAGCCACCCAGGCCGACGCTATAGCGCAAGCACGACCATTGGATAGCACGTTCGCGCAGCTCGAGCTGGGTCCCGAGGCCTACGGGATACCTCTTCATGCGGCGCGTGGGGTCACCACTGAGCATCTTGAAGCCGGGCGGGAATGCCTGGAGATCTGGATTAGTGGCAGAGCCAACGCTGGAGATGTGGAATTTCAAACCTTGAGGCCGGACCCGCCGTTAGACACATCTCCGTCACCGCGATTTTGATAGTAAACGAGCAGGCCACCATTGTCGACAGGCTCAAACAACTTGGTCTTGGGGTCTTGGAAGTAGAGCTTGGGGAACCAGTAGTTCGACAGGTCCTATCAATAGCCATGAGCATTGGGGTGGAGGTATCTAGTGAGTGGTATTACCTGTTCCACTTCGCAGTTCGTGCACTTTGATGCGCGAAGAGTGTTGTAGTTGTAAGTGGGACCAAAGTCTAAGCAGGGATCAGAAGGGCGTGGAAGGAACGAATGGCTACTCAACTGGAAGCGCCGTGAATGGTGTGGACGTGCTGGGAAGGATTTGCACCGGGGGAGATGATGGGGTCAAGACTGAAGGGATCAATAAGTAAGTGGCATGGCATTTGTGGGTTTTGTGTGTTTGACGTACCGCTCCTGCACGAGTGGGTCCGTGCAGGCGACACGGAACCAAGCGTTGACGACGCTAACGCAGCCGAGAGCGACGAGGGCGGCAAAGGGTGAACGGAGCATACCGAGAGAGGAAACTGAAGCGCGAAAAGACTGCTTCGAGCCCCAAGAGACATTTCCGCCGCCGTTTTATACAGACAGACAGAAGAGTCTCATGATACCAGCGTCCATGTTGTTCTGTTGTTCGGAGTTCGAGTATTAGCTCGTCACTTTAACAATCTGGGTCATCAGCAACGAAACAAACCTCCAACTGAATTCAAGTTGGGATGAAAGTCCGAAACTGTATAGGGTAGATTTCATGTGATTGGCGAAGGATTCGTGGATCGGAAGTACCCTGGTTAATAGCTTCGTTCCCTCGCGGCGGCGCCGACACATGATGAAGGACAAGTGCACTGAACCGAGAGAAAACACGGGAAGTGAACACTCCTGACCAGCCATCGGTTTCCGGATTCAGTAGCAGAAATGTTCCCGGCGGCCGGAGAAGTTGCAACTGCCAAGACAAAGCCAAGAGAAAGATGGAAGGCGGGGTCATTGGACCGATTTCTGCGTAGGGACGGCCAACTGGCACGTTTCAGTCCTGCTGAAGCACGGCGAGGTCCCCGCGATTCGATTCCCCAGAACAGAGCAGCCAGCAGGTTGACCAGAGAAAACCGTTCGAGTGGCGAGCAGTGGTGAAGTCGTGGAACAAGAGCCCGTGCACTGCCACCACGTCTTCTTCGGCAATCAGTGATGTCATTCCTCTCCGCATTTCGAGTTCAAGTTCAACTGGAAATTCAACGATTGTTTCAACTGCGAAACATTCGCCACCAGATGTATCACTCGTTAAACCGATCCGTTTCTCTGAGTTCGTGGATAATCAAGGCGCTGGATCAGTGCAAAATCGGACATCAACGGACGGTTGTAACGGTCAGATATCTACTTAGATGATCTTCTTTCGCTTATGCATTCGACTGAATATGTCTCCGCGGTCTTTAAGAGTTCTTTAAGCTGCTCTTGGTGAGGATCTCATAAGAATAGCCAGCGACTCACCTTCAAGATCTGCGTCACTGCGTCGGGACCAGCCGATGTAATTATTACTTACCGCTCGACATTTATGTGGATTCAAGGTCAATGCGAGGCACGTTGCAATACAATTCTTCGAAGCCTAGAATGCCACTGTGGAGCGATCATCGTGCCAGTCACGAGGCGAGGCATTTTTTTTGTTCTCAGCTGAGCGTAACTGAGTGTTACACCGAACACAATGCACTCCCAAAAATGGCTGCTGAGATGTAATTATAACGTGGAAAATTCCGGAGAGAGGTGGGTCGCATTGTGTGTAACTGGTACGACAAAGAGCTCGGCCCTTTCCAAACTGCGAGCGATTGAGATGCAGGATCCGGAGGAGAAATTCAAGTAAGATTTCAACAATGGTGGCTCCGTCGTTCGTTACTGGGCGCCGGCATCCAATGTACACGGCTATTCCGGAAGTCCTTGGTCACTAGTATTTGACGGATTTGATGTCCGTCCATCCATTTTGTGTACAACGCAATTATGGTTCGCAGGAATCTCGTTGAACCCGAGTCTGGTCGGAAAAACAAAGCACGAGCAAGGGTCACAAGGTAACCTTTTTGACTCGTTTTGATGTATTCTCTCCCGCCAAACTCCGGTGACCTCAATAAAACGACAGACTCAGATTCTTGGGCCACTCTCCCACTGCATTCATGGATTATCACAAGGATGCATCGGCGAATAGCAGCCGATCAATATCACTGCTCCTTTAGGTCTCTCACGACTCTCCTTCGACCACCATCATCCCGTGCTAGGTCATTGAAACTCTGTGGCTCCTAATACGGATTTCGAGTCCTGATATCGCAGGGGAGAAGACCAATTGGTATGACACTGAAAGGCAACCGCGTCCGATGATGATCAGCGGCGGTAAAATGTCCTTGTTTCCATTTTTTTGGTTGGCGATTAACCGTTGCATGATCGCTCACATGTGCTTATCCCGTCTCATAGACCTCGCGCTTTCCTGAATCTTCTTGTGCTCCCGGGCCTGATGATTAGCCCTCATGTGTCCGAGCGTGGTGACGGAGGCTGGGGTCACCCTGATCTTAAAATGATCCCAGGCATACACTCTACCGGATCCCTCGAGTCTCGCTCATCCCCAGCATGCGTACCGAGCAGAATCTGTACTTTCTAGCGTTTGGAGGTATGTATTTCTTCGCAATAGTTTACGGAAGCGCTGAGTCCTCTCTAGTAGCCTTGGTGGCTGGAAACGCGGTGCCCCATGACGGACGCGCGGTAACAAAGACTCTCCCGGCTGGATGGTCCTACGTCGGCTGTAAAGTGGACACAGGAAATCGCATCCTTTCCGCAACGAGCGAAACTACTTCTACAAACACACCTCAAACATGTATCGCCTTTTGTTCCGGTCAAGGCTACACCCTGGCGGGCGTCGAGTACAGTGGGTGTCCCGCTCTGTCGAAGCATATTCGTCCCAGTTTATTCGATTTTTGAAGGCCAGGAATGTTGGTGTGGAAGCTCGTACAATTCGGCCGCGGGCGCCGTGCAGTCAGCGGCAGACTCAGGTAGAATCGCTCACATCAGGCCTCCTCATATTGAATCCCGTCTTCTAGATTGCTCTTCTGCCTGTACTGGAGACTCTACCCAAACGTGCGGCGGGTCCAGCCGGATCCAGGTCTATCAGAAGACCGGGAGCACTACCACGACCTCCACGACCTCCACGACCTCAGTAGCGACACCAACTCCGACAGGACAACGAGGTCTTGCTTGGCCATCCGAGTAAGAGTTTCGCCGGCTCTTCAATGCAGGGGAAAAACTGAATTTTAGTGCAGTAACACTTTCGATCCAGCCATCTTCAAGTCGAACAAGGTCGGCTGGCTCTATGTAAGTCGCTATTCCCCATGCCAATTCTTGTGTGGAGTATTTACCTTTCTTTCCAGAACTGGGGCCACAGCAATACGCCGAAGAACACGGAATTCCCTTTCTATTCGATGCAATGGAACGCGGGTGGTATCACCACGCTTGCAGCCGATGCGAAGGCTGCCAAAGCGGTCGGAATTTTCGGGTTCAATGAGCCGGACATCTCGTCGCAAGCGAACATGACTCCCCAGGATGCTGCTAGCTGTCTGCCCGTTTCGTTTCCTCCAGTGCTTGTGAAACTGATCGGGCCGCTAGATTACTTGCAGTACATCTCTCCGCTGTCGGCGCAAGGCTTCAAGCTTGCGACGCCGGCGGTCACGAACGGGGGTGCTCCGACGGGCCTGACATGGCTCGACGCCTTCCTCGAGGCGTGTACCGGCTGCGCATATGATTATATCGCACTGCACTGGTATGGCGGTTGGACCGATGACTTGACGACGTTTATCGACTCCGCGAAGAAGTATAACAAGCCCATCTATCTCACTGGTACGATGTTTCGTTCCTATATCCCATCAACACCCTACTGATCTGGCGTATTTATCTGCGACACAGAATTCGGTCTTTCTTGGGATCCAGAACCCGAGGCTAGTAACTATGAACAGTTCCTCCCCCTCGCTCTCAGTGAGTGGAATAAATTCGTCTCTTCGAAGTTTATTGCTAAACCTTTGAAGGCTACCTTGACAGCGAGCCTGCGGTCGCCAAGTATGCCTTCTTTGGCGCATTCTACTCGGGAACTGGAAAAGATATGATCAACGCAAACGGTACGCTCACGGAATTGGGGCAAATCTATATTTCATGATCGGGTTGCGAGTTTGAATTGACTGTCTTAAATCTTTGATAACGCTGAGGCAGCCCACCTCACTTTTTGAACTTGTATGTAACCGCATCCCGTCGACCTGTGTCCCAACAATTTCAGTGCAAAGTCGGCCCATTTCCTCAGGGAAGGTAGCTTACATTGTTAGTTCGCTGTGCGCTCCTACCTGCAGTTTTTCGTGGAATATGTGTCCCCCATTTAGACGCACGGCATCTAATATGTAAATAAACGTGTGCATACGCCCCTGGAGCACAATGGTTGAAATCCGAGGCTCTGTGATTCAGGGGTTGAAATACTTGAATGACAATTTGGCGAAGTACATAAGTTGAATACTACACAGCTACTGGGATCTGCTATGTATACATAAGCGTTAAAAAATACGTTAATCCAACACTGGAACGATGTCATTTGACACGAACATCCTGCCCGACCGAACCTTGGTATCATTTTTCTTCGAAATCATTGTTCGACTCGTCCTGAATTGACAGGTCCTTGACCGCGGGGATGTGGCCAACATCCGAATGAGCTTTGGCCTGCCGGACAGCAGCAAGCCTAGTGTTCAATTGTGTAATATCTTCCGCTTGGAGTGAACGTTCAAACAATGGCCTAGCCTCCATCCACAGTGTCTCTGCTCTCGCCAGATCTCCTCGCTTCTCCAATATATCTCCGAGGAATAGCATGCAATCGGCTCGGTTTCGATGAACATCCATGGAGGTAAACTCTTCTAGGGCTACAATGAAGAGATTCTCCGCACTGGCTTCGTCTCCTTCCAAAAGGAGGACTTCTCCTAGATACTGCAGTGCCTGATCAAGTCCATGCCTGTGCTTAGACTTGTGTGCAAATGCCAAGTATACAACTAGATATGATATGCTCCAATCCAGATTGGAGTGTTTCCAGCGACGAATGTCTGCCATTTGCTCTAGACAGTATGAGGAAACTTCAGCGTCCTTTCCCCAGGACCATTCCAGACATGCTTGAAACATGGTCTTGGCAGTATCAAGGTCACCATCTGCAAGCCGTAGATTCGCTAGACTCATTTCACATACTTTGACCCCAGGATGATATCCCATGTGGTTCAACATTGTTTTTGCACTTTTGAGATTCTGCTCCACATCTTGTCCAGTTGAACCAAGTGCTATACTAATCTGTCCAATACCAATAAGAGCATAGGCATGCCGGAACATATCTTGCTCAGGTGAAGTACTCTGAGCAATCATAGCATGAATCTTCTGGGCCTCGGCATATTCCGATTTCAGCACATGCGTGTCTGCTTGAGCGTTCAATATTCCACGATCCAAGTTACCATCAGACAGGCCACAGAGTCTGAGACACTCTCTTGCCCTCTGCAGCAAGAGAAGACTATATTGGTAGGCTCCAAACTTCCGGTGAAAACCAGCTTCAATCCATAGCGAGTTTGCTTCCTCCTGAAAATTCCCAGACAATTGGGTGAGTCTTCGGGCCTCCTGTACGAGCACAAGGCCAGCAGAGTATTGGGCAATTGGCCATTTGGAAGCAGCAAGCATGTTCAGTAAGCGTGCTTGCTCATTGATGTTGTGTGCAGATGTGGCTATTTCCAGAGCCTTCTCTAGAGTCTGCACTCCTTTTTGTGCATTGCCTCGATTTGTGTAAAAATAGCCCAATACACGATAAAAAGTGGCTTTGGAAGTGTAAGAACAAGACATGAATAAAAGGATGATGGACATACAATGCAAAACTAGATTGTCAACATGCTTTAGGTGAGATATTGCCTGAGCAGCAAGCAGTTCATGATTAGGGATGGGTTGTTCCAGCAGAGACCTAAAGATCCCTGTAATAAACTGTACGTGCAGGACATGATCCTCAGGTTGCAAGAGAGTGGGGACTTTGTCCATGAGTCTGCTCCGGCCGTGGCCGATTGCTATGTTGAAAGTATTGAAAGATATTGTGCATGCTATAATCTGTTTGAGATTGGAATTATCTGCCTGTAGTCCTTGTAGCAATAACTGATGCACATTGCCAAGATTTGGGGTAATTTGATTGACCAGATCTGCTTGATTAGATCCTTGGTATGCTGTATATAATTCCAACATTGAATGCAAGTACTTCAGAAGTGCCTGGACAAGAGATAGTGCCGGCGGGTGGAATTTCTGCATATGTTCTCGAATTGGCACAAGCGACTTCAGCCTCCTCCTATCATCATTGTATGCCAGTGATGTGCCCAGAAGTACAGTTTTAGATGCCAGGACACTTTTGATAGGAAGTTGGCTTTGTATAAGTTCCCGATCAGAGAGACCATCTGGAAGTATTGATAAGAGACTCAATAAATCCATAGCACCAGGTGAAGAGGTTAGCCTAGGACTCGAAAGGGAGATCTGAATAGATGCATCCATATCAGATCCACGGCTCTTGCCAGAAGAAAGCATAGAAGTCTTTTCTGTGTTCCAACGAGCCAGAACATCAGAGCTGTCTTCATAGTCAACCAGATGAGCAATTAGAGCTACTGCAAGCGGCATATTATCTGTCAATGACAGAAGTTGGTTGACAACTGTTGGTTCATGAAAACCATCTGCAATATCTTCAAAGGTCTGCAAGGCTGCCTCATGTGATAATGGTGTCAAGGGTGGGAGGAATGGACGAGTCCATTGAACCTTAGCAGGCCTTTCTGCACCTCGCATGGTGATCTATATCTAATTCAATGGATGCAGTCATGATGCCAATAATGTGCTCACCATTAAACCCAGGTGAGATAGATCTGTCAGCTGAGAGAGAAATTCTTCAACATTGCTGCGCGAGTCGCTGGGGTCCCATGCAGTTTCCAAATTATCCAACACCAGAAGACAACTTGTTTTGTTAAGTAAGCATTTCAAGACCGGGTTTGTCAAGTCTCTCCTTGGTTTGAGGTCCAAGTAAGCAGCTATGACAGCAGCTAGCTCAATACTGGTAGATGCAGAGTCGCATGGCACAAAATACCGAGACTCGTATTTTGCAACCATATTTGGATGGTGTATGACTGCTTTTGCAAGGCTTGTTTTACCAATGCCGCCCGGACCCAGGATTGCAATTCTGGCAGAATCTTGAGTGAGAATTGTGATAGCTTCTGCCAGTTCAGCTTGACGGCCATGGAAGATCTTGGGTTTTGCAGGTAAAATGAACAAGGAATTTGAGCTTGAGTCAGGTACATATGAGCAAGTATCTCATTACAAGGAGGGAGGGGGATACCTCGTTTGATAGCTGGAATCATTGAGTCTGGTGTACATCTGATAGATAATTGGGAGATGAGAGTTAGTGATGACAAGCCTTGAGATTGTTAAACATACGGATGGAGCTCCTTCCGAAGATGCCTCATCGGATAGCTTAGAGATGAGATGAAGGAATTCCTTATGCATATTATCTGTTGTCTGTTGCATGATGCCAATATCTGCCAAGATACTCGGTCCAGACTCGACCTTCTCATGTTAAACACTGGGGACTGCCGGCTCTTCGCAAAAAAAGCCACGTACTTTAAACACTTCCGTAGCTTGGTTCAAACCTTCCCGACAGTCCTTCAGTAGGGTGCTCATCTCGCCCTGCCGGAAAAAAGACTTGATCCTATTGGTGTCCTTTTGGGCGTCAACGAATGTATGAATCTTGTGGAGAGTTCTGCGTACTTGAATGTCAATGTATCTTGAAGAGTAGTATAACAAACGTACTCCGTGAATTTTCCAATGTGATACAATATTGTTGGCGGAATACTTCCAGCAGTCTCCGATTTGATATGAAGATTCAGGATAGTGTAGAGGATTTGAACTATGCTCTCCAATAGCTGGGTGCATTCCGCTTTATTTTGCTTCGCATTCTGAACCACACTCAGACTATTGAACAATTCCGTGGAATTTACTAACCGGCACTGCGTTTATCAAAGACAGAGTTATCGAGGAGATGATCGGGACGAAAGGGGTTCCGAGGGCGTCGTGAAGGTCATTGAGGAGAGATATAACAGGTCGCAAGCAAGTTATGGCGTCGTTCAAACGGATTTCGGAAACGGTAGGTTGTCGTGGCATCTTGGTGGAAGTGGGGCGAAAGAGGGCGAGATCGTTGCTTCAGTTCTTCTTATGTGGAGTTGGTCGATCGTTGAAACTCCCGTCAAACCCCTGGGCGCTCCCTAAAATGAATTAAGATCGTTATCGAGTGGTATAAATAGTGTTTTTTCCACTGTTCACGAGCCCAGGTTGGTGTGTTTAATATGGATCCGCTGAAGGCGGGGAAGCTCGCGCAGCAGACACTTGGGTGATTGGCAGCCGACACTTTGCAGAAAATTGAGACGCAGAGGCTTTACTTATTTTTTGGACGAGGTCAGTGGTCCGTTGGGGTTGCTTGTGTCATCACGGCCACGTCAAGGCTGCATCCCGATTCGGCTAAGCCCTAGCCTGGGGTTGGAACACCTGGAACGGAACCATCAATGTTCGAATCACTACATATGGGGTATCATTCGACGCAGAATACAAAGACGAGTACAAACGGAACATTTCCGGGGTCGAAATACCAAAATAATTGCGGTTTTGAGAGCCTCTCCAGATTTCACGGATTGTCAGCCACGGACATTGAAATGATGGCATTTCCAGCCCTACACCGGTCACGTGCACTTTAGCCAAGAATTGCTCGCTGCGCTCGCAAAGAACTGTTTGGAGTGTGTGTGAGTAAAGACTGACGAACAGCTCGATTCCCACTCGGCACTGGGACGGCATGTACGAAGGCAGCCAATCCACAACCAAGTAATTTCCGACATTCGAGGATCGCAGCGAAAGGAAGCTAGAAGAGCTTGGAAGTTCTCACAGCTATACTTGGTATCCTCTTCGTATATGTAGGCACCGTTTCGAGGCCTGGGCCAGAAGATCTTCGGTCGCGACAGAGAATCTTCGAGCATTACCACGTACCGCGCATATTTAAAATCCTCAGTTGGTGTTTTTTTTTCTACCCAATGCCGCGGATCCGCGAGAAATCATCCCGCAGATAAGAATACCCTGAGAGAGCCAAGCGACCAGGGTCTTTCTTGAAGTTTCTTCGATAAGACCTCGACGAATAGTTCGCGGATGCGATCCCAGTCCAAGAGTGTTATTGCTGAACAATTCAGTAACACGGGCAATTAACGAAAGGTGAGGGGGATATTGGTCGTCGGATAGCATCAGCGGGTCGCAGAGAATTCGCTGGGTTTGGGCGTCGAAGTGATTCCAAACTTGAAGAGGCTCTCGGGCGAGAATTGTACCCTGTCCGCTCCATAAAAAAACACGTCAGTACATACATTAGTCCCAAAGATGTCCTTTTCCTTCCAATCCGATCCACGACGACCAACCCGTTCCAACCTCGTTCGCAATAGATCTTCTTCGTCGTACATACTTGTCTTGAAGAGTTGAACGAATCAAGTCTCCATCCACTCCCGCATCCCCGTGTCATCCACCACCTCCGGCATCCCCGCGACATAATAATCCATCTCGCTCCCCAGCCTCGCCGTATTCGCGCGCGCGATTTTCACGGGGTTCGGCGTGCCCGCGAGGCGCGCGGCGCGGCGGTGCTGGTATGCCTCGCGTACGGCTTGGCGGATGGTTTCGATGCCGTTGCGCACCTACGGAAAGTACAGATGTTTTTAGAGTTCAGAGCTGGGTTGAGGGAAGACGTACGTTCTCAGCGGCAGTCTGGTATATCGAGTCGACCTCTGGCGGCGTCCACACGAGGTTATATGACGAGCTGAACGGTGCCGTCGAGGGGTCGTACGTGGGCTGTGTGTGAAGTCAATTTGCTGACCCATAGGTCAAATTGGACTTACGTTTACGGCGTTCTTTGATTGCAGATTAGATTAGATTCGTTCGTTCGCCAAATCAGGAAAAGGAAAGGAAAGGACAGACGCACAGGTAACAGCGGCAGATACACCAGCACTACCTTCCTCCACGCCTGCGGCTGATGCTTATCGTTGTACACCACCCC
Source organism: Mycena haematopus (assembly GCA_029281435.1). Lineage (NCBI taxonomy): Eukaryota > Fungi > Basidiomycota > Agaricomycetes > Agaricales > Mycenaceae > Mycena > Mycena haematopus. The sequence continues at coordinate 75,703 of JARJCV010000106.1, forward strand.
TTCGCGCCCCGGCACCACATGCGTAGGCGCGCCGTCGAGGATCTGCGCGTATCGGCCCGCGAAGCGCGCGGCGATGTCGGCGGGGTTAAGTTGGATTGGTACCTTCTTGCCTTTGTCTTTTGGGTCGGTAGACTCGACCTCGGGGAGCGCCGCCAGGGCGGGGTAGTCGATGCGAGGGGTGAACTTGAGGCCCTTCGTCGCGCCGTACTCGTTGATGCGTGCGAGGGCGGAGCCCTTTTGAACGTCGGACGACGCGTCGAAGCTGTTACAGACGTACCGAGTTGTTTAGCACGGAATTGAGCAATATATCAAGAGGAGAGTGGCGTACGTACAGAATAACCACATCGACGTCTCGCGCGGGCTGGAATACATAGATGTATCAGTGGAAAAATGTTGCACTGAGGGAAGGACTAACGTGCAGAAAGACGTGCGTCGGGAGGTTGTTCGCCATGCCCGAATCGACCAAGTGCAACCTCGGCGCATTCTCGAACCCGTTGCCCCTATGTGGTGCCTTCTCGGCGCCAAAGAACGGGTTCGCTTGGTTCCTGCGCGCGTTATGCGGTCAAGTAAGTAACATTTGTCTACGGGCGAGGAGGAACGGCACTCACCCCGCGTGAACTGGGTTCACATTATCGATCCGATCCATCGCCTTGTCGCCGACGTCCTTGCTCAGTGCTTGCGTTACTCCTATTAAATGACATAAATCAAAATAAATGAATATCAGTTGTGGTGGTGGTTTCAAAATGAAACAAGGAATCAGACGCACGGCGGAGCATTGAACCAAAGGCGTTCTGCGGGAGGTTCCGCCAGATCGTGCCCCTGCGACGGAAGACCCATATGAGCAAAAACAAATTCTTTTGTAGCGAATGCATGGCAAGCAACGTACAAGAAAGCGCTCAGAGGCGCCGCGGGGGCGGCAGTCGCGAGCCCGAGCAACAACGCAAGGGAGTATTCTGCGAGGTTTTGCGTGGAAACGCCCTTGCTGAACCTATGTATGCTATCAGCTGCAGTATCCCGCTTCAGGAGAGGAAACGTGCTGTCGACCGAAGGCTAGGAGGTGTAAGTACAGTACAATTCAAATCGAATGCGGAAGAATACGCACCCCATGTAGGAACCCACCCCTCGAGCTCGTCGCTCCCGACCTCGCACGGGTTCATTTCGAACCACTGCCACCATGCGTTGACGTCCTCTGTGTGCTCGGCCCTGGGCTGCGTCAGGGGATATTCAGGGCAAAATAGACATACCCACGAATTAGCCGTTTCCTGATCGCTGAACGGCTCCTCTGGCGACTTCCAGTCGTGCCAGGGACGCTCGTGGCGCACGGCTGTGAGCTAGGGAGAAAGATGATACATTCAGTCAAAACAACACTCTCCATAGTGAACAAGCCGCACCATGGGCCACGGTTCCATACCGTCGGCAAGTTTCCCACTTTCGAACGCATGCGTCCACTTGAACGACGATCTACGGAATAGATGTGAGTGTCGGCCTTCGAATCGCAAAACGACATACGCTTCGATACGTCCCTTGCCTGTTGCACTCCCGAGCAGCCAGAAGTACGATGAGGTGAGCGTCGAGTATAGATCAATGATGCATACTTCCTGTCCGTTCTTGTGCTTCTCGATCAGGGGACCGAGAAGCGCGTCCACACCGCCTTCGGCGCCCGCCACCTTGTTTACGCCGGCGGTGCTGAGGGGGTGCGTTCTGGCGATTTCCTTGAAGTGTTGGAGGAGAGGCTCCGCGGAGAGGGGCGCGGTGAGTGGAGGAGACAGAGGGAGTGTGTACATGGCGGCTATCGCGTGGGTAAGTTAGTTCCTAGAGGGAAAATGGGTAAGACGCACCGAGGCCCCAGCATGCGCCGGAGACGCCGGCGACGTAGGTGATGTCGGGCCAGAGTCCGAGCTCTTGGAATACAATGATGGTCGTGATGAACCCTCTGTTTTTTTTTCGTCAATAAGCAGTCTCAATGAAATAGCTGCAGGACCGACAGATTCGCGCGCATCCCGCCTCCACTTCCGCCGAGACCGATCTATGGAGGATTAGGCGGTCTCGAGCAAATACATAAATTGAATGAACGTACTATCGGCACGTCGCGGGGATCGATCTCCTCGCCCTCCTCTAGCGCCAAAAACGCCGCGAGACTGCCGGACTCAGCGATCCTCTTGGCGCGCTCCTCGAGGAACCCGAGCTCTTCCGGGCTGAGGGAATTGCAGCGCCGGAGGTGTGCGGTGTCGTGCATGTGCGGCGACAATGCAGGGTCCTCGTCATGCTTGTGCGAGAGGAAGCTAATGGCTTTGGCGGCGGAGCTGAGAGTCGTGCTGAGCGTGGAGAATACTTCAAACAACGAAGGTCAGGATATTTACCGCCAAGTTGCGAACGATGAACGTACGGCCGCTGAGTCCATGCTCCTCTTTCTGTTCTCCTGCGGCGGGGTCTGGGCCGGCTGCGTCCTGCCAGAAGTAAGCCGTGTTCCCATCTTTCTCGTTCTCGAGGCCTCGGAAGGCCGTAGCTTGAGAATCCTGAGTGTTGCTGCGTACGTTCATGGCGGTGAGGTGAAGAATCAATCGATCTAATGATTAGGGACCTTGAGAGACCGGGATAGATAGATATCAAATCAAGCATAGCGCCCACGAACGTGCGCCGGTCGAAGAAGGTTATAATCATAGCAGTCGACGTGGTGTAACTGATCGTATCCAGCCATTGGCAAATTGGACGGATCCCGACGTCGTCGTCGGATGAGCTCAAGAGCAGCGTTGTTTGCTGGTTTCAGACGAACGTCGAAACATAAAGGCGCTGTGCGGGTCCCAGTCGTTCTCGTGCACTGAATCAAGAACCAGATCCGTTCTCGACTGAAGTAAATGCGAGCGTCAATTGCAGGCGCAGTGGCGGGTTGATGGCGGGTGACAGGCGCGGAAATTTGTGACTAAGTGTGACCACCGTGACTAGTCCTCGACTTCACATCCTTGATCCATCGAAATATAGCAATCTGACTCGGAGAATTATTCAGGACGTCGGTCATTTCACCCACGCGCACAATCTTGAGTCTGCGCCCGGGCATTTTGGCGGCATTCACTTTTTTTTCTCTTCTTTTTTTGGCAGAATTCCTCCTAAAATATTAGTACCCACAAGGACGGGCTGGGCGAAACGATCTTCAAGTCGGCCATCAATTGCCAGTCTAAAGCGAGCAATCAATCAACGCAAGACCTTGCCAAGTCGCCATCGTATCCTCTAATGGGTATTCTTAATTCGGATCATTCCCTGGCACAATAGGGGCATACGAAAACTACCTCGTAACCACGCTTTTCTTGAAACCACGAAACCGAAATATTGAAAATGTACAGGGCTAAATGACTCTACGGTATGAACTTCGTATCATCCGGACCCGGACTCCCTAGACTCTGATGGAATTCGTCCCTCGTTACTCGAACCTGAAGCTCCATGGCCGTGTCGTGCTCTCTCGCTGCAAAGATAGGTAGACTGCTCCCTCCGCTCGTTCCCCGGCTAACTGTGACGCACTTCTCGACGTCGTCCGTACTCACACCCAACCCAACGCGCACTATGATCAGCGTCGGAGCGATTCCCTGTTTACAACACAGGTTATATAAGTATGAATCTGTCGAGGGTTTTATGAGAGGCTCACGACTAAATGATAGCACGCAGCGAGGCATATCAGAACTGAACTCGTCGGCGTCGCGGGTATCAGAAACAGGATCACGGTGAGTGCCAGTGCGGCCGGATATATCAGGCCGCTTTCGAGCCTTGAAAAAAAGGAAAGCATAAGCAAACTGAGCCGCTCAGCAGCACTTGGCAGGAGACGCACATGACAGCCGTCAAATTCGAGTATCTCTTTCGCGAGCGTCCACCAAGATAGTTGGCTGCCCTTCGAGAAATCCACCATATACGTCCGGCTACGCCGTGCTCAGTTCAGCGATGCGGGGCGAGACACCGGCCGATCGATCTGCTTACCCACCATCCCGGTCCCCAGTACATTGGTGAAGAATACCGTCCCGATACAGACTGCCATCGCTGCACGTTCAGGGACGCCGGAGAGCGGTAGCATACCAATGATGCCCCCGACTGATATTAAATGAATATCAATTAAGTAACGATGCCACAGGACGCCACTTACTACAAGTCATAAAGAATGCGACGATGAGAAAGGCGACTGAGCGCAACTTGCGGCCCCAGATGATGTAGCATCTGTGAATCTGCCAAAATGATTTTGTGGGCGCCCGTTCTGAATAAATGCGGAAGTAGGAAGAACTCACAACGACACCGTCTGCGATCGCGCTGGAAGCCTATCGTCAACGTCGAGCTCTGCGCGGAATTTCGGGAACGTACTTTGCTAGAGAGTATCTGAGTTTGATCACGATGCCGATGCGATGAACGGAGATGGGGTCGTCGGGGGCGTAGAGTACTGGCAAGGGGTTCTTCAGGGAGAACAACTCGTATATCGCGGTGTCTGCCGTGTCCGTGATGAATGCCCATGTCCATGCGAGCAAGACGTGGATGGTCGAGAGAAGGAAGAGGACCGTTAACCACCAGAGGTGCATCTTGTAATTCGGTGTCCGCCGTGATAATAGCACATAGACAGCTTGGTAGAAGAGGACCGAATATATCCCTGGGTTCATTCAGGACGAACCCAAAGCCCACGGAAATTTGACCGACCATATGTGAGTGAATCTATCTGCAAATACTTGTGAGGCCACTAGTAGACAGACGTCAAAATAAAGAAACACTCGCACCACCAAGGGGAAATACTGTATAAAGTGACTACGAGACGGCTGGAATTTGCCTCAATTCAAAGTCGAAGATAACACGAAGGGAGAGCGACTCACCATGGTCGTGGGGGATCAATACATGTCGCGGGACGCCAAACGCCGCCTTATCCCTCAAGAAGAACTATTTTCAGCGGCATCTCACCCCTGCCCACTGTCATAACGAAATGTGATCCACAGGATGATCACGAAACCCAATCTGCGCTAATGTAAGACCAGAAAGCCCCACATACATGGATGATGATTGGCCCAGGGACGTTCTTCGGGGCCTAGCGCGTGCCGGAGCCAGATTCACGAACATTGCAGTCTTGTGGTTGGCATCTTTGGAATCCATCTGTCAGTAGCTACCTAAAAAGCAGTTCCCGCTCACTGCTTGTCACGAGAAACGGCTCGGTGACTTGACACCAACCCTGGTCCCCGCAAGGCTTGAACCTGCTATGCTATACGCTGGCATAGAAATCCGACGTGCAGCAGCTCTGCGCCCAACTGCAGTAATTGGAAGCAATCATAAGTAGCACAGTTGGGGAATGATAGATCCAGAATAGACCTGGAAACGATCCAGCACGTAAACTGATTCGGAACAGGCAAATCTGTTACTTGGGACTCACTGTTAATCAGAGGTGGTGGCAGTGAAAATGTTCTTTAGCGCCCACCGTATGCAAAATTTTGGTCCCATACGACTGCCAAAACTATGGGCCAATCACTTGTCCGTATGCAGTGGCGGCACAAACTGCACGCTTCACAGGTGCATTTCGACCGGAAGGTCCGGAACCTTCGGGCTGTCAAGACTCAGGTCGAGCGGCCGCGACCCGTGAAAGATTTGCAGGTCAGACGTCGGTATTTCGAGGAGCCGGCGAACGTTTGTTTGCCTTGTTTCTCCGAATCATCTCAGAGGGTCGCGATGGTGAGAAGAAAGATGCGATTGTGGCAGTGCTCGCTGTTCGGCTGTGAGCGGATCAGTGACGGATCGTTCCGATCATGTTCCCATCTGCTTCGCGGCAAGTTTCGGCTTGACAGAAATCAGAGTTCGGCTTGGCTGCGACACTTATTCGAAAACGTATATATCTGTGCTTGTTTGTTCCACGGTCCCTAAAAATTTCCCTCACATTCGCGTCTTTTTGAAGGCATATGCCATCATTCCCAGACTCCAGTGCTGAACCATCTTGGGCAATATGTGGGTTCATTCAATTCATTGGGGTTCATTCTATAGTTGGTTCAGATCATGGATGATTATCCGGCCGAGTCATTCCCCTTTGAAGTGTTCGGCACCGAAGGTCCATTGTGCATCCTATAAAGGCACGGTGAATTTTGAGTGCCAGCACAGTTCTTCGAAAAAGCTTGCTGTATTCGTATCTTGTCCGTCTTTGGTGTTATGGGTTGCATTTTTTCCGCGTTTCGGCACTCATTTCCATTTTCTGTTCAGGGTACAAATACTATGCCGACTCAGGGCGAGGCAAGGCAATAGCATGGATTTCACTTTCGGGAACAACGGGGTCCTGGTTAGTGGTTTCACGTTCCTCTTGCCAAGCTGGGAGCTTGATCTGTCTTAGCTCCTTGACTCGTATCTCGCACGGTGATGTTTGAACATATACATCGCAGCCGCTGATCTGACAAGTCATACATCGGTAATTCATTCACGTCTTCTGTTCGGTCACTGCCATTTCTTTTCATGATGACTTGAAATATATGAACAAGCACCCTTACGGGTGCGATGTGCATTCTTTCACTCGCAGTTCTGACCCTTCCCATCTCCCGCTCTATTTACCTCAATTTTGGAAAGAACGCTGATGATCTACCCTTTTTTGCAATCAAGGAAGCGATATTCCGACATATGATAAAAATTCTCTCGTGCATAACGTCGGCAATTTGATTCAAGTGCCTTGCACATCGCTAATATTAAGCCTCTGCAGTCGCTGGGGGACTTGTTGTTTTGCGGGTAGCGCTATGATAACGCCTACTAACTTTAGGTACCAGTGGGTCCCATGGGCGAATGTATTACTTACTGCAGACAAGTGCAATGTATTGCACGCTTTCAAGCTTTCAGCACGAGTGTGGACTCTTTATTTGTAGGGTTCCAAAGATATGTGTGGAATTTTGAAAAGAAACATGATCATTTTACACTTACCGCTCTTTTAGCCGATTAACCGACTCGGCAGCGTTACGAAAGTCCCGGCTTTCCAAATCGGGAAGTGATCGCAATTACACACCCACCTCTGAGGCTCTGACCCACCTTTGAAGCTCTAACCCACCTCTTCTATCTGCCGGAGACGCGTAGCCCTCGCGGTTCCCTATAAAGGCCCTACTCAGCTGTTTGCCCCTCCAATTCGCTCTCAAACCTCTGTACAATCAATCTCCATGTCTTCCGCTGGCAAAGTTATCCTCGTAACTGGTTCTAACACTGGAATGGGATATGAACTTGTCCATCTTCTGGCGGCGAAGGGCCATACTGTGTATCTCGCGTCTCGCAAGGAAACTGCAGGGCTCGACGCCGTGTACGATCCAGCATTGAAGTCGCGAGCATCCGCAGCTGACCCATGTTTTCAGAGCCAGAATCAAGAAAGAGAAGAACTTGGACGTCAAATTCGTGCAGCTGGATGTCACCGACGTCGCTTCAGTCGAGGTAGCTGTTGTTAAGATCCAGAAAGCCGAAGGTCGTCTCAATGTCCTCGTTAACAACGCCGGTGCGTACAGTGGACGACTACCGCTCTTCAAAGGATACGTTTGCGATACCATTCATTATCAGGTATAAGTGAGATGGACAAGCCCCAGACGGCAGCCAAGCCCAACATCGCCTCCATCCGCGCCGCTTTCGAGCCTAATTTCTACGGCATGATCCAGACCACCGCTGCGTTCCTGCCCCTCCTCCGTGCCTCATCCACGCCCGACGCACCGTCCGTCATCCTCGAAGTCAGCACGGACATGGCATCTAATACTTTCATGGCGGGCCCGAAGGGTTTTCTGCACCAGGCCGTCGCATACAATACCAGCAAGGCAGCGGCCAACTCGTACATCATCGCACTTGCGCACGAACTCAAGGACGAGGGAATCAAGGTTAACAGCGTGACTCCGGGCTTCACGTCGACAAAGTTGAATGGGTTCGCGCCTGGTGGGAAGACCCCTGAGCAAGGCGCGTCCACGCTTCTTGAATGGTGCCTCCTCGACAAAGATGGCAAGACTGGTACGCTTCCCACTTCAGGATCATCATTTCAAATTCTTATTGCCTTCCAGGTCAGTTCGCGTACGATGGTGGCATCTGGCCCTGGTAAAGATTCTATGTGCACGCTTCCGTACATATCAACCGCGAATTGTAACTTGTCCCGAAATTGTAACTTGACTATGTTTTTCTCTCCTCATCTGGATTGAAACCAGGCTTCTCGACTCAATTTCTCATTTCTTGAGGACTGCGACATTCGGACCGACTGCGCATCCTCTCCACAGTGAAGGCACGGAACCGGCTATAATCCGAGGAAATGTCCAATTTCGCTGCTATTGCGCATGCGTGCAGAGCGAACCGGAAATTTTCTGTATACTGCCCATTTTCTTCTTCGGAGTGGCGATGGGTAGAATTAGTATGTCATTACAGTAAGTAAATAAGATCTCTAGTTTTTACTTTTGAAAGTCTTCTAAGTAGTGATTGCTATAATGAAGAGGCTTGTAGGGCGATTCGAACTAATGCTGGTGAGCCATTCATATCTTTCTCTCCAGGCGTATGACGGTCATGGCGAAAAGTGGACTTATACTCATGATGCGCGACCCAACCAAAGAAAATCCGTAGTTCTCATAAAGCTTCCGCGCACCAGGTTGAAACTCGCTGGTTTGGAGAAAGAGGGTCGTGAGCGCAGGTGTATGGAGACGTGCGTGGGTGAGCGCCGCGGTGAGAAGAAGCGAGCCGATTTTGCGACGGCGGTGGTGAGCTGAAACAGTCATCCGGCGTAATTCCTATTCAAAGATTAGTTCGAGGAGATAGACTGTAGAGTTGGGAAACGCACACCGGACGAGGGATCTGAGATTAAGCCAATGAATTCAAGTCGACACGCATGGATATAAGACGAACCGAGTCCCAAGTACCCCACAACCTCCGATGTTTTGTGGTCCGGCGACTCGATAGCAGCGACCCAAAAGCCGCCTGGGCCCGGCGGGGGAATTGTGCCATCCGCCGACAGCGGTACCTCGTACGTGCGAGGGATGTCCGCCATGTCCGTTGCCTGCGCTGTAGCGCAAAAGTGCACCCACAGTTTCGTGATGGAGTGTCGCCTAAGGAAGAAGAGCGCCGTCGCTCCAATAACGAGTGCGCCTCCAGCGGCGTGGAAGGCGGGATTTGTGCTGCAGAGATAACAGCCCAACCCCAGAGTGAACCCGAGATACGCGAGGCACGAAATACGGCTCAAGAAGTTCCGACGCTGCGCCACGTTATGAGGCGATTCCGCTTGAGGAGGAAGGAGTCAGTTTCTGAAGAAGGCTAGGAATAGCGGATATCTGCAAACTCACGCCCATAGATGACACCTTCGAGGAGCATGGCGTGAACCTGGTCGGCATCCTTGGGTTGAAATTGCCGGATGATGATGTTCCCATCTGGGCGAGGAACGACCATTGGCAGCAGGCTCGTTTTATCCGACATGAGGTAGTAGGACTAGTGGATGAAGAACTGATCGAGCAGAAAATTTCGTGAGGACTATATATCCCCGGCCGCGGCTACCTACTTGCAGTGATAATCACCGGGGGCATAGCATACGCAGAGCTTTTTACAGAGCCTTCGCGGTTCTTGGTAATAACATTGTTACCATCTGCCAACGTGTCCCCGTTGCGATCGGTGGGGCACAGGAATTGGGTCTCGGGCCGGGCTTCGACAGACTTCCAATTCCGCGCAATCAACGCCCAGTGCCTTTTTAGGAAGTTCGCGCTTTACGTGTGGTGCGACGGATACGGGATTCGGTTGAAATTGTTTATTCTATCCCTGTCAGCATTGGCGTCATTCAGACTCTTCTGAATCAAAGTTGCTAGGCGGAGGTAAATATCGACAAAACAACCAAGTATTGAATTTCACGCTAGAACCACGGTGTCCCCGCTAACAACTGGCTGATCTGCTTCGCAAATATTAGGTGAGCGGGAGCTACGTTTTCGCGTTCAGAATCATTCCAAAACGAGGGGGAACACTCACTCGAGGGATGGTACGTGTTCCTGGTGGTGCAGTCCGCACATGATCAGTAGAAGTCCACGGGAAAGCGAATGAGATGAACGCACGCCCAGAAATCGCCCGGTTCGCCGTAGCTCGAATTGTCAACGAAACCGTACTTCTTGGGCGAATCAAGGATGATGTTGAAAGCCGTGTACGCGTCCCACGACCAGGTTGAGACCTGGATATATAGAGAGTGATAGTCAGGGAAGGGTATCACGCAAATAGTGAATAGGTGCGCACGCCGTGATTCTGAGTTTTGAACGCCTTGACTTTCGCGGCAAGTTTAGAGTTGAACCCCTCGATGACCGCCTTTAAGACGTCGAGTTGGGTAGGAAAATAGCCAATGATCTAGGAGCTTTGTTAGTGTCCGAATTATTCTTAGATATGAACACACCAAAGGGGCCCGGTAGGTAGGCGGTACGTTGATGAAGAGGAATTTTCTCCCACCAGCGTCGCTGCAGGTAAAAGGTAAAAATGTGGAGAGACGGATAAGAACCAAGAGAAGCGTACTACTGTTACCAGAAGAACACTCTGCATAAGCAATTTTTATAGCAAGATGATTCCAAGAAACGCACGAGCTTTTGAACTTGAGCAAAATATCTCTCGAGAAGGAGATCGGAGAATCTGCCAAGAGTTATCGTGAGTTCAAATTCACCTCACAAACACCACCTACGCGGATCGACTTCCGTTGAGATAGAAGGTGTTCCCGAGATCGTTGATCCCTACCAACATTATTACAAAGGCCACTCTCATTAATCCCGAATGCGGCTCACCGATCCAAACACTGAACAACGCATCCTCACTTGTCCACGGTGAGGTCTTCGGTTTCTTGGCCGCGCCCTCGAGGAACTGGGTTATTTCATCCGGAAGTGCCAGCGTTAGCGGTGCCACGAGGGTCGGATCGATTACCGCGCCGCCAACGCCGTAGTCGTATGACAGGATGAGGGATTTGTTGTACGTGACAGTGTCGAAGCCCACATAATTCTCGCCTATTCATCCATTCATTCAATACACGAGCGATCTCCGTTGGACGTGGCGGACAAGAAGCGTACCTCCACCTCCAGTGACCCCGGGAAAAGCGGGGTTCCCGAGTGGGTTTCCGATGCTTGGGAGCGTGCTATTCCAAGTGAAACCGGTTGTGGTGTAGCTGTCTCCGCTGCAAAGCAATTTCACGTACGGCGGCTTCAATATAGTCGAGATACGCACAAGGAGAACCAATATGTGACCTTGCAGGGTGGCTCGGGTGATTTCACGATCCCTGCGATGACACTCGAGACGACGAGGGACGCGATGATTGAGAGGGAGCGAAGCGAGATCATATCTGCACTAGAGGAGGGAGAAAGAGGACTTCCTGTACAGTGCAGAACGCGGCAGTGGAATTCGTCTTATATCCCACCGTACCCCCAAAAAGAAAACCTTGAGGTCGAACAGAGCACATGTCCACCCCATGTGACCGCAAATTGCCAATATTCATCAGGTGAGTTTGGGGCCGAGGTCGTTGATCTTGGGGATTGAAATCTGCTTCGTGCGGCCTACAAGTCCTTGCAAGAAGAAAAAATCCGAACCAAAACACCCGACTCCCGAGGTTTGGTTGCAGAAAATGCCGCATTGCTTGAACATCGTCTTGAAATCTAGAGCCTTAGACCTGAATGCTGCAGATTGGCATGGGCAGATTCGTATGTAACTGATTCGGAGCAGAAGAGCCGAAGGTGCCACAACCCGCCATCCTTGCGATATTTCCATCCAGCTCGCTGGATTAGAAGTTTTCAGTTACAGCATCTGTTTCTAGCAAAAAATACCGCACCTTGAACATGCATTCGAACCTGTACATTTCTTCTGGGAAGGCAGAAGGCAGAAGAGAAGCACGCACAGGGAGTGGTCATGGAAAAAGAGACGTACCCGACACGGACTTCATGTTGATTTCGGGCTTCAAATCCATCGGGGAGACATCAGACAAGTCAAACATCGTAAATATCGTGAAATCACTTTTCGAACCCTATTTCAGAGACGTCGTCCCATACCAATCAGTTTTCGTCTTCCAAGCAAAGCTCTATAAGTTGGCTGCACCTGTCTGCGGTAAAGCATAAAAAAAGAGGACTCACATTTCCCTACCCGGCACCTCGACAAGGGCCAGTCCACGACGAGGTTCTATTCTTCACCCGTGAGTCAACCACATTCAATTTGTACAACGCTGTCGGGGTGTCGTCGAAGCCGAGTTCGAAGCGAATGCGAAGCTATACAGCGCGGGCCGAGTAGTGGCCATTGAGAAGACCGAAGAGAACTCGACTGGTCCCAGAAGGCACACTGTCAGTGCGCGGAGGTTGGGCACAATCTTGAATCGACAGGAAACTCAGTGAAGAGAACTCGAGGCGCTGAGGAGTGGGAACGTTCACCTTATTGAGAAAGCGATCGTCTTGGCAGAAGTCCATCGAGCGGATAGTCTCTCTTGACAGGCTCCCCACTCGGAACCTCGGCGAGCGGAGCGAGACCGTTATTATCCGCCTCCGTGATCGAGCAGCGCAAGCCCTACCAAGTTAACACACATATCGCAGATGTTCGAGCACCCGGCCGAATTGGAGCAGAAAACGTCTGAAACGATAGGAAGAGAAACGCAAGAACTGTTGTGAAGACGCCCGGGGAGGAGAGCTCAGAGGGGCCAGACTACCAGTAAAAAAAAATTGGCAACCATCTGAGGAGGTGAAGAATTAGACGAAAAAAGGATGGACCGTCGGCGAAAGTACTTCTGGAGTTAGCCAGGTGAGTTGAGAACCTGAGATGTCGCAGGCTTGGTGGGAGTTGGGGAGTGCAGAGGATCTGAGTTTGTGGCAGTGCTCCGGAAGGAAATGGCCGATCATCGATCATTGATCCGACTTGATGACGAAATTGTTCTTTCCTTCCGACCAACATCCCAGGATATACAGATCCTGCGCACAGTGCACGTCCAAGCAACGTCTTTGTTATTCCACCCGTTCAATTGAACTCCGACTGTGAAACTCTGACTTGGCTTTGACTACTTGGCAGCTCCCAGTTACACTGGTGATTGCCAGCAAACCGCCAATTCGTAGTCAACCAATCTATGGATACCCAATGCCCCGAGTTCCTGCAAAACCCTAAATCGTCCGTACCCCTTGAATTCCGCAATCAATTCTCCGCTTTATGAATCGCTTCAGGTCCAAACTGGCTAATTAACAACAAAGAAGTAATGTCCGGGCGATAACTATTTCAAGATTGTACAACAGGAACCACTCTCAGTGCCGCCGTACGCTTAAAGGCCGGTACCAGTTGGGTTTGTGATACTGGTTGTTGGGCTAGGTCTGTTTCCAGCACCGTCAGCTGGAACGGAAAGGACGTGAAAAGGGCATTACGTGAAGGTGAAAACAGTCGTTGAAGTTACTATGAATGGCGCGACATCCGTGAGGACCTTGACCTTCCGGGTGACAGTGAAGACGTCGGGAATGTCTCGGGGCTGTTTGCGGAGGTAAGCAACTATTTCTGGCCCGAATTTAGGGTCTGCTCACAATCGCGACGACGAAAGAAAGGAGAGATAAGGCAAGTAGAGTGTTGAATAGCATTGCAAGATCGATAAAAGTACGGGGTGTGTTTGTGGCTTTCATTTCGCTCTTGACCTTCGAGTTTATATCTTATTCCAGGTTCGGAATGATTAATTCGTATCCAGAATATACGCTGCGCAGCTCCTCCGCAGTTTCCCTGAAGGCGATGCGAGAAGTGCCAATTCCGGATAGTCCGCTATGCAGGCTCTCGGCATCCCGACCGTTCGCAAGCTGTTTTCTCGACCGAGTCTACGCCCTGTCTGATGCCATCACGAATATTCTGGGATGCGCAGTTTGCAGATTCAGTCGTCAAGACGCTTCAGCGAACGATCGGCATTGGACTGAGTTGTTTCCCGTCCGACCTTTCGCTCAAGTACACGAAAACGTGATGCTTGTGATCGCACTGTCAATTTTTCTCGTTTGGCAAACCATCTTTTGCGACTGCGGACTGTATCAGGTCGGCCATAAAAGCCTCTGAGACATTTCTTCCTCTGCAATCCAACCGATCTCTTCAGCATGCCTATCTCTCTCCTCTTCATTGCAACATGTTTAATTTCTACCTCCCTTGCGTCTATAGGTCCAACAGCGGACCTGACCTTGACCAACGGCGACGTTGCCCCTGATGGTTTTACTCGGCAGTACGTCCATCCATTTTTGTGGCTATTGGGAAGAGACTGAATATATTTCCAAGGGCCGTCCTTGTTAACGGACAGGTTCCGGGCCCCCTTATTGTGGCTAACAAGGTAGGCCACTCGCGGTATATTCCGACTTTGACTGATCCGAATATCTTAGGGCGATGAGTTCAGCCTCAATGTCGTTGACCAGTTGACGAATGAGACCATGCTTCTCAGCACCACCATCGTGTGTACTGCTGCAATATCCCTCTCTAACTCTAACCCATCCCACTAGCACTGGCACGGTTTCTTTCAGCCCAATAATAGCTGGGCTGATGGCGTCGCGTTTGTGACTCAGTGCCCCATCGCCGTTAACAACTCCTTCCTTTACACATTCCCTACGGTATTTCTGGAATCCCTTTCGAACTTCTGCACAATCTGATGCAGTCACACGTAGAATGATCAGGCGGGCACGTTCTGGTACCACAGCCATCTTGGTTTGTCTCTTTCTCAACTTTTGTATATCTACTTATACCGTTCAAAGCCACTCAATACTGCGATGGATTGAGAGGACCTCTGGGTCGGTCGTTTCCTCCTTGGTCTTTCCAGATATTGATTCGAACTTGCAGTTGTCTATGACCCGGACGATCCAAATGCCGATCTCTACGGTGCGCTAATACCCTGCTCATGTCTTGTATTTAGCTGAGCTTTTGCTTCGTTTATTCAGACGTTGACGATGGTGCGTCCCTCGATGCTCAAGTTGGTGTCAATCTCTGACAGTCTTGAAACAGAGTCAACTGTGATTACTCTTGCAGACTGGTGAGTACTCATTCGCACGCACTCGATTCCTGCTGATCCATTTTTTCAGGTGTAAGCGGAAGCAGATGCATGCCTGATTGTACTCACCATTTATAGATCACGGCCCCGCGAGCACGCTTGGAAACGTGCCGGTTGGTATTCCAATCTTAACTAAACATGTTGCGTTGCTGATGCTATGCAATTCGTAGACGCTCATCTCCACCCTCATCAACGGACTGGGTATGTTCAAATTATTCCAATCATATTCACAACTCATTGATTGTCTTTGCTAGGTCGCTTTGCGGGTGGTGTATGGAAAGCATTCAAAGTTGCGACCAGGACTAACTCTATTATAGCCAACCTCTCAATTGGCCGTCATCAGCGTCACGTCGGGCCAGCGGTATCGGTGAGCAGCTTTGATTTTGCTTAGAGATCGTTCGTAAGTTGAATACGGCCCAGGATGCGACTCGTCTCGATGTCGTGCGACCCGAACTTCATCTTTACGATCGATGGACACACCATGACGATTATCGAAGCTGACGGCACTAACACAGAACCACTTACCGTGGATTCGATCCAAATTTGTGAGCATACTTTACCCACTTCCGCGACCAGAACTGAATTCAGAAAATCACTAGTCGCCGGACAGAGATATTCATTTGTCTTGACTGCAAACCAGGCAGTGGATAACTATTGGATTCGTACCGTAGCGGATGGCGGTACTGTTTAATCTCACAGGCAGATGCTACATCTGTTTGATGCTCGTGCCTAGGTACTACTGGCTTCGACAACGGGATCAACTCCGCCATTTTGCGCTATGTAGGTGCCAATGACACCGATCCAACAACAAATGCAACCACCGCGACCGCGGCACTCGTCGAGACCGATCTCCACCCGCTCGTCGCCACGGCCGTGCCAGGAACAGCTGTAGCTGGCGGCGCCGATGTCACTATGAATATCGTCATTAGCCTCGATTTCACCACGTTCCAGTTCGAGATCAACGGCGTTGTACGCTGTCCTCCTCGTCTTCGACGCCGATTGCTCATAACCTTCTGTTCCAGGCCTTCACTCCCCCCACCGTCCCAGTTTTGCTTCAAATTCTGAGCGGCGCCCAGTCCGCTACTGATCTCCTCCCGTCTGGAAGTGTTTTTACCCTCCCGGCCAATAGTGTTGTCGAGTTATCAATTCCTGGTGGGACTGCCGGCGCGCCGCATCCGTTCCATTTGCATGGGGTCAGTTGTGCGGTGTATTCAGCCTTTTGCGCTGGCTTACCTTGACCCAGCACAACTTTTTTGTTATCAAGAGTGCCGGTAACGACACCTTCAACTTTGACAACCCGGTACGTTATTATGCCAGCTATAGCAATCTATGGGCTAACATTCATTTTCTGTTGTTCAGATTGTTCGGGACGTTGTTAGCACTGGCACGGCCACTACGTACGTCCCAACTTTCTGCTAACATTCCCGTATCTAATGACTCTACAGCGACAACACTACCATTCGGTACGTGCGATTAAATGCAGACAAGTAGTTGAACTGATCCCTGCTTAGTTTCGTGACAAATAATGCTGGCCCGTGAGTAGTTCTCGCACTTTTCATTCCGTCCGGTAATAACTGGTTTCCTAGTTGGATCCTTCATTGGTATATCCCTGTTCCTTTCTCAAACAATTCTAACCTGTCGCCCCAGCCATATCGACTTCCATCTAGAGCTGTACGCCATTTGCTTCTCTACAGTTTCCTGCTCACTCGGCATCATAGCGGACTTGCCATTGTGTTTGCAGAGGACACTCCGACCATCGCGAACTCCACGCAGACCAGTATGTCTCTTCTAACTCCTTCTTCAATTACCTCACTGATTTGCTCCAAGCCCAATGGGCCGACCTCTGCCCCACCTACGACGCCCTCCCCTCAGACGAACTGTAGAATTTTTTTTGCTTTGAACTCCCCACTCTCTGTCGCATGTCACATTCATTCCCTGCATTCGCTCGCTCTCAGATAATAATCGCTCGCTGGACAAACTTGTTGTACCCCATTCGCACTCTCCATGGACTAGCGCCAATAATTACACTTTAATGCCGTAGTAGGAATTTAAACTGTCTTTTTCGCAACGATTCCGTGTTCGAGCGTGCAAGAAAACAGTTTGACCCTGGGCTTTATAAGGCCTTCTAAATATACATACTGAATCGTTGGTTAGCCACAGATCGATTCACACGGAACTCAAGACGAAAATAATAATTGAAAACCAAACGACTGCTTGACAACTGCGCAGGATCAAAAGCTTTGCATCTGAGGTAGATTTCAGGACGCTTTGTTTACAGTAGTACACCCGCCCCTGTCCCTGAGGCCGGAACCGGCTAGGCCACTGCATTGCCACCACTTATTGGATCGCATAAATGCTGGAGGAATCGGGCGTCAACACGCGTTGAATATTGAAACAAGGAGATGACTCGCATTTTTTTTCATTGCATGGTGGATGTCGCGCTGTTTCCGGCAGTTCCAGCCTTTCCTAAATACAATGGCCGTGAGTGGAGACTCATTGAAGGCCAAAATTGCGCGAAAACGCACCGACAATTCTCAGGCGGCGTCCATCCGTCTGAAATAACGTCAGTTCTCGTGCGGGCAGTAATACATAATCAAATAATAGGCAGAAATCAAATACCCTTGATTCTCTCTTCCAACAGCCACCTCCAAAAATGCTCCTCCACAAACTCGCGCAGACAATCGCAACAATAGGAGTCCGCCTTTCCCCACCCATCGAACTCGTTCGTCCGGTGCATGAACAGATCTGCAATGAACGGACCGGCGAATAATTCAGGAGCTGCGGACAAGTGAGCGGTCGCGATGTCCAAGGGCTCCAAGAGCGTGGCGTTCTTCTTGAGGCGAGCTTTGAGGTGCATGTGAATGTTTATGTAGTTTAGGAAGCGGAACCAGTCTGTAGTTGGCGTGTCATCGAATTGAAATAATCAAGAGAGGGTCACTGGACGGACTGGCTTCGTTGTAGAGGGTAAGCCCGCCCTGGAAAGCACATTGCGAGCCTATGGACACAAATGCACGTTGAAGTAAATGTCCAAGTCGGGAAACAGGCTAGGCTTTGTACGCACAAGTATCGTTGGCGCCGTTGACCGAATCCAAAATCCACTTGGATGACGGTTCGTCTTCCGGCAGCGTGAGATTGCGTGTTATCCAGATATTCTTGAGGGGCTCGGAGAGATAGCCGTCATAGAGGGGGTTGACGATATTATAATAAAGGGTTGAAGTCAAGTCGATGGCGTCTTCGAGGCCAACGTATGAGCGTTTTATCCATGCGAGCACGGCACCGTACGGTCCAGTGGATAGAAAGGCGTTTTCTCCTGCATTGAATGCACAGCGTCAGCGGGCATGAACATACAATAAGTATATCGGTTGGAGAACATACGGTGCTTAAACACATCTTCAAAGACATCGTGAAGGAAGTTTGAGGCAGACGAGAGCTCCTGAAGCTCCCCGGTTGCGTACTCGTTGAGGATCGCCGTGCGCTGCTCGCGTAAATTTCGAAAGAGCATGTGGTCACTGTGCAAGTTCTCGCTGGCTTTCTGAAGGCCGCGATCACTGTGAAAGATGTTGGTGAAGAGCATCAATCGGTACATCGCACGCCGAAATCGCCACGACTCCTCCGCAGTGAGTAAGCTTGTTTGCGACGTGCGGTCCTTGTTCCTGATTTGTAGCATAAATCACCAAAGAGTGGATAAGGGAAATGACCCACAACAAGCTGTAGACATCCTCCAGCTTCCCAACCACCCGAGCGTCATTTTCTAGCTTTGCCTTCTCCGCCGCGATGATAATGATATCGTTGCTGTCCTCTGGGCACGCGGTGGCCATCACGGACGGGTCGCTAAAGACTGGATACTTGTCGTATGGGTACCGGACAACCCGTAATGCCTGGGGGGGAGCGGGACCAACCATATTGTACGCTACCGCGCGAGTGATAGACTAGCAAAGACGTCAGTATTTGGAAAATGCCGCGAAAGGGCTAGCCTTTGGTTGGGCTTGAAAGACGCGGGAAAAGGCCTTGGATACGAGGATAAGGGCTTTGAGAGCACTAAAAGTCGGGCAGAAAGTGAAGATTTGGCCAAGAATATCGTCGTCCAGCGGTAAGGCATTGTAGGAGCGCATTTGGGTTGAAGAAGACTGTGGCAGTGCGACCCCGTCACGATGATGAGAATGTCACGATCCCCCAAGCTCAGATCACGATGCGCTGCCGCTGCGGGCCGCGCATCCGCGATCAACCTTTTTTTCTTCCTTCCACTGCCACAAGCGTCCAGCAAGCTTCCAGTGACTGACAGCATATGATGGAGGTCTTGCCTTTCTTCCCTGGAAGTAACAAAATCTCAGACGCAAAGCAAACGCAAAAAGACAAAAGTTCTTCGAGTCAAGTCGATGATAAATTTAGGCGTGGAAGTCGTGCACCCGGCCAGACATCGGCGCGAACTACCCCGCAAACCTCGAGCTGACAAGACACTTGGCAATTTCCCACCGCGATCTGCTCCCCACCATGAGCTTCCCCTCAGCGGACACCTCTCCCTTACTCTACATACTACTTGCAGGAGGGACAGCCATCCTGTGGCTTTGTAGGCGTACACCCACGGTGCTTCTTTTCATCGCGGAGACGCAATACATCCTTACTTATATTTCAGGATCCTGTTCCTCCTCTAGTCGAAGTGGACGGCTTGCGGCCATGGTCCTATTATACGGCAGCATATCAGTTCTTCAAAAATTCGTCAGATCCCATCCTTCAGGGATACCTCAGGGATCGCAATGGTGTCTTTCGGATTCCCCGCTTCTTCCGCTGGGACTATTTAGCGAATGGAGCCGACCGCATTTCTGAGGTGGCCGCGGCGCGAGAAGATGTCCTGTCCATCGCACATGGGGTTGAGGAGGTGACTCGGTATTCCGGCGCTCCCAGTATTCTCAACAGTACTGAAAGGAGATTTCAGACTCTGCAAGTGTCGTATATGATGGGTTCTGAAATTAGAGTACGTACTCGCTTTTTAACCACCGCTTTTAGAACAGTTTTGCTCATGAACTCGAGGATAATCCATACCACCATCATACAGTGCAAACGACCTTGACCCGCAACCTCGCGCGTTGCATCCCACAAGTCAAGGATGAAATCGTTTGCGCTTTCGATGACGTTCTTCCGCTGAAGGACGGAGGTATGGTCTCGCGCTCGATTTGCCCCTCAGCTAAATACAAAACTCTGACAGATTGGAGCTCATTCGCTGTCCTCCCGAGTGCCATGCGGGTGGTGGCTCGGACAACCAACCGTCTTTTTGTGGGACTTCCGCTTTGTAAGCGCTTTGCAATAAATGCGCTCAAGTACCTGGCTGAACGGTTGCACAAAGGCAGAGATCAGAGATACCTAAATATCAGCATTGCGTACACCATTGCAGTTTTCAAGCGCTGTAAGATACTCAGCCTCTTCCCGCGCTGGATGAGACCGTACGTTTCCCCATTTCATTCGAATTTCAGGCTGATCTCATCGGCGAGTGCAGTGTCGTCGGGCCATTAATGTCCCCCAAGAGAGAAGCTGATCATCGCATCATGGAATTTTTAGGACCAGTGATCGGCGAAAGGTTTGCGAAGGAGGAAGAGCTCGGAACTGACTGGCCAGATAAACCCGTTTGTTTAAACCGCTCTGAATTTGAGCCTCTGAATCTCACCCCCTGCTGCAGAACGATCTTATTTCATGGCTGATGCAGGACGCCGCTCCGGAAGACAAGACTGTCTTGGGGATCGCACACAGGGTGCTCATCCTCAACATGGCCGCTATACACACCTCGACAATGGTATATCCGAGTCGGCACCGCACAAAAAACGAACTTTATTGCTTACCGATTCGTCCAGGCACTTGTTAATGCGCTTTTCGATCTTACGACGTACCCCAGCCACATCGAGCCCATGCGCGAGGAGGTGGAACGCGTCGTTGGGCAAGATGGATGGACGAAAGCGGCGCTGAACAATATGCACCTCGTTGACAGTTTCATTCGTGAATCGCAGAGGTTGAACGGGACGGCACCGGGTAAGCACACTTTCAGACAGATATGTTTTCTTGCGCCGACGAGATTGGTGGTAGTCGCAATGAACCGAAAAGTGGTGGCCAAGGACGGCTTTAAATTTTCGGATGGAACCGTCATTCCTTTCGGGTCGTTCCTGTCGACATCGGGGCGCGCAGTCCAACACGATCCTGGTATGCAAGAGATATCATATTTTTGACGTTAGCTGAAGGGGCCCACAGAACATTACGACCATCCTGAACTATTTGATGGCTTTCGCTTCGCCCGGATGCGAGAAGATCTCGAACGAAACACTGATCACGCTGTATTCAAGGATCATATGGTCTCGACTTCTCCGACGCACCTTGCTTTTGGGTATGGAAGACACGCGTGTCCTGGACGGTATTTATTTCTTTCCGATCAGGATTTCATTCGTTCTCATGCATGTAACAAACAGGTTCTTTGCGGCGACGGAGTTGAAACTGATGCTCGCGCATATTCTCATAACGTATGACGTGAAAGCCGAGAATGAACTTGGGGTGCGACCACCGGATTACTCTTTCGGCCGGGTTCGAAGCCCAAATCCAACTGCGAGGATCCTCATACGCAAGAGGCAGAGGAAGGATTGAGGCTGGGCATGATCTATTTATTCTGTTTGAAGTTGAATGATGTACTCATGTTACAAGAAGCTTTTGATCATAGCAGTGCGGCTCTCGAAGGTACACCACCGAGCAGTACCGACGTGAAAACGATGTCGAGATTGAAGGTCAGAAGATGTCGTTGTCTGACTTCAAAATATTGTACCTTTGATGTCGAAAGTGAACCCGATCGGCCAATCAATAGTGCATCATATTGACTTTGACCTCAAACCGATGTGCGAGGAGCGACACCCGAATGGTATCACATTGCAGTCATCTCCAGGTTAAGCTCCACTCGAATCCGGCTGATGTTATCCTTCATATTCCCAGCATTTTTCTTATTTTTCTCGCTCAGTTTATAATTAATGTATCGCATATAATTGAATTGAAAGTAAAGAATACAACAAAAGCAGATCATTCATCCTCGCTCGCCTGGGTCTCAGGTTCTTCAGGCACCTGCTCCGTATTATCCTCATCATCCTCGGGCTCGACTACACGACGCTTGCGCTTGTTTCCTTTCTTCTTGACGACACGTTGCACCTTCGGTGCGAGCGCCGAAAGATTCTGAAGCCATTTTGGGCTGCTTGCATTGACGTGGTCACCAGGTTTGAATGTTCTCTTGGCGGGATCTCCGAACGCTTCGAGATCTTCCTCGTAAACGGTCTCCAGAGCACTGTTCGTATAAGGTTAGCAAAGACAATAAAATGAAACAGAGATGATCGCACTCGACATATTCGTTTGGAGGTTGGTGATGAAGCTCCTCGAGCTGTTTATCCACTTGGTCCCAGAACTCAGCAGTTGAATGATTTAGAGCAATGTGGGAGCGCTGCACGAGGGAGTGAGAAATGACGATGATGATCATAAAATAGACCTTACAATCAAGGCGAGTCGATACCACAGGCCGAGCGTCGGTTTTACGTTCGGTGCATGCTTGAGAAGCTCTTCTGCCAATGCCGCAATGTGGCGGGTCTCAGTACCCTTGGTTTCATCGACAGAGTTTTGTATCTGTATACCACGTTAATACTTGAAATGAAAGGCACTAATTGAAGCGTACCATTTTTTTAATAGCATATCGGGCAAGACTGAACTCCCGTGCCACAAATGAGGTGAGTTGATCGCATTCAAGACTGTCCACGTCTGGCAGCTCCTTGACACCGCTGGCACGCATTGCGCTCTGTTCCGAGTTTAAAGAAAGGCAGGTGTGGCAGCGAAGGTACTCACAATGACTGTACTCTCGACAGTACCACAATAATATTGGATATTGGGAAGCAGGAGCACGGCGTAGATGAATTTTCGAATAGTTTTCTGCAACAAAGTGAGTATAATTGAAATATTCTGTCTAAAGGAGCGTACGGCAAGTTTGGTTGAAGCAGTCCAGTTCTCCGAGCGCTCTTCAGTTGATTTGTTGACCATGTCCTTGAGCTGGAGAGTGTGAACGAAGTGCAACGCATCACGCTCGTCTTTGCTGGCCATCTAGGAACAGTTGAGGAATTCTGGACAATGTGGGGTGGTTAACATACTTCGATATAGCGCTTGAATTCTGCTTCACTCTCGTCTGAGAGCTTGATGCGTTGGAGGGTACGCTCCCCGAAGTTCTTCAATTGAGTCGTCACACCCAGGCTTGAACGGGTTGAGGGAGGGAAGACGTTGAAAGACGAGCCATTGCTGAAAGGATTCGGACTGGAGTCCAATCCGAGGCTGCCGCTGGCCGTTGGTGGCAATGGGATGGTTTGCAGCCCGGGGGTTGAACTGGGACTGCTGAATTGTGTGTCGTTCTCGTTGAGACGACGCTCTTTGCGTCTGCGGGTTCGCTCGAGGAGGGACTGGGTGGACATGGTGAGGATGACGAGGGGAAGAAGAAAGAAACGAAATCAGCAAAGACATTGTTTGCAATATTTATAAAATTACCGGTGGCAAAAATTCCCGAAATGGAAATCGCATTGACGCGACGCGTTGCCATTTCTTCCCTTCCCCAACTGCATCCTTGAGCAAGCCATGGCTCCCAGCCGGTGGAAACCATCCCCAGGTACATCATTCTGTCTCTCGTTATCATCCTTGCCAACTCACAAATATTATAGAAGAAGAAGAATTCTTGCAGTACTCCGAGACGGACAAGGACCTTGTTCGGTGTAAACTGTGTCATAACGAGGCTAAAGCCAATGTCAAATCGTGGATTTCTCGAAAAGGGCTGAAGGCTCACCTCCAATGCTCAACTCACCTCACCTGTCGTGCCAATTATACGGAAAGAGAAACTGCCCGTGCTGCACAACTCCAGCAACTTGCTGGCGTATACAATGCTGAAGGCATCACCGAGTATCCCCAGCACACCCCTGATGAACCGAACTACATGCCGCCTATGTTCATGGAGCCGGAATTTCCGGAAGATGCGTCAATGTACTCGCCGCCCGCAAACATCTCGCAGCTTATGGAGGAGTTGGGCCAGACATCACGACCACAGATTCTGACTCCAGAGGAAAGCCGTGAGCTTGTTCGCCAGGAGTATCAGCGCCTCCTGGAGGAGGCCTATCTCGAAAATCACGATGATGAAGAAGACCGATTCGTCGGAGACGATCTGCCCATAGAAAACCTCCAGGAAGACGACGACGAAGATGACTGTTTTGACTTTTCACACCTGAATAACTCTGAATATTATCCGTATCCAAGCAAAACTGTGAGTAACAACGAATTCAATTTCTACTGAGTTGAATCTTACAAATTTTCAGGCAATGCTTCTTGACGTCATGGACAACCTCCCGCGCTGCCGTTTTACGAGCGCGCAGATGTCGCTTGTGCTCCACTTCGCAAAGCAGCTCGGTGTAGCTGATGTTCCCTCGCTCAAAGCCCTGCGAAAAATTCAGCAAAACCTCCAGTCGAACTGCGGCACGGAGCCCCAGAAATCGAAGTCACACCTTGGGAATATCTTTTACATGAATGATATTCGGGATTCAATCGCCCGTGACTTCGCCAATCCCCTTGTCGTTCCCCATATGCACCTCTACCCTGAAGAAAACAATGGTCCAGTCTCCGAGACATATCAAGCAGAATGAAATAATATGAGCCTTTCTTAAGTTACTCTGCTGTACACCACTTTTCGTACTTAAGTGATAACTCAAGTCCTCTCGTAACTCCAGTTCTGCATACCTGCGCCTATGCCATGGGGTGTGGTGTGGGTACCCCCATGGACGCGTGTAACCTAAGTCGTCCACCACCTAAGTTGCCCCGTCAACCTAAGTCATCCCGCCAACTTAAGTCGTCTACCACCTGAGTCGTCCCTCCGACTCAAGTCGTCCTTCCAACCTAAGTCGTCCCTCCAACCTAAGTCGTCCTTCCAACCTAAGTCTCTCCTTCGGTATCCTCACTGGCCAGGAACTCCGCGAACGTCCTCGGTGTGAAATCCTTGTACGCCCGGTGAATATCCTGGATCGTGGTACATTGAACACTGGACCTGTTCATAAAGATAGACATACCATTGCATCCATCCACTTGAAGACCTCGTCGCGCCATCCATCGACCTTCGTCACCAATTCTTCGAAAGTTTTTGCGGTCACCCAGTCCGCATGCGCGCCATCAGCGGTCTGGAAAATCTTCTCCGCATTGCGCTGCAGCCGGGCGTACATAACGGCTTGCGTCCGAGCG
Organism: Mycena haematopus; assembly: GCA_029281435.1. Classification (NCBI taxonomy): domain Eukaryota; kingdom Fungi; phylum Basidiomycota; class Agaricomycetes; order Agaricales; family Mycenaceae; genus Mycena; species Mycena haematopus. The sequence continues at coordinate 100,922 of JARJCV010000106.1, forward strand.
TAGGTCACCGCGCCGTTCACGCAGGTATTGCGCTGCTCCTCACGATCTGCCAGTCCCACCCACACCTCGCTGTCGCGGCGGTACCTCTCGATGACGCGCATCAATTCGGCGTGCTTGCGTTCGTATTGCTCCAACCACCGGTACATTTCCGCCTCGGCACGGAACCACTGCACTCGATCACCTGGCACAGTGTCAGTTGCCGTCGACGAACGATAATCACCCACTTACTCTCTGCCTTATACTCCGCTAACTTCCCTTCTCCCACTTTCTGCCCGCTCGTGACACGGTCCAGCCATACCCACCCGCTAGACTTCTTCGTTTTGGCCTTCTTCTCCCGCTTCGTAGGCTTTCGCTTACTCGGTGACGCTTCCATGTCGCTGCCTTCAGGCTCAGAGCCCGACGACTCAACAGCTACGGTGACGTTCTTCGGAGCCGAGTCTTTAGAGTCTTTGAAACGTTTGGCCTGACGTGCAGATTGTGTGTTACCTGGGATATATGTCAATGCACGTCGCAAAACTGGGCAGAAAGCTCATGTACCTTTGCGCTTCAGCGTCTGAGTACCCGTCAACAGCTCGTCCCGACCGCCAACAGGAGGCAGTGTCTTCTCTGCCACTGCACTCGATACTGTCATCCCACTCTGGAGGTACCACGCCGCGCCGTCGAATAATTTCGAGTCCCCTCTCGCGCGATGTAGGTGCGTGTCCTTTCGCCGTGTGTCCCGGTAGGTCAGCGGCGGATAAGGTTCGACCGCCTCTTTCGCCATATGGCCCAGGCGGATGAGAGCATTCCGCGCCCTGTTGTACATCGCGATCTCGTAGGTCTTCGTCAACTCGGCCTTTTGAATGTTACGCTGCGACCGCGTCATTCCCACCTGTCCCCGGTAATCCTGCTCTCTCGCTTTCTTCACCGCGGACAGCGCCAAAGAGGCCGCTCGAACGGCCAGAATCCCGTTCTCAGCCTCAGTGCACCGCAGCTTCACCTCGACCCGTACGAGCTCTAATTCTTTGTCGTTCGTAGGCTGGTGCCCATGCTTCATTCGATATGAAGGCAGTTGTATAGCCGTGAGTTCTGGTTCGTCCATGTCCAGTGCGCTGAGCTTCAAATGCGGGTAGATTGACCGCTGGTGTTCCCTGAATTTCTTGAGGTTTGTATTCAATCCGTCGCGCAGCTTGGTGATGGTCGCCCAGGTTTCCTGTAAGGCATGCTCCCGATGATTTTTCAGAAGAGCAATCACAAGGTTTCTGGCGAGCCGCGTGAAGACTGGTGTACATATAGCCAAGCAAGGAACGACTTACTGCTGTCGCTCGATGCCCATGCCATCGTGGATCCAGTGCGCCACCGAAGTCTTCGTGCTATGGGCGTCCTGCCGCGCCATTTTCTCCCGTTCTTCCGCCACCATGGACGCCAACACATTATCGATGGTGAGCACTAAAACTCTTCAGCCTCGAATGCTTCTCATATAACAAAGAGGTACCTTTAGTGGTCGTGTGCTGATATACGCTCTGCGGAGGCGCTTTGCCAGACTTCTTTGCGACCCGCGACATGCGAGACCAATGTACGACTTCCGTTGCGTGCTGCTTGCTGAGGTCCTCGACCACTGCCATATGGAGCTCAAAGAGATGCAGCGCCTCAAGACGCTCGTCCGCAAGCAGTCGCGCTGCGAAGCTTCAAGTCAGCTATCACGGCTTCAATGACGACGGAACGGTACCTTGACGTAGCACCTTCAATGTATTCCATGCGTCTATTACGAAGTTGATGATGTCGTGTCGCGCACCCCCGGTCATCTGGCGCGTCGAAGACCCCAGTGGATTCAGGAACGCCCACAGTAGCTCCGCCGACTCCCCATAAAAGTGAGCCCGGCAGTTGAAGTAAATCGCCTGCCACAGCGCTCGACAAAAAGGTCCGTGGTCCATAATGTGATCTGCTGGGATTTGACCTTCCACGGCTGCAAGGAGTTCGTGCAGCCACGTTTCCTCCGGAAAGAGCTCCAGCGCCCGTGTAAGCAAGTTTATGACAAAAGAACACCAGCTGTCATAGCTGAATGTGATCGGTGACCTGCACTCTTGCGTATGGGCAGGTGAGTGGTAATGACTCAGAAACTCGCGCTGTGCGTAAGTGCCGAGTGCGAATCTTTACAACGAGTGAGCGCCATAACATCACCGCTCAGTGTGGAGGGCTTACGCTTCTCCCTTCAACATATCAACCAACGAGCCCGCGACGGTATGATCGCAGGCGCATGCGATAACGCCACTGACAGCCGTATTCCCGTACTTGGGTAGTCCTTGGTGGCGGACTGACCCAATATGCGAATCACATGGGACTTCCTGGAGTTCGTCAGCAGTCGGAAGCAGTCGTAGTCTCGAACTGCACATACCGTATCTTCCTTATTGATCACATACGACCGCGCTATCTCTTCGAACTCAGTTTGTCTAGGAAAATACATCCTCCCATCCGTCAGCGCTTTGTCACTGCCATCGTCCCGTTTGTAAAAGAGGTTCGCCTTGAAGTTCCCGTCTAGTGTTAGATGTTGTGAGATGAGATGCCTGATCTCTCATTAGTGTCGACTCGCGGATAAGTTGTGTACCCGCACCGCAGATATTTTGGAACATTGACAACTAAAGGCATATTCACGCCTCTCTCCGGACAAGCCGCGCATTGGAGACCGAGATAACCTATTGGACGATTTGGGTATGGCCGGGACTGTTTACCAGCGAGCGGGACATCAACGCCGTGCGCATGCCCGCGTCGCATGACGATATCCAGATGTCCGTGGAATCGGGTGATGGCCAAAAAGTTTTTGTATATATCCTGAACTCTCGTTAGTGTTCGTTCCGGCCAGATTATTGCACGAAGTACTGGTACTGTGTCCGCAAAATAAGGATCTGCCATCCGTTGAAGTACGTGTACGAAATTGTAAGCTGAACCCTTTCCTTGGCTCCGCTCCTGGTGGTAGTACCCGAGCAGACCCAGCGTATAGCCTGTTTTCGGTTCCTTGACGCTGCCGGGAAAGATCCCCGCCTGCAGAAGTTGTTCAAATTCCGCGGTCCGCGAGCCGTCTGCAGTCTGGCACCGGCAAAAGGAAATGGCGGTGGCATGGATGCCGTTGGAGTCGACTAAGGTGAAACTTCGTCCAGGTTGTGCCTTGGGACACCGCTGACCGTAGTGGCCTAGAGCGACAACGGCGTTCTCCAAGACTCGGCAAAAGTCAGTCTTCTCGAAAAATCGTTCTTTCGGTTTCCAAACGAGGGCCCAGTGCGTGGGCATCGTCCGATGTTTATTCAGCCAGCACTGCGGACACAGAAGTTCGGCTTGCAGACAGTCACTACATGCCACCTTCCGTAGGTGGAACTCGAGGCCGCAAACGCATGGGGAGAGAAGCTGGGAATGGTGGTGCAGCGATAGCAGATTTCGCAGGAAGACACTTTCCTGCGCTTTCAGTTCGTCCATGTGAGACACCGTCTGCATGAATTTTAGCGGGTGAACTGCAACACGCAAAACCTGGACCTACCTGTCGTGTCTTCGGGCCCTCTTCATCGCACGGCACTGTGGTTTCGTATGCGGGAAGGACGTCTTCGGGTGTGCCATCCGGAAATGGGAGGCATGTGCCATTTTCCAGCATCAAGTTATCGGGCGTAAAGTTGTCGGACGCAGAGTTGTCGGGTTGAGGTGGCAATTGTGGAGCCGCTGCTGCGACCGGGGCGTAGTGCTCTGTAGACCTTGTGCCTGCGCCTGTCTAGGGGTTAAGTCTGTGCTCGAGGAAACGGGGGCGAAACTCACTCGAGTCAAAAGTTAGTTTGAACGTCGGCACATTGGTGGCAAGTCGGGAGGTGCTGGGCTGCACACCATTCTTCCGGCCCAGAATCTTGGGGCCGACGGCCTTCATCCTTGCCAAAAATGAGGAGTCAGTCAGAGAGTAGAATGCACAATGCAGGAGCGTACTGGATCAAAGCGCTTCCCAACTGCTTTGACAAAGGGATTGGACAATGCGCTGGAGCGCTTTATGGATCGGTTGCAGGCTCATTCACTTGGCCAAGTAACAAAAAAGTTAGATCCTGGGACATTGTAGACGAGACAATCAATCACCTTATGAATCTTTCGACTTTAACCCAGGTTTTCGGCCGTTGATAAAATAATCACCAGATGCTATACAAGCCGTGAATTCAATCAAAGTACCTTAGACACGAAAAGTGTTCCATACAATATATTCAGCTACATAGTAGTATAGGGCCATCCTGCAGCGCGCCGACATGAAGTCAGGCAAGGCTGACGTGAAGTCAAGCCCCAGTCCAGGCTGACATGAAGTCAAGCCTCTGGTCCACGGCGATCGATTCCGGCGGTTGATTCAGGTGTCGGCTGAGAGTCCAAACGTACGTCGGTGGGGGTTGAGGCGGTATGGTGTGGACGAGGCAAGTGACGGTGATGGTGGTAGTGAGATAATCAAATGATCGAATCAAATGATCATATCAGCATAGCTTTTCATCTCACGTTACCGCCTCGCGCTCTCCTGTACCTTCCTTGTCACCAACGCCTTCCTCGTCCATCCCCACAACTCGCGTACCCGAACTGTCCTGACTTCACGTCGGACCATTGGATTGGATCCTGACTTGACGTCGGATCCGTGGATTCCTGACTTCACGTCGGATCCTTTCGTTGGTCGACACTCATTGCCAAAACCTCGGGCGACACTCACTATGGCTGTGGACTTATTGCGCAACCGGAATGCCAATGGTGAGTGTATCTATCTCAATTGCTTCGGTCCTACTTCAGAATACGCTAAAACGCGAACACTTAGTTTCGCTGGGGTCTTTCGACGGTCGCGTTGGGGCTATCGCTCACCTCGGGGCCGAGCATTATTTCATTACAACCCATGCGGACTACATCCCCGCACTTCCATCTCTCAAGATTCCCCACGCTCTCTTTCTTCGTTCGGATATGCGGTATGGTACGGACGACCCTACCCTGTGGCCTCAGGAATGGGAAGCGCGTTACTGTCATTTTCCTGCTATCGCTCGAAGGGGGACGCGATCTGAGCTCAATATAATGTGGTGGGATCCTGGGCCCCAGGATTTCATCCATGGAACGGCCATTACCAAAGGGCTGGGTACGCTCAGCACTCAACGCGTAACCCAACTTTTGAAGCCCATCAACGCACTCGTCGCGCGGTGCGACCATCTACACAAGTCATCCCCGCAGTCCTACATTCCGTTGTTTAGCCTGCTGATTCAAAATATCGGCGTCCGGATCGAACTACTTCAAGATGTGCCGACAACGTACACGAAGATGGTGTTTGGGGTCACGTCGCTGCAACGCGCGTTCCTCGAACTGGATGCTCTCTACAATTATATGACAATATACAAACCTCGTATCGACAACTACATGATCTGCAAATCAACGAGCGCTCCCATCGCAGACTGTGTAGGCGCATTTACCTCCGTTCCCGCTATCGCGCAGCAACTTTGGTCCGCGCGTCTGCCGTGCTGGTTGTTGCGACCCACACACACTTTCAGCAAGGAGAATATTCTGGCTGTCGTCCCCCTAAAACAACCGACGGGCATTGCCGAGGACATCCCAGGGACTACTGCGCCACGACCGGTTTATAGCGGAAACCATACTTTGGAGAAGATTGCGGCCATCCAGCGCGAGGCCGAGACTAATCCCTGGTATTACGATCCTTTTGACACGCATCCGCCGCGTTCTCTCTCACCGTCCCCCGCGCTTCAATCGAGTGTAGCGATCCCAGTCGCCAGCGGCTCCCGAACAATCCCGCCGGTCGATAATTCCAGTGCTAGCAGCTCCCAACAAGTCGCTCGGGCCCAGAACAAGCAGCAGCCACGCTTCAAACCATGTTTGTGATTTTGTACAATAAATGATACACCCAATCTGAGTTTGCTCCAGATCCAGCTAAACCACCGGGCAAGGCACCAGCGACCCAGGTCTCGAAGACTGATCGAGATAAATTCGCCGTCCTCTCTATTCCGGAAATGCCTCCTTCCATCGACGCGTGGGCGGCGGCACTGGCACAGGTCGATCGCTCGGTGGCCCCTGTCGGGGCCGTTGAGAAGCGATATGTACTCCCAGAGCCTGCCTTGCTGGTTAATACAACATACGAACGGCGCCGGCTCTGGCTGCACCATTGGTCGCTGCTGTGCGACGGCTTCCTTTACATGTTGAGTCAGCCGGACCATGCACGACCGTTCAGCAATCAAGAATGGAGGGATGTATTGGCGGGGCTGTTGACCAAACACGGGCATCCCAACTCGAAGGCGTACAAGAGGAGCGCACAGCTCGAGGAGTTGTTACGTCCAGTCTGGCAAGCGTCCGGACTCACCAGCATCGAGGGCTTCCCGGCACCGATCGAGTCTCTCCCTCATTTCAGTCTCGAGCAGACTCACGAGATTGTGTGGCGTGTGGCGGAAATCAGTTTCCGTTTCGAGTTGCGTTCGCTTGACAAACGCGCGTCGAAGAAGGACCGGCTGGAGCAGGTCAAGGGGTGTTTTGCGGGGCATAGATTGTTGGGAGTGCCATTGGAATTGAGCAAGCGTGGTTGGGCAGCAACGGCAATCGAAGAGCGCCATCGCTACGTCGCGAGAACGGCAACTCTGATGTTGGATTGGACCACCCAGTGCCCTCGCCCGAGCATCATTCACCGTGTCGCCGATCGGCGGAACTGGTCCCTGCACGACATGCAGGTTTTGGAAACGGCCGTTTGTCAATACTACACGCAATCTTTCTGGGAATATTTTGGTCGCGCTGCCGTTGTCCCGCTTCGTCTGAATCATGATGTGGAAAAAGAGGAGGGCCAACTGTAGAATATACGCTTGCTACGAATTGTATCTACTGTGTCGAATCAATTGGATATGGCTGAATTATGCAAGAGGGGACACGACGCGGTACCGCTAAGCGATGTAAGTCACGCGGGGTTGGCGGCTATCAACGCGTTTTGTTTATGCTCATTGCTCTCCACCACATCGCGTCGTGTACTCCGCCTGCTGTTCGACTGTACGTCGCCGCGACCTCGCCGCCTGCGTCCCATTCGCCTTCGGCTCGCGGTTCGCCCCCAGCACACAACCCCCCGCCTCAGCTTACCTCCAAATCATCCCTCCGTGCTGCACCCGAAGCGACCGTCGCTCTTCGTCGACGCGTTGACCCGCTCCCCGTGAGCGCGGTCGTGGAAGGTGTGGCCTTGAGGGCAACGATTGTGAAGACGCCAGTCCAATTGAGTCGTCGTCCGATATCTCCGACCCGACGCGCTCAGGAATGACGGATCAAAAGCTGTGCAAAGCGGTGTAATCTCTCTTGTCTTGCGCGTCGACCGCCGCCAACGACGCACGCAACACAAGACACTCGGACCAACCCTCGAACGAGTTCACCCGAGGCAACGTCCATCACCCGCCGGATACCGCAGGCTTGACTTCATGTCAGTCTGCATTGGGGCTTGACTTCATGTCAGCCTCGCCTGACTTCATGTCGGCGCACGTATGGGCCTCGTTTCCTGTTGTAGAACACAATGTTTAGGTTAGGTCATTGTATTGAATTCATTGCTACTCTAGCATCTAACGATTTAATCTGTCGAGTCAGCACCGCCCGAAAATGTCGACGACACGAGAGGATATAAATCATAAATTCATAAGGTGATTCATCGTCTTCTGTACAATATGAAGGGATCTAACTACTCTTCTTCTAGTTGGTCAAGTCGACAATGCCAAGGAATCTCGGCTTTTTCATCGGCGGCTCGACTTCTTCGTCGTCGTCGTCAAAAACTTCGACAACTCCCAGAAATTTCCTCTTGGGGACAGAGCGCACGGCCCCAGACACATCGTCGGCAGAGAGGTCGATGGGTTGGGCGCGCGAACTGCCTGGGACTGATGCTGCAATACGGCTTGTAGATGGATTTGTGGGAAGGGTTGCGGGAGCTGCGGGAGGTGCTGGGGCTGCAACGTGTGTAGATGGAGTTGTGGGAGGGGTTGCGGGAGCTGCGGGAGGTGCGGGAGGTGCTGGGGCTGCGACATGCAGGGGAGCCGCTGGGGCTGCAACGCGCACTCTCTGAAGCCCCGGAAGTGGCTCGAAAGCCCACGCTGGTCGCGGTCTCGGTATAAAGACTGTAATCCAGTCGTGCCACGACTGCTCCGCAGCTTGCAGCCATGCCCTCGCGAACGGATCTCGGACGACGTAAACGTTGCCACGTCTCTTGTAGAACGCGCCATACGCGGTCATGTACTCGCGCAGTCGTTGACGTGCCTCGAAGGGGGGGGCGTCGGTTTCAAGACGTATGAGTCGACCATTGCGCATCTGGACGGTTGTTAGTTATTGCGCCGAGGCCGAAGGAGGGAGAGAGAGTAAGTACATAATTGGATTTGATTTTGCCGAGTTGACTGAAGGTGGACGCAGTTCCCATTGCGACTCTCAGCCTGGTGGGGTTGTGCTCGAAAATCGCCTGGATATCTTGAGGATGGTACAGCTCGAGTGCCTTGCGGAGAATAGCTCGGTGCCATAGATTGGTGTCATAGTCGGGTCGATTCGACGGACCAAACAGACGACGAACTTCTTGGGCAGTCATGCGCGACATGGTGGATGGCTCTTGGGGTGGGGAGAATATTGAGTTCGAGTTAACATGACTTATATACCCCGCGCTTAGGTTCGTGCCACCCTACTGTTCGAGGTTTCAAGATGCTTGCCTTTGAAGTCCGACAATGTGTCTCGGGGATCTTCGTGCCACCAGGATTTTTTTGATTGCCTTTTCGAGTTGCACAATGTGAGCGCTTTGAGTGCTTGCGGTGGCAGTTCTGACTTGTATATTTCAGATTCTCCGTTCCTTCGGCCTTTACTTTCGCCTCCACTTTCGCGCCTTCCTTGGATTTGATACACGATGGCACGCACGAAGCAAAAGCCGAAGCAGAAAGAAATGTTCGAGCCTTACAACGAAGACGATGTTCCCGCCATCATGCCATTCCCCGACCTCTACGGTGTCGCCACCACCAAAGGCGAGGACATCGCGATACCCCGACTCAACCAGCATCAGCGAAGTTGGATCTTGGACGTGGCCCTCCGCAACGTCAATCTTCCCAGCTTGGTGGGAAAGGCCGCTACCAAATTCTACGACAGCGTCAAAGACGACGCCTTCGACGCCAAAGCATTCAAGCATGCTATCAGCCCCGGAGATGCAGCGGAGGAAGCTCGTCTCCCTTCTCTCGTGGCTGCCTGGAAAAAAGAGCAGAAGAAGAAGGGGAAAGAGAAGAAGGCGAAGAAGGCGAAGGCCAACGGCTCCAAGGGCGCTGAGACCGATGATTCTGACAGCGACAACAGCGACGGCGGCGGCGATGACGGGCCAGACGCAGGTAATCGCGGTGCTCTCTTGCGGGGGTACACTGATGCGGGGTGGCGAATCGTATGGACTCATTCTCCTGCATTTATTCACGCACTCACAAGCAAGTAGGCGATTCAAAAGGTCATCAGCAACAAGCGATCCGCAGTGAAGACGAAAGTCCAACCGACAACGGACAACTCGGCCACCTCTACGCCTGCACCCGACGCATCGGTCTTGGGACAGTTGCTTGGGATGGCCGCCTACACCGGGCGCGACAAATTTCGCGAAGATCGCCACGACACCATCCAAGAATTGTCAACAACTCTTCCTGGCACGAATGCAGGTGGCAAATTCCGTAAGGCCGAGGCGCTACTATGGGCGAAGGAAGATCAAGCCTCGTGGGATGCGGCGGCAGCGGCGGCGGCGGTGGAGGACGTGGACTGGGCAGAGTAAGTGAATCCAACTGTGAAGTTGGTTATGCCACTAACGAGTTGGTAAGACGCCAGAAGCTAGTTACCAGGGGCTTCAAGCATCTCGTCTTCAAGTTACATGCCGCCCGCAAGTTTCGCCCTTTCGTTGCAGCCATGATGATGGCTTGGGTCAATGAAGACGGCCAAGTCCAGATGGAATGGTACGTCTTGATTGACCCGCGATTGGCCGGTACTTACCTCTGGAGCAGGACCGAGGCGGTGCCCGATGACATCCCTATCCGCCAGGCTTTCGAGACACGACACGAATCGGCCATCAAGACAACCATCAACGCGATGCATACATGGGCAGCAAAGGGTCTCGAAGGTAAGGTCCAGACCTGGGGCGATGACTTGTTCTGACTGGCGGGGCGGTAGACTATGCGGCCACGCTTGCAGCGCCCAAGGCGCCTGTTTTTCCCCTTCGCGTTGAAGACCTGGCCAATACCACCCCGAACGATCTGTCCCAGACGGTCGTGTCATTCGTCACCGAGTCGTATCGTGCGTGATACATTCTTTGATGATAACTGGGTTAATTAATTGACAGGCACGGTGTTCGGTACTGACGACATTCCTTGGGCAGCAATCGCCGAAGAGCCCACCAAGTTCTACGACACGGCCCGCATTCCTGTCAAGTTCACCTCTACTGGGCTGGCTGGATTGGCTTACCCCGAGTGGTATGCATTGGCGACCGAATTGGCCAAGGGCGCTGGTACGGGCACTGCAGGCTTTTTCGGCAAGCCACCTGCAACCCCACAGCACACTCTCTCGAGGTCCACCACTCCGCTCCCGCCTCCTCCGTCGCCACCCCCTTCCCCGCCGCCTCGACCTCCTACGCCACCGCCGCCTTCCCCGCCACCTCGACCTCCTACGCCGCCGCCGCCTTCCCCGCCACCTAGACCTCCTACGCCGCCGCCCCCTCCTCCGCCGCCGCCTTCCACACCACCTCGACGTCCTACACCGCCGCCCCCTCCTCCGCCGCCGCCTTCCACACCACCTCGACGTCCTACACCGCCTCCTCCTCCTCCGCCGCCTCCAGGCACGCCGCCTCGACATCCTACGCCGCCCCCTCCTCCTCCGCCGCCCCCTTCACCACCCCCAGGCACGCCGCCCCCTCCGCCTCCTAAGGGGAAGAAGAGGCAGCAGAAGGCGGCTGCCGACACGGGCCCTAGGCGTGGCGGACGTGAGAAGACTGTCACCAAGCGCGCGCTAGGCGAAAGCGGAGCCACCCCTCGCAAACGCAAAGCGGACGACGCAGGTGATCGCCCTACCAAGCGCCCCAAAAAGTGAGTGTCCGGTGTCGAATCACATTTTGCAATGTAACTCAAATCACATAGAACGTAGGTTGTCCGGCAGGATCATTTGAGTACTTGGGACTTTAGTTGTTGGGACTTTAGTTGTTCTTTGTGATAATATGATTTTTTCAATCTGTTTTTATTGGCGTCTGACTTGAATGACATGAACTCAGGTTCCACGGACTTGGGTTCCATGCTCGACTTGGGTTCCGCACTCGACTTGGGTTCCGCACTCGACTTAAGTTCCGCACTCGACTTAAATTCTAACTACTCAAGTCCGAGGTTACTTTGGGCAAAGGGGTAGTGGTAAGGTATATTCCTCTGTCTAATACATGTATATATGACTTAAATAATGACTTGAGTCTTTCACTAACCTAAGTCTGAAATGTGGTCTACACCGGCCATCACCTAAGATAGGCTTATAAATTACTTGAAGCAGAACGATGGCTGGAATATACCCCCTCCCAGCTCACACCAATGTTCTCGAGAGCCTTTAAACGCTTTTGGATTGAGGAGCTTGCACGTCTGCGCAATGGAACATTTGTGATCCCGCACACCTTGATTGTTCGGGACGGTGTTCTCACCTCAGACGCATCAGTCGTGGTGCAGAATGCGGACGGTCGTTGGCAATGCACAGAGGAAGAGATAACTGTGGCAGCCGATGAACTAGAATTGGATTATATGGATGTAACCGCTGAATTTGGAGAAAGACTTATCTGGGTCAACGACGCTATTGTGCCAGACATGCCGAATCAGATGCGAAAGCTTGTGGACGACGATGAAGACCTTTACGTGGTCATGGTGTCACCTTGGGCGGACGACGTCTCGGGAAACAAGTCCAAGCAATATAACAAACATATGAATATGTACACGGGCAATGGCTGTCTCCCAGGACGACTTCTTCAGCAAGAATTCAATATCCATTATATATCGACCTCACCTCATGCATCCTCTGCGGAACAATTCGCTACATTTCGGGATCACGTTAATAGCACGGAGACGAACCCCCTTAAATGTTATAACGCTGCCACCAAACGACGCTGCCGGTGCATTTTGCGAACACCCGGATTACCGGCAGATAATCCTCAGCAGTCGGAGGAGTCTTGCCACATGGGGAGTAACGCCAACTTCCCTTGCCGCAAGTGCAAGTGGGGCGGAACAACCGTTGAGAAGGAATCTGATGCAAAGTATCATCAGTGCCATCTCGCCGGTGTTGCTCGAACCGCTCAAGAGATCCGGGAAAATCTTCACAAGCAGCTCGAGTTATCCATGCGTGGGGATGCAAAATCTGTGGAGGAATTTCAGCGAAACAGCGGTACCAAGGATAAAATCACCCAATACTGGGTTGAAACCCTTATCAGCAAAGCGAAGGCTGCGAAGGCCGAGAATCCACGTCGAAAGGCAGATGATATTGCGTCGGAATTGAAGGCCTGGCTCGATGCCCAGCCCGGGGACAAGATGAATCCGTTACTCGATATTTCGGGTCTTGATCCATCGCAGGATACACCGGTCGAGCTCCTGCACACCATCCTCTTGGGTGTCGTCAAATATATTTGGCATATGCTGAATACCAGTCAGTGGTCGGACACTGATCGCTTACTGCTCGCTATTCGCTTACAGTCCACCGACATCAGTGGACTGACCGTTCCACCAATTCGCGCTGCCTATATGATCCAGTATAAAAATAATCTGATCGGCAAGCATTTCAAGACATTAATGCAGACACTTGCCTTCCATGTTCATGATATGTCGACTCCAGAGCAGTTTGTGCTTGTCAGGGCAGCTGGCGAACTTGGGGCCCGGCTTTGGGTTCCCGAAATCGACGACATGGACGAGTATTTGGAGCAACTCAAGATCGCAGTGGCGAACGTCCTCGACGCATTTGACGCTGTTGATCCATTGAGAATCCTGACGAAGATCAAACTTCATTTGCTGGCACATATCCCAGACGACGTACGGCGTTTTGGCCCCCTTATTCGCTCTTCAACAGAGATATATGAATCGTATAACGCTGTTTTTCGCCTTTGCTCCATCTTCAGCAATCGACTTGCTCCCAGCCGCGATATCTGTCGGAAATTCGCTTCAATGAGCCGGGTCAAGCATTTCCTTTCCGGTGGTTACTGGTGGGATCCTTCATCAAAACGGTGGACTCACGCGGGCAATGCAGTGCAGCAGATTCTGCATGCTGATCCCGTCTTCCAACGCCATCTGGGCTGGGTGCCTCCGAGCAGAATGGAGCCCGGATCCATCAAGCTCTTTGCCTCGAAAAAGAAGCCTGCCCTGCGATGGGATCAAACAAAAATGTCAGCACATTGGAATACGGGGACTGCGCCTTCACCCGAGAGCTGGTGGAGGCAGGGCCGTGTTCTAACAGCACAGAGTGGTGATGCGGTCACCCTCAATTCCTGGGTGTTTGGACAGGATTCAGCGGGGAAAACTGTCATTGGTCGCATTACAGAACTCCTGGTGGCCGAAAAATCACTTGTCGAGGTGGAGCAGTTCATCTGTGGTCGAGAGCGCCACCCAGACTTCGGGTGGCCAATACTGCGACGTCCAAACGGAGTTGAGATCACACAGGGACACCAGTCCTTCGTGGTCCTTCCATCTTCCTCCATCGAGTTCGTATTCTCAGCACAGCATGACTGTCGGAGAGGGAACTGTCAGCCGACAAACACTCAAAAGGAGGTCCAGGAACGAGAACAGACAGATCGGGACACCAGTTTGATAAAGCACAGTGATGATGACCACTTCGTTATCAACATGGCAGCTCTGCACAACTTTGTCAAGCTATGTCGCGCACTGCCCCACAGATTGACAGAGCTTCATCCTTTATTTGATGATCGTACAGCCTTTCACAAAGAAGCAGCCAAGAAAGCACGAAAACTTCGGACGAAGAAGCGCAAGAAGACAGCAGAAAAGCGGAAAGCAACTGCGGCAGAGAAGAAGCGCGAAGCAGAGTTGGCAGCCGCCGAAGCAGTTGCCGCAGAGTTGGCAGCAGCAAGAGATGAGGACCTGGAGGAGGACGGGCAAGAGAGCGACCCAGAGCTGTACTCAGGTTCTGAAACTTCGGATGGAGAGGTTCTCGCCGAGGATGAAGACGATGATGATGATTTGGCAGTCAATCCAAACAGGCGGAAAAGAAAGAGGCAGAGACGACAATAGAAGCTTGTATATTGATATAACTAGAGAGTAGCGAGGGATATCCGTCCGAGTCCGAGTCGTTAAACAACTGGGAGTCAGAGTCGAGTCGCGATCGGACGCAAGTGAAAGTGGTGAGAAGTGTGACTAACGTGACGCTGTGGCGGCACTGCCGCCATCGAGGTACTTAACACTCTGCCGAAAGGAGGGGGTTTCAATAAAATAAGAGAAAAATAAAGCAGAACATAGAATCCAACTCTAAGATGGACCACAGGGTCAATAGCATCGGCAGACACGCGCTTCAGTTGTACCACCCAATTGTTTCTTGTTGTGTCTCAAGTCCATTGATGCCGCGAATCTCCGGCTTGCTCAAAATATTTTCGTCTGCGACTGGAACATTATATCGTTGCTTGGGCATTGTATTGATGTGTACCGCGATGCATAACTGACTCTGAAAGGACGTCCATTCAAGATCAATCCTCTGACATCAAATTTGAATATATTCGAGATCATTGTGAGTTCAAATGGCCACATCATTTCTAATTCCTTCTACCGACATCAATCCAAAATAGAGACGGGTTGGTGGTGTAGGAATTTTCGTACGGGTATGTTTCGCGAGACGAGGCTTGAGACCAACACTAGGGCCTGATCGGGTACTCAAGAATCTTTTCCCAGAATCTTACTAACACATATTCTCCCACACTATTCATCCCTAAACCCATCCAGAATGGAAAATACATGTATTTCTCAATATCGACGAGGTGTAGTGGTCAGGAAGCCACGGCTTCAAAATATCTCACACATCCTGTGATCGAGCAAAGAATTCTTGGTTGGACTCCAGAAACTCGAGGGACTTTTATATCACAGCGCCTCTACCACTCCGCGTACTCAAGGCTTTATAAAATGACTATTTCAAGGACTCTGGGGGGTTTAGGGACGAGATTGGCACCCATATCAGATTCTGGGAAAATTCTAGAAAAAATTCTGGGGCACCCGATCAGGCCCTAAGTCGGATTTTTTCTGAGCGGCTGCTAGAAGAACAACAGTCTGGCACGACGAGTCTCAACACTTCTTGGGACAAAGGCCCGCACGGTTCTTGCGCCAGAATTCACCACGATTCAATTCGGCGCTCTCAGGGCATCTAAAGTTTCTTGGTTCATTCCGAGTTGAGTCACGATCAAGTTGTATTTATTGACTTGCGCACTACTTATACTTGTGGTTACAACATTCGACTGTTCAGTTTCGGCGACGCTATAATACATGCTTCTCACTCAACTTTTTACTTCGGCATCTCGAGGACGATTCGTCCCGCGATAGTGCCCTTCGTCATCCCCTCGTAGATACTGCGGAAGGCGTCAACGCCAATACAACATCAGTCTGAGAAGAGCACGCACGAGGAGAGGTCAGGCAGCTGCTTGAGACTGTATTTGCATTTCACTTCTCCGCGCGCGGCTATTGCGAT
Organism: Mycena haematopus; assembly: GCA_029281435.1. Taxonomy (NCBI): domain Eukaryota; kingdom Fungi; phylum Basidiomycota; class Agaricomycetes; order Agaricales; family Mycenaceae; genus Mycena; species Mycena haematopus. Next base: position 116,588 of record JARJCV010000106.1, read on the forward strand.
GGCCTCCATCGCGTCCTGGCGGTTACCGACGTACGAGCCGAGGATACTGATGCTCTAACATTGCATGCGTCAGGATCGCATTCAAGCGTTGGGGGTATTAGAACATACCTTGAACACGGTGAAGAATATGGATGCTTCGAGGGTTGCTTTCCCGGGGAGACCCACCGCCATTAGGGTTCCTCCATTGCGTAGGTATTCGATGGCTTGTTTGTATCCCGAGCTCTAGGACCACGATGAGTATGTACACTCCATTGCTTGCGGTAGCACACTCACGCTGGCTGCGGTGACTACCGCGGAATGGGCGCCGACGCCGTCAGTTATGGCTTTGATCTCCGCGACGATGTCCTTCGATTCCTGGAAATCGATCCACTTGTCGGCGCCGAGTTCGAAGCATAGTTTCTTTTTGTCGGCCCCGGTGTCTGGACGTGATCTTATTAGATTGAAAGGCACGGAATTGAACGGTGAGAATCTACGAACCGACGGCAATAACCCGAAGACCGGCGACCTTTGCGTATTGGATTGCTGTCTATCCATTAGGGTCACCGTCTACTCCTGTTGCGCAGACGTACCGAGATGGCCGAGACCGCCTCCTGCACCAGGTAGAACTATCCAGTCTCCTGGAACTGTTTGGCTGTACTTTATTGCGCGGTAAACAGTAACACCCTAGCTCGAAAATGAATTCGATCCCAAAAAGTACGATGAAGTCTTCGTACCGCACAGAGAATTGAGGCAGCAGCATTGCTGTCAAATCCCTCTGGAATCGGGGTGACATGGTTGACGTAGGAGACCTGAGGAAATCGTGAAAAGAACGTTACGAGCGTGTTAGAAAAAACACATACGACGTATTGTTGGAAGGTTCCATCGACAGTGAACCCGCTCAGCTTGGCATCCAGGCAATCTGAGAGCGCCCACAGTCAAATTTGAATTCGGTACGAGTCTGGTTTACGCACTTTGCTCGCGACCTTTGCGGCATTGCTCGCAGTTGAGACACCTGAACCAATTAGCACTCGCTTTCACTAATATTCTCATAACTTACGAGTCTGCAAGCCATTTGATGCCTACGCGGTCGCCAACTTTGACCGGCGAATGGCTTGTGTTGTTACCGATAGCGACGATCTCTCCAACACCTTCGTGCCCACCAACCAAGGGCGTTTTCGAAGGGACAGGCCAATCCCCGAGCGCGGCGTGTAGATCAGTGTGGCAGACCTTTGGGCGTGTATTTCAGCAGCTAGATATAGAATTTGAAGCATTCACACGTACCCCGGTGCATGCGAGTTTGATGAGGCATTCGCCAGGAGCAAGTTCTGCTTGGGATTTCACTGGCTGGTCGTGCTTGATTTGAATGGCTGCACCGCTGGTTGGGACAACGGCCGCAGTCTGGATTTTGGGAATCGTGTAAGAAGACATGAGGAGGGAATTGAGGGAGGTGAAGAATGGATTGCGATAGGGGATAGGACGTAGGGAGGCCTTTATACGATGAGACTTCTGTTCTAGACCGACATGGCGTCATGGCAGTATCAAGCCCATGATCGTGCGGGATCCCGGCACGGAACGGCTCTAGATCGGTCGAGAATCAGCCACAGACCTTACTGCAAATTCGATTTATGTACAGCTCATGGTGTAGAGATCTATGGCGCGGGGGGCTGATATTATCGGCTACCCGTCCCCGAATCACTCCGCAGAAAAGAAAAGAAAAACTTGAATCCGATTTGGGTTTTTTGATCGCGGCGGGACGGCGAACAATTGATGTACATCGCCATTGCCGTTCGGTGCCGTCCCTCTTCACAAAAAGGGGGCGATTCTCCTTACCATGGGGCCCGACGTTGGTACTAAGGTGAATTCCACACAATTTATCTCCTTGCCAGCATCCGCTCTGTAAGAGCTCTCGCCAGCCAAATAATTGAATATAGTATTACAGTTTGTTCAACTTTGATTACAGTACTTACTGTAATATAAGGGCACAAAGTCGTACAACAAATTCGTAAAGCGCGCCCCGAGGATTTGAGGTGTATGGTGGATTAGGCCAATATGACGTGGAGCCATTATCTGTTTCCCCTAGTGCAGCATCGACCGTTGATCGAGTGTCGCCTCAAGGTTTGCTAGAGAAGCGCAACAAAATTTGTTGATGTGGTCTTCGCATCCGAGCTGCCCGAGTTGCTCAACGGTCCGCATTCCGCAATCCGAATACTTTCGAGGATGTCGATTTCGGAGCGACGATGAATTTCCCTTGGTCGACCTGCTCGATTTCGGCCTTGGTGTAGATTTTGCCTAGGCGCAGATATCTTGCCGCTTCTTGACCTCTGTATCGGGACCTTTTGGGGACCTTCCCCAGTTCTTGTCCCCGTTATTTCAAAGCATGTGGCAAACGACTTTGATTACTGTATGGCCCTGGCCTTTGTTCTGGCGCTCACGTTGCGTGGAACGGTGAACCGCTCAAGTAACCCTCGCTCGACACGACCAAGATACGCTGTATATATTTTATAGTACGGGAGGAGAGCGACCAGAAGCTTGTCGAGAAATCCCTTCCAAACCCCTTCTTACATTTTATATTTGCCAGCAAGGTTGCCAGGTGGTGAGATCGATCTCGAACGGAAAGTCCCAACATCCGTCGATGTCTTCGAGGTTCGTCGTGGATACGAAAATCGGATTCTATTTCCAGAGTACTGAGTGGCGAGGTTTGAGTACTAAGGCGAAATCGTCCGAGGTGAGCTTTTATTTGTGAGACAAGTAACAGGGAACAGGCGAGAGAAGCGAAGCGCCGTGCTTAAGTAAATGGACAGTAACAAGCACTCGAGGAAGCTCCCGAGGACCGAGTAGCCTCCCTGATACTATAGCCATTCCCTGATCGTTTCTTGCTGGTTGTAAGGACCCGCCAGAAAGTATTCGGCGCAAGGCTGGAGAGGACATGTACAAGTCAAGGTACAAGTGCTGTGCCGTACGCCGGCGTTTGATCACATCAAATGACCGCCGTTCTGCCGCGATCAAAATTCCCATATTGGTTTTTACATATGATCCAGCAAAGGGGCCCATTGTGGGAAGCTGATTTAAGATATGCTGCTGTCTGAGGCGGTGAAGTAGAGTATTCAATATTTAATCCTCGAATTTCCGAAAGAAAAGGGAGCGGCGGAGCGCTTTCCGATTCGGAGTTTGTAGGATCATGATCTACACGTCGTGCACCGCCACTCGTTCCTCTCTCCCTGCGCCGTTCCTGCGCGCTTCCAGTCGCGCTTCCGCTTTTCAATTCGAGCTTTCTTGGCGTCGTCTGACCATCCACCATCGTATCATACCGGTGACCATTGAGTCTTGAACTCTTGGAGGTATTATCGTTGGGTGCGATTCCCTCAGCAACACTGTCACTAGGCCATAAACATCGCTAGGTCTGCACGCCGTTCACGCCGCGCCGGTTCAACGGGTCCCATCGGACGGGTAGCCCTCCGTTCCGTTGGCGACTTGTTTTGCGAGTCGTGCAACGGCCGTCGACGGGTTGACGGGTACGGAAACACGACGGCCATGCCCGTCGGGACGGCGTGAATGTGCATCGGTTGCAAACTAGGAGCGGGAAATTCCGAGCATCTTATCGATTCGCCCATTATCCATACGGGGTTTCACTCAGTGGCGAAGACAACGATCTTCAAGAGAGGTTTGTGCAGTTCGTTGTTGGCCAAACCTTGCCAAAATCATGTCTTGTCGACCGTAGTGCCGTGATTGCATTCCAACGCTGCTGCACTCAAGGATAATTTGAACCCGCGATAGCCCCAAACAGTTTTCAAGATATCATTCGATCAACAAAAAACAAGATAACGATTTGCGGTTTGGGTACGGTGGACTTGGGGTCAAATTTGGCCGGGAGGGGCTTCGGCTTGTCGGGCGCTACTATGGGCGTATAGAAGTTGAGGGAACACTAGTGGAACACTGCGGCCTGGGTGCACCCAGCCTTATCTCTGGTAGGTGTTTTGCAAGGATCGACGCTGATCGACGGCGCATCATGCAGGACCGAATGATGACAAGGGGCACGGAAGCAGAATAGATTTTTTTTCTTTGTCAAACGTGCGCTCTTCGAGCTGAGATTGAGCGACTCAAGAGTGCGCTCCATCTTGACGTTCTTTTGGCTGGGGTAGGTGGGTAACATCCATGCAGCTTACGTGTAGACCGTGCGGTTGACCATCCAGTTGGCAGTAAGTAGCAGTTGATTCTTTCTTCTGATATCTTTCGGCAAGGCTAACCACGCGAGCAGCCTACGCGAGCGGGCGATGCCGGTAGCTCAATTGGCCCAATTTATTAACCAATGTGGACAGGGATCGCGCGTCGCCGCCCATGTCTTCCTTGCCTCCAATACCGCCAAATATCGGCCAGAGGTATGCCTCCCGTCGGACGTGTGTAAACATTTGCTCATCATTGAATCCCTCCAGGACGGCGCCCGAGGTAGGTGTCAAGTCAGAATCAGGCACGGTCTAATTTCGAGTCCTGCTGCAGCTCTTTGGGATGCTATTCAACTATGGATTGATGGGCTCGTTGCTGGTTCAAGTGTGTGAGTAAGCCGCTAGCTGGCTGTCGCAGTCGCGCGTTTGGCTAAAAGCGAAAGCAGACCATTATTACCAGGCATTCCCGAAGGATCGGACGTCCACCAAGGCCATCGTGTACACGCTTTTTATCCTCGAGACCGCCCAGACAGGGATGATGACTTATTTCGCGTGCGTTGGGGTCTCTCTGCCTGCGTGCCTCGCTGAAAGATCATTCGTTGTTCAGGTACACGATTTTCGGCTCGGGATACGGTACGGCCGCCTAGCTCGGGCTGGGTAAAGCGTCGTGCTAATGTTGCGAAGGGAATCTCGAGGTGTTTGACAAGAGCGCATTGGAGTGGTTTCCGGTCTGCATTTTGGGATCGATCATAGCGGGGATTGTGCAGCTCTTCTATGCATACCGGCTGCGTGCTTTCTCGGGCTCATGGATCGCCGGTGGGGTCGTCACATTCGTGCGTTTATTGTTCGCTGGATATGTTACAGCGTCCTCATTTCGCCTGCGCAGTTGGCGGTGCTTCAAATAGGGTCTGGCATCGGACAAGGGATAATCAGCGAACGCATTGTCAACAGGTCGAGGTTGGCTGGAAGGCCTATCACCGTCACGGTCGGTCCGACTTGCTCGAAAGAGTTCGCGATGCTGATCTTGAATTTATAGATCTGGCTAGTTAGCAGTGCCCTTTGCGATGTTACAATCGCAGGCCTGATGACGTACTACGTGAGTTTCTGCGAGTGTTATTTACGGCCACTGAATTATCGTGTAGCTCAAACGGAGCGAAGTCATATCCGTCCGGATGAGAAGCAACATTGCCAGACTTGTTCAGTATACTGTCGAGACGGGAGCCATAACAGGTTGGACTTTCCGCTTCATATTTCCGGTGCGTCGGCGCTGATACACCGTCCAGCAATCGTGGCGACTGTCCAGGTCACCGTTCAGCACACTAGCCCAAGGCACAACTACTTCGAGACGCCGAGCTGGACACTGGGGAAGCTGTATTCAAACAATCTCCTGGTGTGTTGCTATGTGCGAACGACGCGCGTTTTTTTCACGCATGTCTTCTTAGGTCCTGTTGAATGCCCGAGCTGTGACTGTGGGCGGACGAGACTACGTCAATTCGAACGCTTGTGGTATTACCGAAGAGATCAATTTTGACGCTACGGGCGGCAGGAGCAGGACGACGATGGACACTCAGCTGGGTGAGAGATCGAGAGGCGGGACTCAGTCCGAGAACGTGACGGATACGCTGGAGAGCGGTAAAGCACCAACAAAATACCCGCCAAATCAGACCTTCGAGCTCGAGGATGCTGCTGTATAGAAGATTGTGTTTCGGGTCGTCCACAGTACTCTAGTTCAATCCGTTTGGAGTGCTGGATCCGAGGGCCGAGTTTCAAATTCCACGGGAATAATTGTATATCTACAGCACGACGACACGGAGTCTACGAAAGACCGTACTACAGTTCCAGCCAAGTCGCAAGACAAAGCACGAGTCGACGTCAAGGAAAGGGAGTCTACGCAAGACCATACTACTACTACATCCAGCGAAGTCGGTACACAGTCAGGAAAGGCACGAGTCGATGTCAAGGAAACAGAAAACCATTATTTCAAGGAGCGTGTACGATGCGCGAGCGAGCGCGATTAGAAAAGGACTAAAAGGAGTGTTGCGGTGTCGGTATCGGTATCAAGTGTAGCAAAGCAAGTCATGAAATGAGAAAGAGCATCGCAGCGTGAGGAAAGAAGAAGAGAAGAATTGCTTGTATTTGTGGTATTGTGTAGGTAAGTGAGAAAGAAACCCGTGAAGAAAGAGGGAAGAAAGGAAAAACAAAGAGGAAGGAGACCGGGAGAGGGGGAGGGAGAGCAAATCAGATATCCGCCCCAACGGCGTCGACGACGTACAACACCGCCGATGGACGCACAAACAGCCCGCGGGACTCGCCCGCGCCGTCCGCGTCCGACACCGCCGGGCTCGCGCTGCGGATGCGCTTCGCCCCGCGCGCGCCGCCACCTCCGAGGAGCGACGAGTCGCCCTCGCGCTTCACGCCCTTTATCGTCGACGTCCCGCCCCACGCACTGCTGCTCGCACCACTCGCGCCCTCGAGCCGCCTCCGCCTCGCCGCGCGGTCGCGCCCGCCCGCCTCGTCCCCATATCCGCCCCCGTACTCCGCCTCCGACCCGCCCGCGATCTCAAAGTACCGGATCCCGCCCCACGACCCGTCGTGCCACTGCCTCGGGGTCGAGGACGACGACGACGAGAAGGTGATGTTGTCCGCGGCGCCGGCGGGGACCTCGACGCCGACCCACGGGCCGGCCTCGCCCTCGACCTCGCCGATGTACCGCGCGAATGCTTTGAAGCGCTTGCGCTTCGACGCGATGATGCAGGGGATGCCGATGTCGAGCGTGGCGCCGCGCGGCTGGGGGAGGTCGTTGAGCGTGCCCGTGGGGGGCGTGGTGGCGGGGGCGGGGCGTTTGGAGGGGAGGGTGGGTTTGGGGGCCGCGGTGGATTTTGTGGGGGCTGTGGGTTTTGTGGTAGTGGCCGGCTTCGTGGTGGTGGCCTTGCTAGTGGAAGTGGAAGTGGAGGTGCTGGGGGAAGGGCCCGCTTTGGTGGTGACAGTCGACACCGTATCTCCCGAGCCCTTGCGCTTCACACGGAGCGTCGACGCGCTCGCGGTCGACGCCGTGCTGTCCGTCTTGCGGTGGTCCTTCCCTTTCTCGCCCTCTCCTTCTCCCTCGCCCTCCGCACCCTCCGCACCCTCCTCTACCTCTGAAACCGAAACCGAGGGCATCGGGACGGGCGCCGCTCTATCCTTCTGCGGCGTCGTCGTCTTATCCTTCTGCACCGCATCCTTCGTCCCCCTCCCCCGCTGCTTCAGCGTAATCACCTTCGTCTCCGCCCCCACCCCTGCCCCCGCAGCCCGCTTCTCCCGACTAACAACCGCCGCCGCCTTCCTCGCCGCACTCGCCGCCGTATCCATCGTACTCGTGCTGCTCGCCACGCTCCGTATACTCGGCGTGCCCCTTCTCCTCGCGGGGTCCAGCGGCGGCACGGGCGGCCTTCCCGCGGTCCCGGTCGTGCGCACCGACACGTCCGACGCGTTGCTCGTCTTGCGGCTGCGCACGCTCGACACGGAGCTCTGCCGCGAGCGGCTGCTCGTCGTGCTCGTGTGCGCCGTGTGGAAGTCCGTCGCCCCGCTCGTGCTCGCCGTGCTTGTGCGTCGCCCTGTGGGCAGAGGCGTCTTGAGCCCGCCCGCGCCGCGCGTGGTGCGCACGGTCGACGTCGTGGCCGTGCTCGCGGCCGAGCCGGGGCGCGCGGTGCTCGTGCGCGTGCTGGTGCCGGTGCGGGAGGACGCGGCGGAGCGCGGGCGGTGTGGGGGGGTGACGTTCACGCTGACCGCGGGGGATCGCGAGGGCGAGGCGGTGTTGGTGGGCGCGGGCGTAGGCGAAGGCGGGACAGGCACCGCGCGCGTCGGCACAGGCGGCTTTTTCGCGACGGCGACCGTCGGCGAGGGCGGGACGCTCCCGCTCCCGTGCCCATTCGCGCGCGCCTTGCCCTTCTCCCCAGGCCCGAGCCCGAGTCTAAGTCCAGGCTCTGGCGTGAGTTTCGAGTCGGGCCGTTCGCCGAGCGGGATATCGATATCGCCGTCGTCGTGTTCTTCTCCTTCGTCGTCCTCATGGTGCTCGTGCTCGTTATCCTCGGCGAGGTCATCGGTGGAGTGGGCGGGGGACGGAGACGGCGCGGGGGACTTGGCGGGGGAGGCGCGCGAGACGGAGCGCGCGGCACGCGGGGTGGGGATGCTGCGGCTGAGGACGCTGACGCGCATGCTGCTTTGCTGGGTGTGGATTGAGAGGCTGTGTTGGTCTGCGTCCTGCGTCGAGATGTGCATCAGTACCACGCAAGAAGGGAAAGGAAAGGCAAGGAAGGCAAGGCAAAGGAAGGCAAGGCAAGGCAACGTAAGGCAAGGAAAGCGAAGAAAAGGAAAGCGAAGGAAAGAAAGGCAAGAAAGGAAGGAAAGGCAAGGCAAGACAACGCAAAGAAAAGGCAAAGAAAGGCAGGGAAGGCAAGGCAAGGGAACGAAAGAAATACCCATACACAGCAAAAATAAAAGGAAAACGAAAGAAAGGAAAAGCAACGCGAACGAAAGGAAAGCACGACACACCTTCGCACTCAACAACGCCGTCGACTTGCGCCCCGCGGACGTCGTCGTCGCCTGCCGGGGGTGCTGCCCGGGCGCGGCGGGGATGGCGGAGAGGAGGTCGTCGATGGGGAGTTCGAGGACTGGGGGGGTGGGTTAGCGCACTTGCGTTGGACGAAGGAATATGACAGGGAGGGAGGGGAGGAGGGAGGGAGATGGGGGAGAGAGCGAGGGAGGGAGGAGGGAGGATGGGAGGAAGGGGAGAAGGAGGGAGGAAGGAGCGGGGAGGGAGGGAGGGGGGAAAAGAGGGAGGAACGAAACGGAGGAAGGGAGGGAGGGAGGAAGGAACGAAGGGAGAAGGATGGGAGGGAGCGAGGAAGTAAACCGACTCACAATCAGCAATCTCGCGCACAGCCCACGCCTCTACGCCGTCCAAGCCGCCCTCGCGCGCGACGCGATCCGCGCGCCCGCGGCCGCCGCGTTTGAGCCACGCCAGTGTGTCCATCCTGCCCCCATCACATTAGCATATCATCGATACCCAAGACGAGACGCGAAGGGAACAAGACGAGACGGGGAAGAAACAAAACGCGACTCACCTCGCCTGCTCAACCTGCACCCGCACATGGCTCGTCTGCCCCAACAGCGGCTGCGCCGGGAACGCGCCCTCGCCCGCGGGGGGTCGGGGTGCGGCAGCAGCAGCACGTTGACGAGGGCCTGGTAGACGCGCCCGGCGGTGGACTCGTTGACGCCGCGGACGACGGAGCGCATCGCCCATTCGACGCGCTCGCCGTCTTCGAAGCGGACGCCGTCGACGTGCATGATCTGCGCGAAGTCGGGGGAGGCGAGGACGTCGGCTGTTTGGGCGCCGAAGAGGGCGTCGACGAGGGCGCGGCCGGATTCTGGATTAGCCGTCAGTGAAAAAAGACAAAAAAGAAAGTGAGAGGAAGAAGACGGACCGATTAGAGGCCGGACGGTGTCTACCCACGGGTCGACCATGGGGCTGAGGCGGGCGAGGGCGGCTTCGGCGGCCCAGAGGATGGGGAGGGCGTTCGCGGGTGTGGTGCGCTTCGCGAGGCCTTTGAGGGCACTCGAATGCAGCTTGGCCGGCAACGCCGCAAACTCCGGCGTGCACCACCCCGTCCCAAACAGCCCCACCAGCGCCCGCCTCGCCCCGCGCTCCAGCACCGGGTCCTGCACATCCGGACGCAGCGCGAACTCGAGGATGCGCGGGATGCGGGCGGCGCACTTGCGGCACGTGCAGCCGGCGGCGCGCCAGGCGCCGGCGGTGAGGGCCTCGTAGGCGGCGAAGGGGAGCGCGGCGTGGAAGAGGCCGTGTGCCATTTCGGCGATGACGCGCGCTTGGACCTCGGCGTGCAGGGTTGGGAGGGCGAGGTAGGACGCGGAGAGGAGGAGGGCGAGGGCGGTGGAGAGGTCGTAGGTGCGGTGGGAGAAGACGAGGGTGCCGGTGTAGAGGAAGCCGAGGGTGAAGTGCAGGGAGGCGGGGGTGAAGGGGGGCGAGGGGAGCGTCAGCGTCAACGGTTCAGAAGAAAGAGACTTTTGGGGGCTGGGCCAGGAGACGAGGGCGGTGTGGAAGTACGGCGAGCGCGAGGCGAGGATGAAGCGGTGGGAGGAGAAGACGGGCATCTGCTTGTCGTGGCCGTCGTCGTCGTCGTCGTTGGCAGCGAGCAGGGCAGGCGCGTTGCTGGTGAGCGCGACGCGGACGTCGGAATAGAGCCTTGAACGCCACATAAAGACCAGATCTTTTCGCAGCTTGTCGATTCTGAGCTCCTCGCCGTCGATGGCCGTGCTGTCGTCCGCCTGCTCGTCGAACAGGAACTCGAAGGCCTCGCCGAAGCCTTGCCCGGTGTACAGGTACTCGAGCTCGTTGGAGAACAAAGTCGGGTTGATGCTCGTCGTGAGCCGCGTCAGTCCACCTACTGTCGTCGGGGCCGGTGACGGGAAGCGCGAGGGAGACGGCGACGGGCTGCGGCTGCCGCGGGCGCCGTCGCGCACGATGTCCAGCGACATCGTCGACGCCGCAAGTGGCTCCTGCGGCCGGAACGAAAAATACCGCGTCTGGAACGACGGCGGCGCCCGTGCGTATACAATGGCTGCCGACTGTGAGCCCAGGGTAGCGGAGTACGGCACGCAACGCACCCTTGTGTCCCCAGACCTCCTCCACGCCGGCGCTGTCCTCGCTGCTCAGCTCCCACACGACGTCCGGGAAGCGTTCTTTGGCGTTGCGGAAGAGCGCGGCGAGGTCGCTCTGCCAGGCGCTCGTCGAGTTCCGCGTCGCCTCCTGCAGCGACAACGCATGCGTCCCCGACATCGAAAGTGGTGGCGGGAAACACGAGGTGATTATGTAAGTCGACCGGATCAGAGCGTCATCTCTTTCTTGCGTCTTTCACTTACACGCCCTCGCCCCCCGCGCAGCGTACACCGTGCGGCCTGCGTCATCGATGATGTGTTTGCTTCAAGTTGGGTTTGAGGAGCGGGAGGCGGCAAGTGCGAGCATTTTCTGGTGTAGTTGGTGAGTCTTTCGTTTGGTGTATCTTTTCTGCTCGTTTCTTTGTATTGCTTCAAAAAAGCATTTCAGCGGCATAACTGCATCCCGCGTTAAGTCGCAGACCGCGACAAGTCGCAGCCGCGACCGCCCTCCCCTCTTTATATACTCGTCGCGTGCGCGCTTAGAAACATCAAACAAATACATTCTTGACTCGCGACGCGGATAAATGCGCCCCGCGGGGAGAAATTTTTGAATTCGGGCTGTAATGGGGGGTTTGCGTGTACTTTTACCGGCTTGCCTTAGTGTGCTTCTTTGGGACTTCTTGCAATTGCGGACTTCCGTGAGGGCAAAGGCTAACCCTAACCTTAAAACTCAGTCTTGAATAGGGATTGAGTTGATAACAGTAGGGTTAAAGGTTGAATAGCAAGACATCGTACAGCGAGGTGGACAGTGGGGCGACAAGGGTGTACGTAACACGACATCGCGGGAAAGGAATCGGTGAGGTAATGTCTACCTCCATGAAGTTTGATATTGCGGCTATGGTACCCGTACTCGACCATACCGTCACAATTCTCGCAGCAAAGGCAAACACAGTTGAGAGCACGGAATGGGCTAGGGTGGTGCGATGATTTCGGAATTCTCTCAGTTGATCATGGGATTTCTCCCACGGTTCAAGACTTGGTTTGGGAAGCGAAGCTAAAGTACAACGAGACATCCCGCCCGCGGGGAGTCCGAAAAACTTGAAACCAAAAAATTCAACATTTCCGATGTGTCACCGTAAAGAAAGCTTGGCCGCTCGCGGGAGCTCGAAATAACTTGAAATCAAAACCTCAACAATTGGGGTGTGTCGCAGAGAAAGGAAGCTTCAAAACGAGATATACATCGAAAGATCCCGCTCGCGGGAACCCCAAATAACTTGAAATCGAAAAATAACAGCTGTTGCTCCAGCGCCGCTCGCAGGAAGTCGAAAGGACTTGAAATCCAAAACCACCGCTCGCAGGGAGCCCGAAATAGAAGTTCGAGATGTATGACCACGAAAATAGGAGACATGCATCGAAAGACGCCGCTCGCGGGAACCCCAAATAACTTGAAATCGAAAAATAGCATCCGCTGCTTCATCCCCGCTCGCGGGACGCTCAGAAAAGGTGAAATTAAACCTTATCACGTGCGAGCTAGGTTGAACCTGGAACAAAAATCCTGGCGCGTTGAAACATGTCGCTCATGGGAGATCCATATAACTCGAAATCAAAAATCACTGCTTAATACATTGCCGGTTTGCAACAGTGCTCGCAGGAGCCTCAAAACCCTTAAAATCAACGTTAGACATTTTTAGCTCTGGCGCCGCTTCGCGGCGCCGCCGCTACTCACAGACCACGAACCTGGGATTGAAATGAAGCTGGTACACATGCTCTATTGCCGTCGGAGGCGGTACGTGCCTGCCGGCGGCTGTTTTCTTTTGAAAAAAGGCGGAGTTCGGCGGCAAATATGCCATCAAAGTCGACTTGGGTACTTGGGCTCAACCCCACTCGCCGGGAAGCCCCAAAAACTGAAAAACAACATTTGCAGCATTAAGTTCCGGCGCCGCTTCGCGGCGCCTGCGCTGCAGACCACAAAGATCAAATCCCAGTGCAGGTAGTGCACACGGATTATTGCCGTCAGAGGTGGTACGTGCCTGCCGGCGGCTTTTTCTTCAGAAAAAAAGTCTGCATTTAGGTTGCAAACATGCCGTCTCACCTTAGGTGGTGGGGTTCAACTTGGCTCGCGGGAAGCCCAAAAAACTCAAAATCAATATTTTCAGCATTATATACTTGGAGCTCTGGCGCCGCTTTGCGGCGCCTCCGCCACACCCTACCAAGATCAAATCTCAGTGCAGGTGGTGCATACGGATTATTGCCGGCAGAGGCGGTACGTGCCTGCCGGCAGCTTTTTCTTTTGAAAAAAAGGTGGGATCAAGCGGCAAATATGCCATCAAAGTGCCATATGTAAGGAGGTTCAACCCCGCTCACGGGAAGCCCAAAAAACTTAAAATCAATATTTTCAGCATTATACACTTGGAGCTCTGGCGCCGCTTTGCGGCGCCTCCCCCACGCCCTGCCAAGATCAAATCTCAGTGCAGGTGGTGCATACGGATTATTGCCGGCAGAGGCGGTACGTGCCTGCCGGCAGCTTTTTCTTTTGAAAAAAAGGCGGTGTTCGGCAGCAAATGTGCCATCAAAGTACCATACGTAAGGGGGTTTCAACCCTGCTCGCGGGACGCTCAAAAAAATTGAAATCAAGAATTGCAGCTTTAGACACTTGTGGCTCCAGCGCCGCTTCGCGGTGCCTCCGCCACGTGCAAACCATGAAGCTGGAGTCAGAGTAGAATTGTTATACATGTGTTATTGCTGGCAGAGGTGGTACGCGCCTGCCGGCAGCTTTTCCTTTTCGAAAAAAACAGCCATCAAAGTGTCAAAATGAGCTCGTTTGGTTCAGTGCCGCTTCGCGGCATCTCCACCACCTATGAAACTCGAACTTGATACATGCGGATCATGCCAGTCATAAGCGGTACGCGCCTGCCGGCGGCTTTAGTTTTTGAAAAAGAAGGCCCACTTCGGTCGCAAATATCCCATCAAAGTGTCAAAGCATGCTGAGCATATTAACCCTCGCCTGCCTGAGGCCTTTGAGTTTGATTGGTCTCTGCCAACCTTCCACTTTTCGCATGAGCTAATTTCCCACCATAACACCTGCCGATCCACACTCAATCAGTACTGATGCCGAAATGTTGCCGTCAGAGCTTCTGTCACCTTCTGCCTTCACTGCCTCGGAACAGCTCCACCCTCATTTTTGTGCTCATTCAGTGTTGACTTCCTCAGCCGAAGTGGTGAGATCCGTCTAAGAGAACGTGGTCAACCCGCAATTCCAAAACTCCGAATTGATGCGAGGTGTCGGAGATGAAAAGCGGGGACCTGGATCTCTGGCAGGTCGCGTACGGGTCGGTCTTATTACTCCGTGTTCCCATGCATTCATGTCCTTCTTAGTGTAATGGTTACGACCCTGAGTTTATTGATATTGCTCTTGGTTCAATTCCCGATAAGCATTCTGCCGGGTTAGTTTTATGCGAAATTTTTCTTACTCTTACTTTTTCAGACCTAACTCCACCTTGAACATCTTCGTACATATGCTGTAGGTACTTTTATCCGTGTCACAATTTTTTTGGGTCCTCGACAAGAAAAAAAACCTGGAACAAAGGTTTATTTGGTCTTGCTACCAAATCCGGACGACTGACCCATCGCGTCCAGATTAGGAAACTCCAACCAACACATCGCAAGCAACTTTCTCATTTTGTCACTTGCGAAATCTCTGTACGTAACAATCTATTAATGACTGCACCCAGCCATAGCTGCCGAAACACCGCGAATCCAGAGCTCAGCACCTTCAGAAGCTCAGCAATTCCCTTGGCAGTATTTTCGCGAAAATCGGAATTAGGTCACATTAGCACTGGCGGTTGTCAGGGGGACACCGGGTATGCGGTGGGTGTATTATTCCGCATTGTTCTCCCACGTTCTGTGCACTTCTACGTAGAAATGCGACCAGGGGAATTTTAGTGCGCTCCCACACCAACTTCTTGTTTACCGCTTTCTTGATGGCACTTGTGCAATCAAACTATGTATAGCTCATTCATAACATAATTCAAATTATTTAGAAATGTTACAGGTCAATAGAAAGCTTTAGAAGTGTAGAGTTTGCATTTCACACAAATTCAACACATACCCATCATCTGAGTACCAAACGTCGTTTCCCCCCACCGATGCCGTAAATTCAATTGAAACGTCATTGCACAATTTCTCCGAGGCTCCCAGAAACTTCTCGCACGCTTCAGGTAAGTTACGAATATTTTCAGGATGGTGCGACATTTCAGCTGGGGTGAGTTCCCCGCGGTCGAATTTGTCCGTCGGAAGTGCGGATAATGTGTGATATACACTCGTCACCTCGGCCCATCAATTTCTCCGTTGGCTGTATAAGAGTCTCGATCTAAATTCCTCTTTTTCCCATTCTCGCCCCTCCCACTCACTGGCCCGGGCTTCTCGGTGATCTCCGGTCAGTACATTTCCCTTAGCCTTGAATTCCTCTTGTACTGACAATTCATTCTTAGCTTCCTCACCCTCCTTCTCTTCTTCTATCTCCCAACCACGATGACTGAATCGTAGTGAATCCCACCGCATTGCATTTTGCGTTGTGGCGCCGAGGTCACGCGTATGTCACGCGTGGTTGACAGCTCGTCAACCTTGTCCACGACGTCGTCGATGGTCAGTCCCTGCCCTTCTGGCCATCCACCAAGGCCTGGACTCTCCTGCTCCTCACTCCCCGACATTCTTGACGCTGCCCTCGCCTTGGGAGCGTGTCGGGAAGCCGGGGTCGGTGGCACTGCGTTGTTCGTCCGTTTCTCGTCTCGGCGTCATGGCCACTCCACAAGTCCTTGAATGCGGTCCAGTAAGTACTATCTGGACTTGTATGATCCATACTGACTCTATAATCTCTTCTCCTAGCCTTAAACTCCCAACTCAGTATATTTTACCTCCAATATGTGTTCGGTTCGTTCTCATCAATAATATTGACTGTAAAACTTCTAGGCCTCGCTAACCGTCCATGATGAATGTATGTGAAGTGACGCCAAGGTGCGTCTACCTGTTCTCGTCTTCTTGTCATCGGACACTGACTTTCTGATGTTCTCGTTCGCAAGCCTTGCGTGTTAAGTGAGTCTTGTTGTATTTCAGCTCTGTTTCTTTCATTCAGTCACTCATTCCTCTCAACTCAGAGTGTGGATATCAACCATTCCCCGACTCTCCTCGAATGCGGTGCTTTCGCGTTCCCACTCAGTAGCTTCCCCCGATATCCACTAGGTGCGTTCTGTTTTCCATTCATTAACCTCTACTGACTAGAAACCTCTGACTTTACTACAGGACTCGGAAACTGGGCTCGGCCAATGTATGTGAAGTCAACTCACTATACACTGGCCTCTTACTTTGATGTACTCAGGCGTGTCCCTTACCCTATGTTCTCACTCGCATCCTTGTATCAAGTGGGTCTTATTTTGTTTGATCTCTTTTCTTTCTTTCGTTGACCTTATTCCTCTCTACTCAGACTGTACATACAAAAAATTCCCCGACTCGCTTCGAACGCGCTGCGTTGGCGTTCCCGCACCCTTGTGAGTATTATCATTACCCACCCGACTTGGAGTGCAGTGCGCGTGCACCGCCGTCTTTCCCGCTGACTTATCTCGCTCCCTCTCTGCTTTTTCGTTTACATTCACTGACCCGTCAACTTAGATCTTTGATGATATGTCTGAAGTCATCACAACTCTAGGTAAGCATCGTGAATGATTTCGTTCTCTGTTTCCTCTACTCAGTCCGTTATCACGGCTCAGTACTATCTGAACTCGTATTGTAGTTACTAACTTTATTCAGAATTTCTGTAGCCTTAAACTCCCAACTCAGTAGCTTCCTCGATATGCACGGCGTAGGTGCGTTCTTTTTTCCGTTCATACGCGTACGACGAGACTCCCACCTTATGATTTCGAATCTGTATTGCAGCTTACCTCCACCGACTCGGCGGTGCAACGCCGCCGTTGTGTCCCAATCGAAGGTAGGTAAGTTTTGTTTCATTCTTCGTGAGCGCTCGCTGACTCGCCTCGGAACTCAGATCTTGAAATCATTTCTCGCTTGACTCGAGGTACCTGAGCCATCTAGTTTTATTTTTCTCTCTTCTCAGTCTGTCATCGCGGCCAAGTTTTTTGATGTACTATTTGAACTCGTATGGTTCATACCACTTGGGTATTTTATTTTTTTCCTTCACAAGACGAGACTCACGTCTTATGAATTCAGGTAAGTATGCATTGCTCCCAGCCTCCAAGCCTAGCGCGCTCGACGCCGTCATTGTATCTCAGTAAGTTTATTTCATTCTTCGTTCACGACCCCCATCAACTCAGAGTCTCAGACTTGGAATTATCGGGGTGGAGTGCACGCTTCACGCGCTCCGCCGTCCGTTGGTCCCGCCGAGTGAGTTTAGTCTCGCTTTTCCGTTTCTTTTTCCGCACACATTCACTGACCCGGCTTGAAAGTGAGGGCTTTGTTCATTTCTCGAGGCAAGCACCTCGTTCGACTGACTATATTCAAGGCATTAGTTAGACTGACTAACTCTTCGACGGCAAACCGTTCGTATGTACCTGTGGCAAGTCTTGAATCCTTTTTCTTTTTCCCTTTCCCTTCTCTGTTGGTTGCCCTGGCCGGGTTCTCTCCTTGAAGGATCAAACCTGGGACTCTGGAGAGAACCCAGCCATGGCAACCATATTTTATTATACATACACGATATTTTCACGCTTCGAATAAGATAAGCCGTACGAACCCACGTAGTACCTATCAACCTGTAAGTTAGCTGGTGGGATTACTCCCGCGACTCGCCGAGTGCGCGTTTCACGCGCCGGCGTTGTATCTCGCTGAGTAAGTTTTGTTTCTTGCCTTGCTTCGTTTGTACTCACTGACCCGCATCAAACAAGGTTCACTTCGATTATAATGCCTGCAGGTAAGCGTCGTAAATGAATCTTTCTCTGTTTCCTCTACTCAGTTTGTTATCACCTCGTATACTCCATACTGACTCTAATACTTTCTTCTAGACTTGAACTTCCACCCAGTAGCTTCCCCCGATACTTACGCGTTGCAGGAGGCGCATTATCTTTTCCATTCATCTACTGACTACAAAATATCTGACTTGACTTCAAGCTCGAGAACCGTGCGCGACGAATGTATTTGAAGCGGATTCCAAGTGCGTACCATCTCGTTCCTTCTTTATCTTGTGTTATCACACTGACTTTGACCTAGGTGCGTCTTCCTTATCTTACGGTCCTCGTTCACAAGCCTTTTTACATGTGAGTTATTTCATTTCATTTTGTTTCGTTTAGCCTACTGCTCTCGATTCAGATTTTATACAAACCCTCGACTTGATCTCGAACTGAATTCCAGTGCGTTTTCTTTCCATCATCCAGAATACGAGACTCAATTTTGCTTTCAGATATATTTCTTTACCTCCCCCGACTGCCCGCCGTCTCTTTGTCCATTGCTGAGTAAGTTTCGTCTCACTCTTTGTCGAAATCTTATTATATTCACTGACCCGCGTCGAATCCAGGTCTTCCGTTATATTACACCTCACCTCCCCCGACTCGACGCCGGCGCTTCGCGCGTCCCGCAGTCTTTGCATCCGTGAGTTTCTTGCTCTCCGCCTTTCCCTTTTTATTCACTAACCCGTGTCAACAGGGCTTGAAATCCTGCCGTGTATTCCTCACAACCCGAGCGAAGTGTGGTGGGGCACGTAGTTCATTAAAGTAACGTAGCTACTGTACCTACGTATATACACACCCGCGCGTCTGCACACACGGCGAGGAGCCAGCCGTCCTCCTCCCGTGGCGCCGAGACTTCGTTCTCGAGCGCGGCTCCCGCGCGCGCTCAGGGCTTCGTCAACGCGGCGAGTCCGAACGCATCGCGCGCGGCGAGTCCGCGATGACGCCGAACGCCGTGGGACGACAGCGTCCGCGGTCGTCCCGCGATGATGACGAGCGCCTTGCGAGGACGGTGTCCGCGAGTCGTGCCATGCCCAAGCGAGCGCGGCGTCCGCGGCGTGCCCGGATCGAGCGCCCGTGGCTCGAGGGTGGAAGCGAAGGCTGCACGGGCACATACGAGTCGGGTCGGATCGACGTCCCGCAGTCAACGCGTCGCGCGCAGTCGTCCACGATGACGCCGGCCGCCTCGGGAGGATAGCGGGCGGGTCGTGCCGTGCCGTGCCTCAAGCGAGCGTGCGCGAGGGCGGCTCGGGCACGCGGGAGTGGGGCTGCGTCCCGCCGTCCCTCGTCAACGTGTCATGCCCGAGCGAGTCCGCGATGACGCCGCAGGAGGACGGCGTCCGCGGGTCGTACCGTGCCGTGCCCCGAGCGTGCCGCTTGGATTGAGGGAGGGAAGCGAGGGCGGCTCGAGCGGGTACGCGTTGCGTTGGACGATGTCCCGCCGAGCTGGATTCCCGGTCAACGCGTCGGACGCGGACGAATCCGCGATGACGCGAAACGCCGCGGGAGGACAGCGTCCGCGGGTCGTACCGCGTCGTGCCCGAGCGAGCTCGCATCGAGGGGGGGAAGCGAGGGCGGATAGCCTACGCGGGAGTTGGGTTGGAGGACGTCCCGCCGACTTCGAGTCGGCTGCGTTCCCCGCGGAGCACGAGTCAACGAAGGAAGTCGAAAGATAAAGGGAGAACGCACCTCACGAACGAACGAACGCGCACGTTTGCTTCGTTCGTCCCGCGCCCTCCCTCATCTCCCTCGCCCTCGTCTCCCTCGCGCGTCCTGACGACGCCGCCGTCGTGTACCCCGCGGCTCGCTCGTCGCGCGTTTCGTCTCGGCCCGTTCGTCGAGGAGAGTAGCCGCGAGGCGTCTCCGAAGCGAGGTCGCGTCGTCGTTAGGTGGGTGGTCGCGGGCGGTGCAGAGTCGAAGTCCGGGGCTAGATGTGGATGGAAGTAAGCAAGAAAGGACGAAAGAAAGAAAAAAAGATGGAAAGAAAGACAGAGAAAGAACGAAAAAGAAATAAGACGAAACTCACATCAGCAACCTCGCGCACGGCCCTCCCTCGCGCGTACTGATGACACCGCTGTCGTGGACGCCGCGGCTCGCTCGTCTCGCGTTCGTCTCGGCCCGTTCGTCGAGGAGGAGGAGAGCCGAGGCGTCTCCGAAGCGAGGTGGGCGTCGTCGTTAGGTGGGGTGGTCGCGTGTGGTGCAGGATCGAAGTCGGGGGCTAGATGTGGATGGAAGTAAATAGAGACGAAAGGAAAAGAAAAAAGAAAAGAAAGAACAAAAGAGAAAAAAGAAATGAGGAACGAAGGGAGGGAGGAAGAAAACTCACCATCAGCAACCTCGTGCACTGCCCACGTCTCGACGCCGTCGAGGTCGCCTTCGCGCGCGACGCGGTCTGCGCGCGTGCTCGAGCTGCACCCTCACATGGCTCGTTTGGGAGGCCAGGAGTGCGTCGACGAGGGCGCGGCCGGATTCTGCGGTGCGTCGTCAGTTAAAGAAAAAGAAAAAGAAAAAAAAGTGTGAGAGGAAGGGAACGGACCGATTAGAGGCCGGACGGTGTCGACCCACGGGTCACCATGGGGCTGAGGCGGGCGAGGGCGGCTTCGGCGGCCCAGAGGATGGGGAGGGCGTTCGCGGGTGTGGTGCGCTTCGCGAGGCCTTTGAGGGCACTCGAATGCAGCTTCGCCGGCAACGCCGCAAACTCCGGCGTGCACCACCCCGTCCCAAACAGCCCCACCAGCGCCCGCCTCGCCCCGCGCTCGAGCACAGGATCCTGCACGTCCGGACGCAGCGCAAACTCCAATATGCGCGGGATGCGGGCGGCGCACTTGCGGCACGTGCAGCCGGCGGCGCGCCAGGCGCCGGCGGTGAGGGCCTCGTAGGCGGCGAAGGGGAGCGCGGCGTGGAAGAGGCCGTGTGCCATCTCGGCGATGACGCGCGCTTGGACCTCGGCGTGCAGGGTTGGGAGGGACAGGTAGGAGGCGGAGAGGAGGAGGGCGAGGGCGGTGGAGAGGTCGTAGGTGCGGTGGGAGAAGACGAGGGTGCCGGTGTAGAGGAAGCCGAGGGTGAAGTGCAGGGAGGCGGGGGTGAAGGGGGGCGAGGGGAGCGTCAGCGTCAACGGTTCAGAAGAAAGAGACTTTTGGGGGCTGGGCCAGGAGACGAGGGCGGTGTGGAAGTACGGCGAGCGCGAGGCGAGGATGAAGCGGTGGGAGGAGAAGACGGGCATCTGCTTGTCGTGGCCGTCGTCGTCGTCGTCGTTGGCAGCGAGCAGGGCAGGCGCGTTGCTGGTGAGCGCGACGCGGACGTCGGAATAGAGCCTTGAACGCCACATAAAGACCAGATCTTTTCGCAGCTTGTCGATTCTGAGCTCCTCGCCGTCGATGGCCGTGCTGTCGTCCGCCTGCTCGTCGAACAGGAACTCGAAGGCCTCGCCGAAGCCTTGCCCGGTGTACAGGTACTCGAGCTCGTTGGAGAACAAAGTCGGGTTGATGCTCGTCGTGAGCCGCGTCAGTCCACCTACTGTCGTCGGGGCCGGTGACGGGAAGCGCGAGGGAGACGGCGACGGGCTGCGGCTGCCGCGGGCGCCGTCGCGCACGATGTCCAGCGACATCGTCGACGCCGCAAGTGGCTCCTGCGGCCGGAACGAAAAATACCGCGTCTGGAACGACGGCGGCGCCCGTGCGTATACAATGGCTGCCGACTGTGAGCCCAGGGTAGCGGAGTACGGCACGCAACGCACCCTTGTGTCCCCAGACCTCCTCCACGCCGGCGCTGTCCTCGCTGCTCAGCTCCCACACGACGTCCGGGAAGCGTTCTTTGGCGTTGCGGAAGAGCGCGGCGAGGTCGCTCTGCCAGGCGCTCGTCGAGTTCCGCGTCGCCTCCTGCAGCGACAACGCATGCGTCCCCGACATCGAAAGTGGTGGCGGGAAACACGAGGTGATTATGTAAGTCGACCGGATCAGAGCGTCATCTCTTTCTTGCGTCTTTCACTTACACGCCCTCGCCCCCCGCGCAGCGTACACCGTGCGGCCTGCGTCATCGATGATGTGTTTGCTTCAAGTTGGGTTTGAGGAGCGGGAGGCGGCAAGTGCGAGCATTTTCTGGTGTAGTTGGTGAGTCTTTCGTTTGGTGTATCTTTTCTGCTCGTTTCTTTGTATTGCTTCAAAAAAGCATTTCAGCGGCATAACTGCATCCCGCGTTAAGTCGCAGACCGCGACAAGTCGCAGCCGCGACCGCCCTCCCCTCTTTATATACTCGTCGCGTGCGCGCTTAGAAACATCAAACAAATACATTCTTGACTCGCGACGCGGATAAATGCGCCCCGCGGGGAGAAATTTTTGAATTCGGGCTGTAATGGGGGGTTTGCGTGTACTTTTACCGGCTTGCCTTAGTGTGCTTCTTTGGGACTTCTTGCAATTGCGGACTTCCGTGAGGGCAAAGGCTAACCCTAACCTTAAAACTCAGTCTTGAATAGGGATTGAGTTGATAACAGTAGGGTTAAAGGTTGAATAGCAAGACATCGTACAGCGAGGTGGACAGTGGGGCGACAAGGGTGTACGTAACACGACATCGCGGGAAAGGAATCGGTGAGGTAATGTCTACCTCCATGAAGTTTGATATTGCGGCTATGGTACCCGTACTCGACCATACCGTCACAATTCTCGCAGCAAAGGCAAACACAGTTGAGAGCACGGAATGGGCTAGGGTGGTGCGATGATTTCGGAATTCTCTCAGTTGATCATGGGATTTCTCCCACGGTTCAAGACTTGGTTTGGGAAGCGAAGCTAAAGTACAACGAGACATCCCGCCCGCGGGGAGTCCGAAAAACTTGAAACCAAAAAATTCAACATTTCCGATGTGTCACCGTAAAGAAAGCTTGGCCGCTCGCGGGAGCTCGAAATAACTTGAAATCAAAACCTCAACAATTGGGGTGTGTCGCAGAGAAAGGAAGCTTCAAAACGAGATATACATCGAAAGATCCCGCTCGCGGGAACCCCAAATAACTTGAAATCGAAAAATAACAGCTGTTGCTCCAGCGCCGCTCGCAGGAAGTCGAAAGGACTTGAAATCCAAAACCACCGCTCGCAGGGAGCCCGAAATAGAAGTTCGAGATGTATGACCACGAAAATAGGAGACATGCATCGAAAGACGCCGCTCGCGGGAACCCCAAATAACTTGAAATCGAAAAATAGCATCCGCTGCTTCATCCCCGCTCGCGGGACGCTCAGAAAAGGTGAAATTAAACCTTATCACGTGCGAGCTAGGTTGAACCTGGAACAAAAATCCTGGCGCGTTGAAACATGTCGCTCATGGGAGATCCATATAACTCGAAATCAAAAATCACTGCTTAATACATTGCCGGTTTGCAACAGTGCTCGCAGGAGCCTCAAAACCCTTAAAATCAACGTTAGACATTTTTAGCTCTGGCGCCGCTTCGCGGCGCCGCCGCTACTCACAGACCACGAACCTGGGATTGAAATGAAGCTGGTACACATGCTCTATTGCCGTCGGAGGCGGTACGTGCCTGCCGGCGGCTGTTTTCTTTTGAAAAAAGGCGGAGTTCGGCGGCAAATATGCCATCAAAGTCGACTTGGGTACTTGGGCTCAACCCCACTCGCCGGGAAGCCCCAAAAACTGAAAAACAACATTTGCAGCATTAAGTTCCGGCGCCGCTTCGCGGCGCCTGCGCTGCAGACCACAAAGATCAAATCCCAGTGCAGGTAGTGCACACGGATTATTGCCGTCAGAGGTGGTACGTGCCTGCCGGCGGCTTTTTCTTCAGAAAAAAAGTCTGCATTTAGGTTGCAAACATGCCGTCTCACCTTAGGTGGTGGGGTTCAACTTGGCTCGCGGGAAGCCCAAAAAACTCAAAATCAATATTTTCAGCATTATATACTTGGAGCTCTGGCGCCGCTTTGCGGCGCCTCCGCCACACCCTACCAAGATCAAATTCAGTGCAGGTGGTGCATACGGATTATTGCCGGCAGAGGCGGTACGTGCCTGCCGGCAGCTTTTTCTTTTTGAAAAAAAAGGTGGGATCAAGCGGCAAATATGCCATCAAAGTGCCATATGTAAGGAGGTTCAACCCCGCTCACGGGAAGCCCAAAAAACTTAAAATCAATATTTTCAGCATTATACACTTGGAGCTCTGGCGCCGCTTTGCGGCGCCTCCCCCACGCCCTGCCAAGATCAAATCTCAGTGCAGGTGGTGCATACGGATTTATTGCCGGCAGAGGCGGTACGTGCCTGCCGGCAGCTTTTTTCTTTTGAAAAAAGGCGGTGTTCGGCAGCAAATGTGCCATCAAAGTACATACGTAAGGGGGTTTCAACCCTGCTCGCGGGACGCCTCAAAAAAATTGAAATCAAGAATTGCAGCTTTAGACACTTGTGGCTCCAGCGCCGCTTCGCGGTGCCTCCGCCACGTGCAAACCATGAAGCTGGAGTCAGAGTAGAATTGTTATACATGTGTTATTGCTGGCAGAGGTGGTACGGCGCCTGCCGGCAGCTTTTCCTTTTCGAAAAAAACAGCCATCAAAGTGTCAAAATGAGCTCGTTTGGTTCAGTGCCGGCTTCGCGGCATCTCCACCACCTATGAAACTCGAACTTGATACATGCGGATCATGCCAGTCATAAGCGGTAACGCGCCTGCCGGCGGCTTTAGTTTTTGAAAAAGAAGGCCCACTTCGGGTCGCAAAATATCCCATCAAAGTGTCAAAGCATGCTGAGCATATTAACCCTCGCCTGCCTGAGGCCTTTGAGTTTGATTGGTTCTGCCAACCTTCCACTTTTCGCATGAGCTAATTTCCCACCATAACACCTGCCGATCCACACTCAATCAGTACTGATGCCGAAATGTTGCGTCAGAGCTTCTGTCACCTTCTGCCTTCACTGCCTCGGAACAGCTCCACCCTCATTTTTGTGCTCATTCAGTGTTGACTTCCTCAGCCGAAGTGGTGAGATCCGTCTAAGAGAACGTGGTCAACCCGCAATTCCAAAACTCCGAATTGATGCGAGGTGTCGGAGATGAAAAGCGGGGACCTGGATCTCTGGCAGGTTCGCGTACGGGTCGGTCTTATTACTCCGTGTTCCCATGCATTCATGTCCTTCTTAGTGTAATGGTTACGACCCTGAGTTTATTGATATTGCTTCTTGGTTCAATTCCCGATAAGCATTCTGCCGGGTTAGTTTTATGCGAAATTTTTCTTACTCTTACTTTTTCAGACCTAAACTCCACCTTGAACATCTTCGTACATATGCTGTAGGTACTTTTATCCGTGTCACAATTTTTTTTGGGTCCTCGACAAGAAAAAAAACCTGGAACAAAGGTTTATTTGGTCTTGTACCAAATCCGGACGACTGACCCATCGCGTCCAGATTAGGAAACTCCAACCAACACATCGCAAGCAACTTTCTCATTTTGTCACTTGCGAAATCTCTGTACGTAACAATCTATTAATGACTGCACCCAGCCATAGCTGCCGAACACCGCGAATCCAGAGCTCAGCACCTTCAGAAGCTCAGCAATTCCCTTGGCAGTATTTTCGCGAAAATCGGAATTAGGTCACATTAGCACTGGCGGTTGTCAGGGGGACACCGGGTATGCGGTGGGTGTATTATTCCGCATTGTTCTCCCACGTTCTGTGCACTTCTACGTAGAAATGCGACCAGGGAATTTTAGTGCGCTCCCACACCAACTTCTTGTTTACCGCTTTCTTGATGGCACTTGTGCAATCAAACTATGTATAGCTCATTCATAACATAATTCAAATTATTTAGAAATGTTACAGGTCAATAGAAAGCTTTAGAAGTGTAGAGTTTGCATTTCACACAAATTCAACACATACCCATCATCTGAGTACCAAACGTCGTTTCCCCCCACCGATGCCGTAAATTCAATTGAAACGTCATTGCACAATTTCTCCGAGGCTCCCAGAAACTTCTCGCACGCTTCAGGTAAGTTACGAATATTTTCAGGATGGTGCGACATTTCAGCTGGGGTGGAGTTCCCCGCGGTCGAATTTGTCCGTCGGAAGTGCGGATAATGTGTGATATACACTCGTCACCTCGGCCCATCAATTTCTCCGTTGGCTGTATAAGAGTCTCGATCTAAATCCTCTTTTTTCCCATTCTCGCCCCTCCCACTCACTGGCCGGGCTTCTCGGTGATCTCCGGTCAGTACATTTCCCTTAGCCTTGAATTCCTCTTGTACTGACAATTCATTCTTAGCTTCCTCACCCTCCTTCTCTTCTTCTATTCCCAACCACGATGACTGAATCGTAGTGAATCCACCGCATTGCATTTTGCGTTGTGGCGCCGAGGTCACGCGTATGTCACGCGTGGTTGACAGCTCGTCAACCTTGTCCACGACGTCGTCGATGGTCAGTCCCTGCCCTTCTGGCCATCCACCAAGGCTGGACTCTCCTGCTCCTCACTCCCGACATTCTTGACGCTGCCCTCGCTTGGGAGCGTGTCGGGAAGCCGGGGTCGGTGGCACTGCGTTGTTCGTCCGTTTCTCGTCTCGGCGTCATGGCCACTCCACAAGTCCTTGAATGCGGTCCAGTAAGTACTATCTGGACTTGTATGATCCATACTGACTCTATAATCTCTTCTCCTAGCCTTAAACTCCCAACTCAGTATATTTTACCTCCAATATGTGTTCGGTTCGTTCTCATCATAATATTGACTGTAAACTTCTAGGCCTCGCTAACCGTCCATGATGAATGTATGTGAAGTGACGCCAAGGTGCGTCTACCTGTTCTCGTCTTCTTGTCATCGGACACTGACTTTCTGATGTTCTCGTTCGCAAGCCTTGCGTGTTAAGTGAGTCTTGTTGTATTTCAGCTCTGTTTCTTTCATTCAGTCACTCATTCCTCTCAACTCAGAGTGTGGATATCAACCATTCCCCGACTCTCCTCGAATGCGGTGCTTTCGCGTTCCCACTCAGTAGCTTCCCCCGATATCCACTAGGTGCGTTCTGTTTTCCATTCATTAACCTCTACTGACTAGAAACCTCTGACTTTACTACAGGACTCGGAAACTGGGCTCGGCCAATGTATGTGAAGTCAACTCACTATACACTGGCCTCTTACTTTGATGTACTCAGGCGTGTCCCTTACCCTATGTTCTCACTCGCATCCTTGTATCAAGTGGGTCTTATTTTGTTTGATCTCTTTTCTTTCTTTCGTTGACCTTATTCCTCTCTACTCAGACTGTACATACAAAAAATTCCCCGACTCGCTTCGAACGCGCTGCGTTGGCGTTCCCGCACCCTTGTGAGTATTATCATTACCCACCCGACTTGGAGTGCAGTGCGCGTGCACCG
Source organism: Mycena haematopus (assembly GCA_029281435.1). Lineage (NCBI taxonomy): Eukaryota > Fungi > Basidiomycota > Agaricomycetes > Agaricales > Mycenaceae > Mycena > Mycena haematopus. The sequence continues at coordinate 143,647 of JARJCV010000106.1, forward strand.
CCGTCTTTCCCGCTGACTTATCTCGCTCCCTCTCTGCTTTTTCGTTTACATTCACTGACCCGTCAACTTAGATCTTTGATGATATGTCTGAAGTCATCACAACTCTAGGTAAGCATCGTGAATGATTTCGTTCTCTGTTTCCTCTACTCAGTCCGTTATCACGGCTCAGTACTATCTGAACTCGTATTGTAGTTACTAACTTTATTCAGAATTTCTGTAGCCTTAAACTCCCAACTCAGTAGCTTCCTCGATATGCACGGCGTAGGTGCGTTCTTTTTTCCGTTCATACGCGTACGACGAGACTCCCACCTTATGATTTCGAATCTGTATTGCAGCTTACCTCCACCGACTCGGCGGTGCAACGCCGCCGTTGTGTCCCAATCGAAGGTAGGTAAGTTTTGTTTCATTCTTCGTGAGCGCTCGCTGACTCGCCTCGGAACTCAGATCTTGAAATCATTTCTCGCTTGACTCGAGGTACCTGAGCCATCTAGTTTTATTTTTCTCTCTTCTCAGTCTGTCATCGCGGCCAAGTTTTTTGATGTACTATTTGAACTCGTATGGTTCATACCACTTGGGTATTTTATTTTTTTCCTTCACAAGACGAGACTCACGTCTTATGAATTCAGGTAAGTATGCATTGCTCCCAGCCTCCAAGCCTAGCGCGCTCGACGCCGTCATTGTATCTCAGTAAGTTTATTTCATTCTTCGTTCACGACCCCCATCAACTCAGAGTCTCAGACTTGGAATTATCGGGGTGGAGTGCACGCTTCACGCGCTCCGCCGTCCGTTGGTCCCGCCGAGTGAGTTTAGTCTCGCTTTTCCGTTTCTTTTTCCGCACACATTCACTGACCCGGCTTGAAAGTGAGGGCTTTGTTCATTTCTCGAGGCAAGCACCTCGTTCGACTGACTATATTCAAGGCATTAGTTAGACTGACTAACTCTTCGACGGCAAACCGTTCGTATGTACCTGTGGCAAGTCTTGAATCCTTTTTCTTTTTCCCTTTCCCTTCTCTGTTGGTTGCCCTGGCCGGGTTCTCTCCTTGAAGGATCAAACCTGGGACTCTGGAGAGAACCCAGCCATGGCAACCATATTTTATTATACATACACGATATTTTCACGCTTCGAATAAGATAAGCCGTACGAACCCACGTAGTACCTATCAACCTGTAAGTTAGCTGGTGGGATTACTCCCGCGACTCGCCGAGTGCGCGTTTCACGCGCCGGCGTTGTATCTCGCTGAGTAAGTTTTGTTTCTTGCCTTGCTTCGTTTGTACTCACTGACCCGCATCAAACAAGGTTCACTTCGATTATAATGCCTGCAGGTAAGCGTCGTAAATGAATCTTTCTCTGTTTCCTCTACTCAGTTTGTTATCACCTCGTATACTCCATACTGACTCTAATACTTTCTTCTAGACTTGAACTTCCACCCAGTAGCTTCCCCCGATACTTACGCGTTGCAGGAGGCGCATTATCTTTTCCATTCATCTACTGACTACAAAATATCTGACTTGACTTCAAGCTCGAGAACCGTGCGCGACGAATGTATTTGAAGCGGATTCCAAGTGCGTACCATCTCGTTCCTTCTTTATCTTGTGTTATCACACTGACTTTGACCTAGGTGCGTCTTCCTTATCTTACGGTCCTCGTTCACAAGCCTTTTTACATGTGAGTTATTTCATTTCATTTTGTTTCGTTTAGCCTACTGCTCTCGATTCAGATTTTATACAAACCCTCGACTTGATCTCGAACTGAATTCCAGTGCGTTTTCTTTCCATCATCCAGAATACGAGACTCAATTTTGCTTTCAGATATATTTCTTTACCTCCCCCGACTGCCCGCCGTCTCTTTGTCCATTGCTGAGTAAGTTTCGTCTCACTCTTTGTCGAAATCTTATTATATTCACTGACCCGCGTCGAATCCAGGTCTTCCGTTATATTACACCTCACCTCCCCCGACTCGACGCCGGCGCTTCGCGCGTCCCGCAGTCTTTGCATCCGTGAGTTTCTTGCTCTCCGCCTTTCCCTTTTTATTCACTAACCCGTGTCAACAGGGCTTGAAATCCTGCCGTGTATTCCTCACAACCCGAGCGAAGTGTGGTGGGGCACGTAGTTCATTAAAGTAACGTAGCTACTGTACCTACGTATATACACACCCGCGCGTCTGCACACACGGCGAGGAGCCAGCCGTCCTCCTCCCGTGGCGCCGAGACTTCGTTCTCGAGCGCGGCTCCCGCGCGCGCTCAGGGCTTCGTCAACGCGGCGAGTCCGAACGCATCGCGCGCGGCGAGTCCGCGATGACGCCGAACGCCGTGGGACGACAGCGTCCGCGGTCGTCCCGCGATGATGACGAGCGCCTTGCGAGGACGGTGTCCGCGAGTCGTGCCATGCCCAAGCGAGCGCGGCGTCCGCGGCGTGCCCGGATCGAGCGCCCGTGGCTCGAGGGTGGAAGCGAAGGCTGCACGGGCACATACGAGTCGGGTCGGATCGACGTCCCGCAGTCAACGCGTCGCGCGCAGTCGTCCACGATGACGCCGGCCGCCTCGGGAGGATAGCGGGCGGGTCGTGCCGTGCCGTGCCTCAAGCGAGCGTGCGCGAGGGCGGCTCGGGCACGCGGGAGTGGGGCTGCGTCCCGCCGTCCCTCGTCAACGTGTCATGCCCGAGCGAGTCCGCGATGACGCCGCAGGAGGACGGCGTCCGCGGGTCGTACCGTGCCGTGCCCCGAGCGTGCCGCTTGGATTGAGGGAGGGAAGCGAGGGCGGCTCGAGCGGGTACGCGTTGCGTTGGACGATGTCCCGCCGAGCTGGATTCCCGGTCAACGCGTCGGACGCGGACGAATCCGCGATGACGCGAAACGCCGCGGGAGGACAGCGTCCGCGGGTCGTACCGCGTCGTGCCCGAGCGAGCTCGCATCGAGGGGGGGAAGCGAGGGCGGATAGCCTACGCGGGAGTTGGGTTGGAGGACGTCCCGCCGACTTCGAGTCGGCTGCGTTCCCCGCGGAGCACGAGTCAACGAAGGAAGTCGAAAGATAAAGGGAGAACGCACCTCACGAACGAACGAACGCGCACGTTTGCTTCGTTCGTCCCGCGCCCTCCCTCATCTCCCTCGCCCTCGTCTCCCTCGCGCGTCCTGACGACGCCGCCGTCGTGTACCCCGCGGCTCGCTCGTCGCGCGTTTCGTCTCGGCCCGTTCGTCGAGGAGAGTAGCCGCGAGGCGTCTCCGAAGCGAGGTCGCGTCGTCGTTAGGTGGGTGGTCGCGGGCGGTGCAGAGTCGAAGTCCGGGGCTAGATGTGGATGGAAGTAAGCAAGAAAGGACGAAAGAAAGAAAAAAAGATGGAAAGAAAGACAGAGAAAGAACGAAAAAGAAATAAGACGAAACTCACATCAGCAACCTCGCGCACGGCCCTCCCTCGCGCGTACTGATGACACCGCTGTCGTGGACGCCGCGGCTCGCTCGTCTCGCGTTCGTCTCGGCCCGTTCGTCGAGGAGGAGGAGAGCCGAGGCGTCTCCGAAGCGAGGTGGGCGTCGTCGTTAGGTGGGGTGGTCGCGTGTGGTGCAGGATCGAAGTCGGGGGCTAGATGTGGATGGAAGTAAATAGAGACGAAAGGAAAAGAAAAAAGAAAAGAAAGAACAAAAGAGAAAAAAGAAATGAGGAACGAAGGGAGGGAGGAAGAAAACTCACCATCAGCAACCTCGTGCACTGCCCACGTCTCGACGCCGTCGAGGTCGCCTTCGCGCGCGACGCGGTCTGCGCGCGTGCTCGAGCTGCACCCTCACATGGCTCGTTTGGGAGGCCAGGAGTGCGTCGACGAGGGCGCGGCCGGATTCTGCGGTGCGTCGTCAGTTAAAGAAAAAGAAAAAGAAAAAAAAGTGTGAGAGGAAGGGAACGGACCGATTAGAGGCCGGACGGTGTCGACCCACGGGTCGACCATGGGGCTGAGGCGGGCGAGGGCGGCTTCGGCGGCCCAGAGGATGGGGAGGGCGTTCGCGGGTGTGGTGCGCTTCGCGAGGCCTTTGAGGGCACTCGAATGCAGCTTCGCCGGCAACGCCGCAAACTCCGGCGTGCACCACCCCGTCCCAAACAGCCCCACCAGCGCCCGCCTCGCCCCGCGCTCGAGCACAGGATCCTGCACGTCCGGACGCAGCGCAAACTCCAATATGCGCGGGATGCGGGCGGCGCACTTGCGGCACGTGCAGCCGGCGGCGCGCCAGGCGCCGGCGGTGAGGGCCTCGTAGGCGGCGAAGGGGAGCGCGGCGTGGAAGAGGCCGTGTGCCATCTCGGCGATGACGCGCGCTTGGACCTCGGCGTGCAGGGTTGGGAGGGACAGGTAGGAGGCGGAGAGGAGGAGGGCGAGGGCGGTGGAGAGGTCGTAGGTGCGGTGGGAGAAGACGAGGGTGCCGGTGTAGAGGAAGCCGAGGGTGAAGTGCAGGGAGGCGGGGGTGAAGGGGGGCGAGGGGAGCGTCAGCGTCAACGGTTCAGAAGAAAGAGACTTTTGGGGGCTGGGCCAGGAGACGAGGGCGGTGTGGAAGTACGGCGAGCGCGAGGCGAGGATGAAGCGGTGGGAGGAGAAGACGGGCATCTGCTTGTCGTGGCCGTCGTCGTCGTCGTCGTTGGCAGCGAGCAGGGCAGGCGCGTTGCTGGTGAGCGCGACGCGGACGTCGGAATAGAGCCTTGAACGCCACATAAAGACCAGATCTTTTCGCAGCTTGTCGATTCTGAGCTCCTCGCCGTCGATGGCCGTGCTGTCGTCCGCCTGCTCGTCGAACAGGAACTCGAAGGCCTCGCCGAAGCCTTGCCCGGTGTACAGGTACTCGAGCTCGTTGGAGAACAAAGTCGGGTTGATGCTCGTCGTGAGCCGCGTCAGTCCACCTACTGTCGTCGGGGCCGGTGACGGGAAGCGCGAGGGAGACGGCGACGGGCTGCGGCTGCCGCGGGCGCCGTCGCGCACGATGTCCAGCGACATCGTCGACGCCGCAAGTGGCTCCTGCGGCCGGAACGAAAAATACCGCGTCTGGAACGACGGCGGCGCCCGTGCGTATACAATGGCTGCCGACTGTGAGCCCAGGGTAGCGGAGTACGGCACGCAACGCACCCTTGTGTCCCCAGACCTCCTCCACGCCGGCGCTGTCCTCGCTGCTCAGCTCCCACACGACGTCCGGGAAGCGTTCTTTGGCGTTGCGGAAGAGCGCGGCGAGGTCGCTCTGCCAGGCGCTCGTCGAGTTCCGCGTCGCCTCCTGCAGCGACAACGCATGCGTCCCCGACATCGAAAGTGGTGGCGGGAAACACGAGGTGATTATGTAAGTCGACCGGATCAGAGCGTCATCTCTTTCTTGCGTCTTTCACTTACACGCCCTCGCCCCCCGCGCAGCGTACACCGTGCGGCCTGCGTCATCGATGATGTGTTTGCTTCAAGTTGGGTTTGAGGAGCGGGAGGCGGCAAGTGCGAGCATTTTCTGGTGTAGTTGGTGAGTCTTTCGTTTGGTGTATCTTTTCTGCTCGTTTCTTTGTATTGCTTCAAAAAAGCATTTCAGCGGCATAACTGCATCCCGCGTTAAGTCGCAGACCGCGACAAGTCGCAGCCGCGACCGCCCTCCCCTCTTTATATACTCGTCGCGTGCGCGCTTAGAAACATCAAACAAATACATTCTTGACTCGCGACGCGGATAAATGCGCCCCGCGGGGAGAAATTTTTGAATTCGGGCTGTAATGGGGGGTTTGCGTGTACTTTTACCGGCTTGCCTTAGTGTGCTTCTTTGGGACTTCTTGCAATTGCGGACTTCCGTGAGGGCAAAGGCTAACCCTAACCTTAAAACTCAGTCTTGAATAGGGATTGAGTTGATAACAGTAGGGTTAAAGGTTGAATAGCAAGACATCGTACAGCGAGGTGGACAGTGGGGCGACAAGGGTGTACGTAACACGACATCGCGGGAAAGGAATCGGTGAGGTAATGTCTACCTCCATGAAGTTTGATATTGCGGCTATGGTACCCGTACTCGACCATACCGTCACAATTCTCGCAGCAAAGGCAAACACAGTTGAGAGCACGGAATGGGCTAGGGTGGTGCGATGATTTCGGAATTCTCTCAGTTGATCATGGGATTTCTCCCACGGTTCAAGACTTGGTTTGGGAAGCGAAGCTAAAGTACAACGAGACATCCCGCCCGCGGGGAGTCCGAAAAACTTGAAACCAAAAAATTCAACATTTCCGATGTGTCACCGTAAAGAAAGCTTGGCCGCTCGCGGGAGCTCGAAATAACTTGAAATCAAAACCTCAACAATTGGGGTGTGTCGCAGAGAAAGGAAGCTTCAAAACGAGATATACATCGAAAGATCCCGCTCGCGGGAACCCCAAATAACTTGAAATCGAAAAATAACAGCTGTTGCTCCAGCGCCGCTCGCAGGAAGTCGAAAGGACTTGAAATCCAAAACCACCGCTCGCAGGGAGCCCGAAATAGAAGTTCGAGATGTATGACCACGAAAATAGGAGACATGCATCGAAAGACGCCGCTCGCGGGAACCCCAAATAACTTGAAATCGAAAAATAGCATCCGCTGCTTCATCCCCGCTCGCGGGACGCTCAGAAAAGGTGAAATTAAACCTTATCACGTGCGAGCTAGGTTGAACCTGGAACAAAAATCCTGGCGCGTTGAAACATGTCGCTCATGGGAGATCCATATAACTCGAAATCAAAAATCACTGCTTAATACATTGCCGGTTTGCAACAGTGCTCGCAGGAGCCTCAAAACCCTTAAAATCAACGTTAGACATTTTTAGCTCTGGCGCCGCTTCGCGGCGCCGCCGCTACTCACAGACCACGAACCTGGGATTGAAATGAAGCTGGTACACATGCTCTATTGCCGTCGGAGGCGGTACGTGCCTGCCGGCGGCTGTTTTCTTTTGAAAAAAGGCGGAGTTCGGCGGCAAATATGCCATCAAAGTCGACTTGGGTACTTGGGCTCAACCCCACTCGCCGGGAAGCCCCAAAAACTGAAAAACAACATTTGCAGCATTAAGTTCCGGCGCCGCTTCGCGGCGCCTGCGCTGCAGACCACAAAGATCAAATCCCAGTGCAGGTAGTGCACACGGATTATTGCCGTCAGAGGTGGTACGTGCCTGCCGGCGGCTTTTTCTTCAGAAAAAAAGTCTGCATTTAGGTTGCAAACATGCCGTCTCACCTTAGGTGGTGGGGTTCAACTTGGCTCGCGGGAAGCCCAAAAAACTCAAAATCAATATTTTCAGCATTATATACTTGGAGCTCTGGCGCCGCTTTGCGGCGCCTCCGCCACACCCTACCAAGATCAAATCTCAGTGCAGGTGGTGCATACGGATTATTGCCGGCAGAGGCGGTACGTGCCTGCCGGCAGCTTTTTCTTTTGAAAAAAAGGTGGGATCAAGCGGCAAATATGCCATCAAAGTGCCATATGTAAGGAGGTTCAACCCCGCTCACGGGAAGCCCAAAAAACTTAAAATCAATATTTTCAGCATTATACACTTGGAGCTCTGGCGCCGCTTTGCGGCGCCTCCCCCACGCCCTGCCAAGATCAAATCTCAGTGCAGGTGGTGCATACGGATTATTGCCGGCAGAGGCGGTACGTGCCTGCCGGCAGCTTTTTCTTTTGAAAAAAAGGCGGTGTTCGGCAGCAAATGTGCCATCAAAGTACCATACGTAAGGGGGTTTCAACCCTGCTCGCGGGACGCTCAAAAAAATTGAAATCAAGAATTGCAGCTTTAGACACTTGTGGCTCCAGCGCCGCTTCGCGGTGCCTCCGCCACGTGCAAACCATGAAGCTGGAGTCAGAGTAGAATTGTTATACATGTGTTATTGCTGGCAGAGGTGGTACGCGCCTGCCGGCAGCTTTTCCTTTTCGAAAAAAACAGCCATCAAAGTGTCAAAATGAGCTCGTTTGGTTCAGTGCCGCTTCGCGGCATCTCCACCACCTATGAAACTCGAACTTGATACATGCGGATCATGCCAGTCATAAGCGGTACGCGCCTGCCGGCGGCTTTAGTTTTTGAAAAAGAAGGCCCACTTCGGTCGCAAATATCCCATCAAAGTGTCAAAGCATGCTGAGCATATTAACCCTCGCCTGCCTGAGGCCTTTGAGTTTGATTGGTCTCTGCCAACCTTCCACTTTTCGCATGAGCTAATTTCCCACCATAACACCTGCCGATCCACACTCAATCAGTACTGATGCCGAAATGTTGCCGTCAGAGCTTCTGTCACCTTCTGCCTTCACTGCCTCGGAACAGCTCCACCCTCATTTTTGTGCTCATTCAGTGTTGACTTCCTCAGCCGAAGTGGTGAGATCCGTCTAAGAGAACGTGGTCAACCCGCAATTCCAAAACTCCGAATTGATGCGAGGTGTCGGAGATGAAAAGCGGGGACCTGGATCTCTGGCAGGTCGCGTACGGGTCGGTCTTATTACTCCGTGTTCCCATGCATTCATGTCCTTCTTAGTGTAATGGTTACGACCCTGAGTTTATTGATATTGCTCTTGGTTCAATTCCCGATAAGCATTCTGCCGGGTTAGTTTTATGCGAAATTTTTCTTACTCTTACTTTTTCAGACCTAACTCCACCTTGAACATCTTCGTACATATGCTGTAGGTACTTTTATCCGTGTCACAATTTTTTTGGGTCCTCGACAAGAAAAAAAACCTGGAACAAAGGTTTATTTGGTCTTGCTACCAAATCCGGACGACTGACCCATCGCGTCCAGATTAGGAAACTCCAACCAACACATCGCAAGCAACTTTCTCATTTTGTCACTTGCGAAATCTCTGTACGTAACAATCTATTAATGACTGCACCCAGCCATAGCTGCCGAAACACCGCGAATCCAGAGCTCAGCACCTTCAGAAGCTCAGCAATTCCCTTGGCAGTATTTTCGCGAAAATCGGAATTAGGTCACATTAGCACTGGCGGTTGTCAGGGGGACACCGGGTATGCGGTGGGTGTATTATTCCGCATTGTTCTCCCACGTTCTGTGCACTTCTACGTAGAAATGCGACCAGGGGAATTTTAGTGCGCTCCCACACCAACTTCTTGTTTACCGCTTTCTTGATGGCACTTGTGCAATCAAACTATGTATAGCTCATTCATAACATAATTCAAATTATTTAGAAATGTTACAGGTCAATAGAAAGCTTTAGAAGTGTAGAGTTTGCATTTCACACAAATTCAACACATACCCATCATCTGAGTACCAAACGTCGTTTCCCCCCACCGATGCCGTAAATTCAATTGAAACGTCATTGCACAATTTCTCCGAGGCTCCCAGAAACTTCTCGCACGCTTCAGGTAAGTTACGAATATTTTCAGGATGGTGCGACATTTCAGCTGGGGTGAGTTCCCCGCGGTCGAATTTGTCCGTCGGAAGTGCGGATAATGTGTGATATACACTCGTCACCTCGGCCCATCAATTTCTCCGTTGGCTGTATAAGAGTCTCGATCTAAATTCCTCTTTTTCCCATTCTCGCCCCTCCCACTCACTGGCCCGGGCTTCTCGGTGATCTCCGGTCAGTACATTTCCCTTAGCCTTGAATTCCTCTTGTACTGACAATTCATTCTTAGCTTCCTCACCCTCCTTCTCTTCTTCTATCTCCCAACCACGATGACTGAATCGTAGTGAATCCCACCGCATTGCATTTTGCGTTGTGGCGCCGAGGTCACGCGTATGTCACGCGTGGTTGACAGCTCGTCAACCTTGTCCACGACGTCGTCGATGGTCAGTCCCTGCCCTTCTGGCCATCCACCAAGGCCTGGACTCTCCTGCTCCTCACTCCCCGACATTCTTGACGCTGCCCTCGCCTTGGGAGCGTGTCGGGAAGCCGGGGTCGGTGGCACTGCGTTGTTCGTCCGTTTCTCGTCTCGGCGTCATGGCCACTCCACAAGTCCTTGAATGCGGTCCAGTAAGTACTATCTGGACTTGTATGATCCATACTGACTCTATAATCTCTTCTCCTAGCCTTAAACTCCCAACTCAGTATATTTTACCTCCAATATGTGTTCGGTTCGTTCTCATCAATAATATTGACTGTAAAACTTCTAGGCCTCGCTAACCGTCCATGATGAATGTATGTGAAGTGACGCCAAGGTGCGTCTACCTGTTCTCGTCTTCTTGTCATCGGACACTGACTTTCTGATGTTCTCGTTCGCAAGCCTTGCGTGTTAAGTGAGTCTTGTTGTATTTCAGCTCTGTTTCTTTCATTCAGTCACTCATTCCTCTCAACTCAGAGTGTGGATATCAACCATTCCCCGACTCTCCTCGAATGCGGTGCTTTCGCGTTCCCACTCAGTAGCTTCCCCCGATATCCACTAGGTGCGTTCTGTTTTCCATTCATTAACCTCTACTGACTAGAAACCTCTGACTTTACTACAGGACTCGGAAACTGGGCTCGGCCAATGTATGTGAAGTCAACTCACTATACACTGGCCTCTTACTTTGATGTACTCAGGCGTGTCCCTTACCCTATGTTCTCACTCGCATCCTTGTATCAAGTGGGTCTTATTTTGTTTGATCTCTTTTCTTTCTTTCGTTGACCTTATTCCTCTCTACTCAGACTGTACATACAAAAAATTCCCCGACTCGCTTCGAACGCGCTGCGTTGGCGTTCCCGCACCCTTGTGAGTATTATCATTACCCACCCGACTTGGAGTGCAGTGCGCGTGCACCGCCGTCTTTCCCGCTGACTTATCTCGCTCCCTCTCTGCTTTTTCGTTTACATTCACTGACCCGTCAACTTAGATCTTTGATGATATGTCTGAAGTCATCACAACTCTAGGTAAGCATCGTGAATGATTTCGTTCTCTGTTTCCTCTACTCAGTCCGTTATCACGGCTCAGTACTATCTGAACTCGTATTGTAGTTACTAACTTTATTCAGAATTTCTGTAGCCTTAAACTCCCAACTCAGTAGCTTCCTCGATATGCACGGCGTAGGTGCGTTCTTTTTTCCGTTCATACGCGTACGACGAGACTCCCACCTTATGATTTCGAATCTGTATTGCAGCTTACCTCCACCGACTCGGCGGTGCAACGCCGCCGTTGTGTCCCAATCGAAGGTAGGTAAGTTTTGTTTCATTCTTCGTGAGCGCTCGCTGACTCGCCTCGGAACTCAGATCTTGAAATCATTTCTCGCTTGACTCGAGGTACCTGAGCCATCTAGTTTTATTTTTCTCTCTTCTCAGTCTGTCATCGCGGCCAAGTTTTTTGATGTACTATTTGAACTCGTATGGTTCATACCACTTGGGTATTTTATTTTTTTCCTTCACAAGACGAGACTCACGTCTTATGAATTCAGGTAAGTATGCATTGCTCCCAGCCTCCAAGCCTAGCGCGCTCGACGCCGTCATTGTATCTCAGTAAGTTTATTTCATTCTTCGTTCACGACCCCCATCAACTCAGAGTCTCAGACTTGGAATTATCGGGGTGGAGTGCACGCTTCACGCGCTCCGCCGTCCGTTGGTCCCGCCGAGTGAGTTTAGTCTCGCTTTTCCGTTTCTTTTTCCGCACACATTCACTGACCCGGCTTGAAAGTGAGGGCTTTGTTCATTTCTCGAGGCAAGCACCTCGTTCGACTGACTATATTCAAGGCATTAGTTAGACTGACTAACTCTTCGACGGCAAACCGTTCGTATGTACCTGTGGCAAGTCTTGAATCCTTTTTCTTTTTCCCTTTCCCTTCTCTGTTGGTTGCCCTGGCCGGGTTCTCTCCTTGAAGGATCAAACCTGGGACTCTGGAGAGAACCCAGCCATGGCAACCATATTTTATTATACATACACGATATTTTCACGCTTCGAATAAGATAAGCCGTACGAACCCACGTAGTACCTATCAACCTGTAAGTTAGCTGGTGGGATTACTCCCGCGACTCGCCGAGTGCGCGTTTCACGCGCCGGCGTTGTATCTCGCTGAGTAAGTTTTGTTTCTTGCCTTGCTTCGTTTGTACTCACTGACCCGCATCAAACAAGGTTCACTTCGATTATAATGCCTGCAGGTAAGCGTCGTAAATGAATCTTTCTCTGTTTCCTCTACTCAGTTTGTTATCACCTCGTATACTCCATACTGACTCTAATACTTTCTTCTAGACTTGAACTTCCACCCAGTAGCTTCCCCCGATACTTACGCGTTGCAGGAGGCGCATTATCTTTTCCATTCATCTACTGACTACAAAATATCTGACTTGACTTCAAGCTCGAGAACCGTGCGCGACGAATGTATTTGAAGCGGATTCCAAGTGCGTACCATCTCGTTCCTTCTTTATCTTGTGTTATCACACTGACTTTGACCTAGGTGCGTCTTCCTTATCTTACGGTCCTCGTTCACAAGCCTTTTTACATGTGAGTTATTTCATTTCATTTTGTTTCGTTTAGCCTACTGCTCTCGATTCAGATTTTATACAAACCCTCGACTTGATCTCGAACTGAATTCCAGTGCGTTTTCTTTCCATCATCCAGAATACGAGACTCAATTTTGCTTTCAGATATATTTCTTTACCTCCCCCGACTGCCCGCCGTCTCTTTGTCCATTGCTGAGTAAGTTTCGTCTCACTCTTTGTCGAAATCTTATTATATTCACTGACCCGCGTCGAATCCAGGTCTTCCGTTATATTACACCTCACCTCCCCCGACTCGACGCCGGCGCTTCGCGCGTCCCGCAGTCTTTGCATCCGTGAGTTTCTTGCTCTCCGCCTTTCCCTTTTTATTCACTAACCCGTGTCAACAGGGCTTGAAATCCTGCCGTGTATTCCTCACAACCCGAGCGAAGTGTGGTGGGGCACGTAGTTCATTAAAGTAACGTAGCTACTGTACCTACGTATATACACACCCGCGCGTCTGCACACACGGCGAGGAGCCAGCCGTCCTCCTCCCGTGGCGCCGAGACTTCGTTCTCGAGCGCGGCTCCCGCGCGCGCTCAGGGCTTCGTCAACGCGGCGAGTCCGAACGCATCGCGCGCGGCGAGTCCGCGATGACGCCGAACGCCGTGGGACGACAGCGTCCGCGGTCGTCCCGCGATGATGACGAGCGCCTTGCGAGGACGGTGTCCGCGAGTCGTGCCATGCCCAAGCGAGCGCGGCGTCCGCGGCGTGCCCGGATCGAGCGCCCGTGGCTCGAGGGTGGAAGCGAAGGCTGCACGGGCACATACGAGTCGGGTCGGATCGACGTCCCGCAGTCAACGCGTCGCGCGCAGTCGTCCACGATGACGCCGGCCGCCTCGGGAGGATAGCGGGCGGGTCGTGCCGTGCCGTGCCTCAAGCGAGCGTGCGCGAGGGCGGCTCGGGCACGCGGGAGTGGGGCTGCGTCCCGCCGTCCCTCGTCAACGTGTCATGCCCGAGCGAGTCCGCGATGACGCCGCAGGAGGACGGCGTCCGCGGGTCGTACCGTGCCGTGCCCCGAGCGTGCCGCTTGGATTGAGGGAGGGAAGCGAGGGCGGCTCGAGCGGGTACGCGTTGCGTTGGACGATGTCCCGCCGAGCTGGATTCCCGGTCAACGCGTCGGACGCGGACGAATCCGCGATGACGCGAAACGCCGCGGGAGGACAGCGTCCGCGGGTCGTACCGCGTCGTGCCCGAGCGAGCTCGCATCGAGGGGGGGAAGCGAGGGCGGATAGCCTACGCGGGAGTTGGGTTGGAGGACGTCCCGCCGACTTCGAGTCGGCTGCGTTCCCCGCGGAGCACGAGTCAACGAAGGAAGTCGAAAGATAAAGGGAGAACGCACCTCACGAACGAACGAACGCGCACGTTTGCTTCGTTCGTCCCGCGCCCTCCCTCATCTCCCTCGCCCTCGTCTCCCTCGCGCGTCCTGACGACGCCGCCGTCGTGTACCCCGCGGCTCGCTCGTCGCGCGTTTCGTCTCGGCCCGTTCGTCGAGGAGAGTAGCCGCGAGGCGTCTCCGAAGCGAGGTCGCGTCGTCGTTAGGTGGGTGGTCGCGGGCGGTGCAGAGTCGAAGTCCGGGGCTAGATGTGGATGGAAGTAAGCAAGAAAGGACGAAAGAAAGAAAAAAAGATGGAAAGAAAGACAGAGAAAGAACGAAAAAGAAATAAGACGAAACTCACATCAGCAACCTCGCGCACGGCCCTCCCTCGCGCGTACTGATGACACCGCTGTCGTGGACGCCGCGGCTCGCTCGTCTCGCGTTCGTCTCGGCCCGTTCGTCGAGGAGGAGGAGAGCCGAGGCGTCTCCGAAGCGAGGTGGGCGTCGTCGTTAGGTGGGGTGGTCGCGTGTGGTGCAGGATCGAAGTCGGGGGCTAGATGTGGATGGAAGTAAATAGAGACGAAAGGAAAAGAAAAAAGAAAAGAAAGAACAAAAGAGAAAAAAGAAATGAGGAACGAAGGGAGGGAGGAAGAAAACTCACCATCAGCAACCTCGTGCACTGCCCACGTCTCGACGCCGTCGAGGTCGCCTTCGCGCGCGACGCGGTCTGCGCGCGTGCTCGAGCTGCACCCTCACATGGCTCGTTTGGGAGGCCAGGAGTGCGTCGACGAGGGCGCGGCCGGATTCTGCGGTGCGTCGTCAGTTAAAGAAAAAGAAAAAGAAAAAAAAGTGTGAGAGGAAGGGAACGGACCGATTAGAGGCCGGACGGTGTCGACCCACGGGTCGACCATGGGGCTGAGGCGGGCGAGGGCGGCTTCGGCGGCCCAGAGGATGGGGAGGGCGTTCGCGGGTGTGGTGCGCTTCGCGAGGCCTTTGAGGGCACTCGAATGCAGCTTCGCCGGCAACGCCGCAAACTCCGGCGTGCACCACCCCGTCCCAAACAGCCCCACCAGCGCCCGCCTCGCCCCGCGCTCGAGCACAGGATCCTGCACGTCCGGACGCAGCGCAAACTCCAATATGCGCGGGATGCGGGCGGCGCACTTGCGGCACGTGCAGCCGGCGGCGCGCCAGGCGCCGGCGGTGAGGGCCTCGTAGGCGGCGAAGGGGAGCGCGGCGTGGAAGAGGCCGTGTGCCATCTCGGCGATGACGCGCGCTTGGACCTCGGCGTGCAGGGTTGGGAGGGACAGGTAGGAGGCGGAGAGGAGGAGGGCGAGGGCGGTGGAGAGGTCGTAGGTGCGGTGGGAGAAGACGAGGGTGCCGGTGTAGAGGAAGCCGAGGGTGAAGTGCAGGGAGGCGGGGGTGAAGGGGGGCGAGGGGAGCGTCAGCGTCAACGGTTCAGAAGAAAGAGACTTTTGGGGGCTGGGCCAGGAGACGAGGGCGGTGTGGAAGTACGGCGAGCGCGAGGCGAGGATGAAGCGGTGGGAGGAGAAGACGGGCATCTGCTTGTCGTGGCCGTCGTCGTCGTCGTCGTTGGCAGCGAGCAGGGCAGGCGCGTTGCTGGTGAGCGCGACGCGGACGTCGGAATAGAGCCTTGAACGCCACATAAAGACCAGATCTTTTCGCAGCTTGTCGATTCTGAGCTCCTCGCCGTCGATGGCCGTGCTGTCGTCCGCCTGCTCGTCGAACAGGAACTCGAAGGCCTCGCCGAAGCCTTGCCCGGTGTACAGGTACTCGAGCTCGTTGGAGAACAAAGTCGGGTTGATGCTCGTCGTGAGCCGCGTCAGTCCACCTACTGTCGTCGGGGCCGGTGACGGGAAGCGCGAGGGAGACGGCGACGGGCTGCGGCTGCCGCGGGCGCCGTCGCGCACGATGTCCAGCGACATCGTCGACGCCGCAAGTGGCTCCTGCGGCCGGAACGAAAAATACCGCGTCTGGAACGACGGCGGCGCCCGTGCGTATACAATGGCTGCCGACTGTGAGCCCAGGGTAGCGGAGTACGGCACGCAACGCACCCTTGTGTCCCCAGACCTCCTCCACGCCGGCGCTGTCCTCGCTGCTCAGCTCCCACACGACGTCCGGGAAGCGTTCTTTGGCGTTGCGGAAGAGCGCGGCGAGGTCGCTCTGCCAGGCGCTCGTCGAGTTCCGCGTCGCCTCCTGCAGCGACAACGCATGCGTCCCCGACATCGAAAGTGGTGGCGGGAAGCACGAGGTGATTACGTAAGTCCCTTGTTCTCGCCGTCCGGATCAACCTCAGTTCTCCCCCTCGAGGACGCCTTCCTCACCCGCACCGTGCTAGACGCCTGTAACATTCTGGACTTGTGCGTGTCTTACACGATTCCCAAAATCCAGACAGCCGCCGTTGTCCCAGCCAGCGGTGCAGCCATTCAAATCAAGTACCACCACAGTGACATGAACTTGCTCCTGGCGAATGCCTCATCAAACTCGCATGCACCGGATACGTGCGAATGCTTCAAACTCCATACCTGGCTGCTGAAATACACGCGTCAAGGCCTGCATGTCGCGCTCGGGGATTGGCCCTGGTTGGTGGGCACGAAGGTGTTGGGGAGATCGTCGCTATCGGCAACAACTCGCCGGTGCCGCGTAGGCATCAAATGGCTTGCAGACTCGTAAGTTGGGCGAATGTCAGTGCTAACTAATTCTAGGTGTCTCAACTGCGAGCAATGCCGCAAAGGCCGCGTGATCCACTGACTGTTGGCACTCTCGGGTTCAGTGTTGACGGAACCTTCCAGCAATACGTTGTACATGTTTTTACACGCCTTGGATCGCTCTTTTCACGATATCCTCAGGTCTCCTTCGTCAACCGTGTCACCCCCATTCCAGAGGGATTTGACAGCCTGCCTCAATTCTCTGTGCGGTATGATACAAATCCAACGTCTCCAGGAGATTGGATAGTCCTACCTGGTTAGCTAGGCCTGCACGCTCCCGTTTCTTTGCGTTCTTGAGTAGACGGCCAGAAATGGGCTGATCGGGGTCTTTGTTATTGGGGTCTACAGCATCCAACGACATTGTGTATGCCCAAGGCTCAGCCATTGCTAGATACACTGCAGGTTGTCCACGTCGACCAGATCTCCCGGCACGTTGTTGAGCAGTGGTTTTGTGCTGTGGAAGACCGTAATCGATGACAGCGTCAATGTCGTCGACATGAAGACCCTAGAGTTTGTCAGGGCGATCCCAGTGAATTCAACATTTTGTACTGTCGAGAGGCCCTCTGTCGCATGCAAGATTTTGCAGACACCATTAGGATTTGAGAAATCATCGAAAACTTGCTTCAAATATTCTGTCGACATCCCATTGTGATAGTGTTGGACAATTCCAGTCGTTCGGAGGTGCGGAGGGAGTCGATTATCGGTGTAGTTGGCCGCGTCAGAGCTTTGCTGAGTATCGTCGTGGTAAATGACAACTTTGACGAGGCGCGTGAACGGAATTGAGACAAGGAAATCAAGGTTTCGAAAATCAGTGAGCAAGCCGACAATTCTGTGGGTGCAATAAATGATATTGGGTCGGTTCGATGACAATTTGAGCGAGAGGAATACAGCAGGATCGAAATTCAGGTGATCTATGACAGTGGTTTTGATATGAGGAGGAAGAGTTCCAGAGAGGGCCTGGATAGGTGTGCCTTTCGGAAGACGCAGTGCAAGTTCATTTAACGAGCCCCAAGCGGGTCGGAAGGCTGGTAGACCATAATGGCCCATCAGCCTGTTGACAATTAGCTTGCGCCTTTTTTGGCCTTGTCTATCAGCAAATTTGTCAAAAGCGGATATTAGCGGGTGGAGCTGCTGATCTCCGCCAGATCTGATTGCGCACCTACCCGCACTCACCAGTTGTGCTGAGCTTTATATGAGCTTGTGCCTACATCGCCAGTTACATACCAGGATTGAGGCTCCGGGTGATGAAGTGTGATTGCAGGTCAGCAGCTCACGATTCTGTAGGTACTCACATGAGGAGCTGTATTTCCCCCGTGCTCGGGTCGTTATATTGGTTCAAATATTTTCAGCCGCTGTCCTCCACACCGCCAACAGACGAACAAACTATCCGTGAACCCGAAGATGGGGCCGGCCCACACGGAAAAACACTGCATAGTCTTGCCGGACACGCACAACTCAAGTTCTCGCAAGGCTTTCAAGTTGGATGTTGTGGGACAGGGTCCTAGGCTGTAAGCGACTCCGACTCTCGGAGTCTTCGACTCGGAGTCGAAGACTTCGGGGGCAATGCTGACGTGTGCGTGTCACGCGGGTGGTCCGTGCATTTTGTTTCAAGTTTGTTGATTATTTGATCGCACTCTTTGTTCCTTGACCACCATGTCTCACAACGCCCACTTCGTTCGCTCCCCCTGTTCAAGTCCTTTTCGCGCCACCCCACGAAGCCTCAAGCCATTTGCAAGCCCTCTCAAGCAGCCGTCAAGCAGTATCAAACATTCGAGCTCCGGGTCTTCAAGCCATACTTACTTGCCTTTTAGGGCCATTGCTTTGCATGGCAATCCGAGTCTGTTTCATTTTTTTGGGATGGCCTGAAGCTCGCTCGGTCGACGCATCGGGTTTCAGTTACTGTACAGTTTCATTCAATTCAAAGTCACGCGTCACACCCAATTTTTTTTTTATTGTGGCAATAATTTTATCTCAAATTGTCAGATTTTTTTTTCGGATTTTAATTGTACCAAAGATTCCAAGTTCGATTCAAATTGATCGAAACTGTACAGTACCCAGGCCAGATTCACGCCCTCATGAGCTCAGTACGGTGCGCTTGTTGAGAAGCGATGGTGCCGTTGCGAATAGCGTCGCGCTCAGAGCACAAAGGTCGAGACAGAGAGGGTAGCGACCACCAATAATGCCAGAGACACCAAGCGCGGTCTGACCATAGGAGTTCTTGACGTTGTAAATAACATCGTACAAGGGCTTCTCCTTGGCGATGAGGTGCATATACGGAGAGAAGCTGTCCTGAAGAATTAATGAGTCCATGTATCATAAAAAATGACAAGGACATTAATTACCAAGGCTACTGTCTTCTCGTCCAAGAAAGCGCGCTGCTTGGCGCGTTCGACATAATGAGTGGCGGCGACGGCTTCGCCAATAGCGAGGATAGAATTGCGTTGAGCGGCAGTCAAGACAGTAGCACGCGCCATTTTGAATAAGGATGGATATTGGGAGAGGAGACTGATGTATGGAGTGAAGACGAGCGCGTCTTTATACATCCGCGAATAATCCGAGAAAGGAAACTCGTCCTTGGAAAATTTTGGCTTACTCAGTGATAACTGGGGACAGTTATAATTTATGAAAAGGGGAGGAGTACACTAATCGCGACTCTGCTCTCAGCCCAAAAATTTAATTTGGACTTCGTCCGATCCAATGGGAAAGGAACTACGGAGTTTGGATCTAAAATTAGAGCCACAAGATATCGCAACCAACAAAGTTACCGCCGAACGCATGACCGCGTATCGGATTAAGACCCAAAAGGGGTTATTATCACGCAATCTTGGAAGGAGTGACTGTCTGACAAAGAGTTGTTCGGACTTAGAAAAGATTGTCTTCCGGATATAGGCATATCACGCAATGATTTGCGCGCAGAAAGCCAAGACATCCGCTTAGGAGCTAAAATACGGCTCGGACTCCGTAGTCTAAGCACGGCAAACAGGTGCGAGGCACTATTCGCGGAAAGTCCGCTCCGAGATAATAGTCGCAAGAACAAGTCCTTGATGGACTTAGAATTGCTCCCATGGGTGTCTAGAAGTTATCTCTGTTAACTAGAGTCTTAAGACACTTGGTTACATGAAATAATATCTAAGTAACTAAATAAACGCGCGCTTGATGAGCTCGGCTTTGAGTTCATCAGTAATATGATCAGGGATCATAGCTGGACCGCGCAAAACGTGCGCCCGCAAGCCGGAGTCGAGAATGGTAGAAGGGAGCTAACAAACTGGATAAGTCCAGAGGCTAGGAATTGGTCCAAATTGCCTGGATTGCTGTCCCAGAGGCGAAAAGCGACTGCACAGTTGGCATAAAAAGGCATAAGCCAAGCAAGTTCACCTATCTGCGGGAAGTCAGAAGCTTGACTTAACAAGGATAAAATGAAAAGAACGCACTGCCGGTAGCAATGCTAAGAAGAGCTTCTTCATGGAAGAGGCGAAGACGTTCGACAAACACCGCGCGGTTGGTAAAAGTGCAATCGCGGACGTGGCCGGTCAAACAATTAAAGCATTTGTACTCCAAAGAAAGAAGGTGCAATGGTTCCCATCTATGCAAGAGCTACAGGCGGAAGGGAACTGAAAAATTAATGAGTCCAAGACTCATAAAAATTATAAAAGGCACGAACGGGCTTTAGAGCTAAGAGTTTCATAGCATCAGAGAGTGATGCCTCAGAAATACGGACGCCGGCAGGCAACCAAGGCCAATCGTTCTCCCCAGGACGGGGCGAAGAGGGTCAAAGTTGTTAGAGCCTATCAAAGGAGCGTAGCGGGGAAGGATTGGGAATGCCATGAAAATCTGAGTATTCGGGTTGCTCGAATTTAAGGTTTTCTGGCATCAATCGATTATCCGGCTCTAAGAAGTCTAAGATA